>VDFB02000010.1:7349559-7458906 GCA_007258455.2 Sequoia sempervirens | reverse complement strand
TGCTTCATTTTTTTCCTCTACATTTCGCTTGCACTTACCGAGCAATGGAAAATTACCCCTTGACCATGAAAAAGCTCACTCCATTTTACCCAAGTTGCAAATGTTATGTTCCTCTGTAAAAGCTTTTACTCCCAACAAAGAATACCTTTGTTTTATACAGTGAATATTTTGATTCACTTTATCATGGGAAACAAAAGTCTTACCCGTGCCTCCTTTTTATTTTGCTTCTGGCAAAGAAAATGTTTACCTCAGTCTTTACTTTTAAATGGTGAAGTCTTTTAAATATTTTATATTGGGCTATTAAAATCCTTTACCCGCACCTTTTCACCTTTCATTTTATATCTTAATGTTCTTTATTTATTTCATTTCACCATCATGCATTCTTTAAAACTGCCTTTAAATATTTGTCATCGAGCCCACCACGAGCCTTCCCCGCGCACCCCACATCCTTCCTGTGATGTCATCATCCATACCCACAGGGCTAGCGGGGGATGGTCTGGATTTGTCCACTCCTCATCCCTGCTAGCCATTGATCGAGCCCTACCCTAGTTCCTCTCATTCTACAATTTCTTTTTGAACTATGGTGAAAACAAAAATTACCCTGCTCCAAATGTGCTTCCAACCTCTCAAGCATTTCATGTGTAGTATGTAATACTTCTTTGCGCTAAAGTAAAGCCTTCTTACTCGCAACAAATACAACCTGAATTTCTACAACAATTCTACATTTTATTTCCTTTAGATTTTTCTTATGCAAAGTTGTTCCACTGCTCACAAGGTCCAAAATTGCATCTGTAATACCCATCGTAGGAGCAGCTTCCAATGCTTCATTAGCTGTGGAGAATTTGAAAAAATTTAGACCCTTCTCCTTTACAAATTTTGTACCTAGATAACTGAATCCTATTGCAATGTATAAAGTCCTGTCAACAGTCCACTGAGGCATAGTTGCTAGTTCATCCATAGATGAGATGTTCTCAAAAATTCCATACTTTGGAATTTCAATGGATAGGTGGCACTCCCCATAGTCGAGAGCATCATGCACAAGGATCAAGTTTTCATCACCCTATTCAAATTCACAGACAGTATCATAACCAACAATACCAAGGTCTAGATCCCCTTAGATAAGCTTTCAAACAATGTCCTTACATCATTGGAACCATACTTCTAAGTTTGGAAGTCCAAGAATAATTGCTACATATTATTGAGGATTAACTTATCACACTGCCAGTTGACAATCCAAGCATTTAAAAAAAAGAAATTTCCTCACAGTAGCATCTTGCACCAGTTTAAAATTTTCCTTTGCAATATCAAGATAATCCCTTCAGCAGGCACAATGGCTACCCCTATAGCAAAAGCATTTGATGAGTGTGTATCCTTCATAAGTACATCCCCAATCGTTCCAAACTTAGTTGGAGTTCATTTTGAGCCTAACCCATGGTTGCAAACAACATTACCCTGTATAATTGATTTTCCCTTTCAGTATCATGTCGTAGTTCAAATAGCCAAGCAATATTTAAATAGTGTTGTGACTTTATCCCATGGTGAGTCAAGTGAAACACCAACTTCTCCTTTGTGCAAAATGCAACAACACTTTCAAATTCACATGTGTCCTCCAAAATGCAACATCTTATAGACTCCATTAACAATGGTCTCAAATGTTCACAACTTGACAAATGGGAAGATTAGGAAAAGGATGCAATTATGCTCCAAATATTATGCACTGATTTTGCAAAAGCAATTTCCAGTTGATGTGCAGTATTAAAAAAAAATCCCTTGTTCAATAGCACATTCATCCATGCTCTCCCCTTTAGAATATGAACCCATATCAACCTCATCAATAATTCTAGCATGATCATCTAGCTCCCACAGAGTCACATAATTGCTCTCTTTGAAAAAATTTTGAGGACATTCTCCTTTCCCAATCTAGACAAAAAGAAGGAGCTAGAATATGTGGTACAACTTGAAAATCCCTATCTGAAATCTTAAGAGAGAAAAACTGCCCCCAAGAACTTGTATAACAAATCTAGCTACCTGCAATGCTTCCTGATTTGCATGCACATGTCGAGTCCCCTTGTGGGCCCAACTATCTTTTGTTTTGTTTTGAAACAAGTTTTTATACTGAATTGATTTGAGGCTGCCTCTAAATGCTCCTAAGGTGAAAAAATGAACCAGGTGGACATTTAAAGTTCACTTTTGGGCAACTTGCATAGTATTCAAAATAGGTCAAGTGGCCTCTAGAATTTCCCTCGAAAACTAGTCAAACAACCTCCTTAAGTTATGAAAATGCACAGGCATGTAGACATTTGAACCAAAAATTCAATGCAACAAACAACATGGAAAAATATATCTTGAGGTGCAAGATATTCAATGCCAAAGTGGCTCACTCAAACTTTTCTACAACTTCACTTGTCAAAAACCAATTAGGGCTCACCAAGTCACCACTTTGAAAAGATACCAAATCTTCTCCTAGGAAACTACCACTGGAAACACTAAATCATTTAGGTCCATTGAGTATGTGTGCAAGAGGGATTTCCTTCAATCCACAAACTTCACAAGATATTGAGGGTCAAATTTGACCTCCTTGAAACATTCTGGAAATGTAGATGTAAAAATAGAACAAACTACATTTGCTTTTGACCTGGTAAAAATATCAAACTTGATCCTGTGGCTCTGAAACCGGACTAGGGATCATATGAATATAAGGGGAATGCAAAGAACCAATCCATTTTCAATGACGATCATCTAGTTGTGAAATATCAGTCTGCACAAGAGGCCACTTCGCAGGCCTAAGAATATGCAAACAACAAAACAGTCCCAGAACCCTCCAACTTTGCTTATCAAAACCCTGAAACTCATCACAAGAAGCTAAAATCAAACATACATGTTCATTTATGACAAATGAAAGGGATTTGGCATGAAATCAAATGGGCTCTGAATTATGACCCTCCAAAGTAGGTCACTAGGGCAGATTTTTCAGGTGCATTTCTAAGTGTGCAAACCAAATTTTTCATCATGGGAACTTAAAATTTTGAAAAAATTTATAGTCCCAATAGGTTACAAGATACCTTAATAGTTTGAGATCAAGTATACAAGAGGAGATGACATTGGTGTGAGTTGTGACTATGGAAGATGCTTACTAGATTACCTTGAAGATAGAAGAAAGGATGAATAAAAGATTTGAAAGTAAGAAAAGAGGAAGAGGCCATGAAAAGGAGGTTGAAGGAAGAACATCTGGAGTAGACAATAATTTGAAAAATCAGAAAAATATAGACCAAGGCAGCAGCAAACAACATAGGAATGAAGAATTTTATGGGTCAAGAGAGCAAAATTAGAGAGGTAGAGGAAGATCGGGTAGAGGTTTTGGAAGAGAAACCTTTCGAGGAACTTGTTTTAAGTGTGGGGAAGAGGGTCACAAAGCATATGACTTTCCTCATGAAGAGGAAAGACCAAGAAGAAGGACTGAAAATCAGAATAGAGCAACAAATGTGAATAGAGAAGATGCAAGATCATCACATTCTGAAGAAGCAGAAGATGGTGAAACTTTAATGGCTAGGAGAACATAGTTAAATGAAGATGATAAATTCATTCAAAGGAGAAGTTTTTTTAGGACAAGATGCAAGTGTGAAGGAAATGCATGTAATGTCATTATTGATAGTGGAAGCACATACAATCTTGTGTTTGATGAAATGGTAAGAAAATTGCAGGTAGAAAGGAAGAAGCACCTAAATCCATATCATATAGCATGGGTACAAGATGACAAGAAGCTTTTGATCAATGAACAATGTGAGGTAAAATTTAAGATAGGAGGCTATTATGATGAAGTTTTATGTGATATTATTCCAATAAATGTTTTTCATATTCTTCTAGGAAGACCTTGGAAATTTGGCAAGAAGGCGATGCACGATTGTTATGACAACACATACACATTAATGAAGGATGGGGAGAAACACAAATTGAAGCTATTGAAAGAAGAAATGGTAAGGTTTTCAGCAATGCAAGGTATTTTTTGGTTGATTAAATTAGACTGTTAGATGATATGAAGAATGAACATGTTGGCTTTAATACTAACCGTGATGATGATGAGAAAGATGATTTGCTAATGTGATTGGGAGAATTGAAAGAGTGGAATGAGAAATTTTCAGCTAATACAAAGGTTGCAACCAAAGGTAAAAAGGTAATTTCAGATTTTAGTACATGTTTTTATGATATTGAGAATGTAAAAGTAGAGTCAAAGGTTGCAGAAATAAATCCTTTGGAAGTAGATGAGAGTGGTGAACATATTGAGGTGAAAATGAAGTTTTATTATGATTGTTTGATTGAAAGTATTGAAGATGAAGATTCCTTGATAAAAGAGCTTGACTATTTGTTAAAAAATGTGGAGAATGAATATATGGATTGTGGTACTAACACTAAATTGGATGTTGAAGATCAAATTGTAGCAACAGTATGTCTTTTCGAAGCCATAATAGGAGTGACAAACCACATTGCAAACCAGGTAAAGGAGGAGAAAAAAGGTGTAGCAGCAAGAGAGGTAATACATGATTTGCATTTTACTGAAAAGGGAGATATAAGTACATTTGATTATTCCAATTTTGATAAAGCACGTTGGTGGGAGGTTAATTTTGATAACACAAGTTTCATGAGGAGCATAAAAAGAGGAAAGTTGAGAGTGACTACTAATGTGAAGTTGCAGAATTAGTTGAGTAGGACATTTCCAGTGAGAAAAGAGGAGAAATAGATCCAAGAAAAACATAGAATTCACAATTTTTTATGAGGTTCACTCATGAAAAAATTATTTTCTGTTGTGGGTGTCTGATGCAGGAGCATCCATGGTGACTTGCAATCTTGTGTCAACAAAAAGATTGAATTTTTGAATTGTGTAATTTTGGATTTTTGAAGTTGATTAATTTTTGGCTTGGATTACATGTTGAGGATGGCTAAATATTTATCTTCAAATATTTAAACTTGTCAATTAAATTCCTTTGCAACTTGACAAATTGACTAGGGTGAAAAAGCAGAAAAAATAGTTTTTAAAAAATATTTAATTGCAAAATATTTGAGAGACAATATGAGGCATTTGGATTTGATTTATGGAGCTTTAAAATACTCAATAATGATTCCTAAATAATAGGAACTGTGAAAGTGGGCACCCATAACTGCTTTTTTATTTTTTCTTTTTTAGGAGTCAAAAGGAGAGAAAAAAAACTAAAAAAGACTCTTATCTTTAGTGGGCAACTAGAAATGGGTTTTTTTTTTTTAATTGTTTGTTTTCTAGGATTTTGATGTGCAGCAACTGCAAGTTTCATTCCATATTGACTAGGAACAAATAAAGCATGAGAAATTAATTTCATGACAAGGTGTGAGAAGAATCTGGAAAACCATTTTTCATGGAAGAATTTTTGAAGAAGAATTTGGAAGGTAGAGCAAGGGGAGGCATGGTATTCTCTGAGAGAGTTTTCTTGGGTTTTGGTTGTAGGTTTTTACTAATTTAAAACATTCCATGAAGGTTTCAAACAATAGAATTGAAGCTATAGAAGCTAGAGGTGGAATTTAGGTGTTGGAAGATAATTTTGTTTGCAAGAGCTCACATAGTTGAGCATAGTTTTTCTTTGAATGTATTTAATTTGCATATAATATGTTTGTAAGAAGCTTATTTGATGTATATCATTCCATTAATGACTGAAACTCATGTCTAATCACATTTCTTGAACTGAGCATTTTAATGATTTCATGTGCAAATAAAATGTTGAGTTTAACTTGCAATTTCTTTATTCTGTTTAAACTATTGTTGTGAGGATTTTAGAGAGGGATTTGAGAGAAGAAAATCCTCTTTTACATTAGTAATTGTAATCAAGGGAAAATCTGATTATTGTTAGAGGGGTTAGCACAATAACATCAAAATCCCAATGAAATAACAAAGTACAAAGGAAATAATATGAAAACAAAAGAAACAATGTTACCCTAAGTCCTCATCTTCCATGGTTGACCTTTGTTACACCTCCTAGCTTGCAGTAAATAAAGATGCCCTCAGATTTCAAATGAGCAACTATGACAAGTGCCTAAGCCCTATGCAAGTGTTGAAGGATTTGCATAAAAGAAAGTGACTTCACAATAAGCTAAATGACAAATGACTGTTAAAATGATAACCCTAAGTTGACAGAAAATAGACATGGACCAGAGAGAGACAAATAAGAACAAAATTGCCCTTTTATAAAAATTGCAATTTCGAATGTGTGGCCAGGATGAGAAGATGAAAAATACCCTAAAATCCATGGTTAAGATTGAATGTTGCAATACGAATTAGGGTTAGGTCAAAATTAGGGCAATGACTAGAAATGAAGGGCCAAGATTGAATTATAAGATAATTCAATCAAGGGTCGAAATTAAATGAGATGTCAAAAGAAAAGAATTAATTTGGAAGATAAGACTGGCACAGAAAAAGAGGCCGCTGGAGAAATTAAATAATAAAATTTATTTACCCCAGGTGACCAGTGAATAATTAAATAATAAAGATATTATTTAATTATAGGAGAATGTGACAAAAGGAATTATTTCAAATTAAATAATAATTTAATTCAAAATTCAAGAGGGTGGAATAAATTAACTTTATTTAATTTGATGAGAGAAGAGTTTAATGAATAATTAAATAATTAAAATAATTATTTAATTATAGTAGAAAATGGACAAAAATCAAATAAATTAGAATCTATTTAATTTTGGAGAGAAGAGGACCTAATTAGTGACGTAATTAAATAAATAAAATTTATTTATTTAATAATCAAGAGGAATAAATGACAGAAGGGGAATTAAATAAAATTAAGAAATTTATTTAATTAAAGGGGGACTTAGGTAATTAATGACGTATTAGATAAATAAATAAAATTTATTTATTTAATAATCATGAGGAATAAATGACATGAATTAATTAAATAATTATGAATTATTTAATCAATAGTCGAATGTGGACCAAGGACACAATTAAACAACTTAATTATGCTAGGACGAAAGTGGTAAAAATGAAGCTTGCAGGCCTAGGTCATTTTTAGGTGTCTACATTTTGCCCCTCTTTGTCATAATGTTGCTTGTCACATTGTGACAAAGAAAATAATTCCAAAATATGCCCCAGCAAGGGTACGGAGTATCATTGCCCCCTCGGGAAATTTTCAAATTTTGGGTCGGCGCCAGAAAAATTTGCAAAGGGTCCCGATAAATCAATTTGATGATCAGAAAAACAACGGCGCAGTCAGTTTCGGATTTCGACATGTTTAAAGCGACTTACGAGGAGGTCTAAGGTGTTCAAATGAGCCTCCAGTATTGACTTTGGTTGAAAAATGTCATTTTGACCTTATAAATAGGTTGACAAAGGGGTAAAAGTCAATTCACTTTCACTATTCACTTTGCGAATCCTGAGAGCTCACAGCAAAAGGCGCAGCAGCGACGATGGTTATTCCAGTGTCAGAGCACCGCGGAGAGATCGTGAGGACCTTCAGACGGCCAGAGGGCTCAGAGTCGGCGGTATGTACCTTAATCCCACTTTGTCATTTTATCATTTTACGCGTTATTTAATGCTTTCTAGGGTAGTCAACAAATGCGTCGCGACGCATATGCGTTCGCGTAAGCCGCAATTGCTTTCGCGTTCGACGCATTTGATGCGTCGCGATGCAAGTGCCTAGAATAAACGCGCCGCACAGGTGGTTTGAGTCGCATTTGACAATTCGTGCGATGCAAGTGACTTTCTAAGTCGCAATTAACTGGTGGAATGCCGCAATCGTTAGTTTGAGACACAATCGCCATGTGAAACGCCGCAATAGTTGTATTGCGACGCAATAGCGATGTTGAGACGCAATAGTGATGTTGAGACGCATTCACTTTTTGAAGACGCAAATGCGATTTCGAGTCGCAAGTGCTAAAGTGAGACGCATTTGATGACTTGAACGATGCAATGGTGTTTTCGCGACGCAACTGCTTGGTTGCGACGCACTTGCCTGTTTTCTTAATGAAACTTGTTTTGATGTTTTCATGCCCTTAGTTGCTTTTCATGATGTTTTCAGTTGTCCAAAAAGTGCTAATGTAGTGTTCGGCTTTTTGCAGAGGCAGCTTGCCCCTATCTACACGAGAGAGAGCAGACTGACCACTTTTCGGTTTGCCGATCAGTTGGGCCCGCGAGAGCGGCAATGATTGATGAGACTCGGCTTATTCTACGTTGTGTTCATGCCCGCCATTCGGGCGAACAGGGGTTTGTTGACGGCGCTATGCGAGCGATGGAATTTCGAGACCTGTTCCTTCCACCTGCCAATAGGTGAGGCTACGATTACCTTGGAGGACATCTACCGTATTCTTCGGATTCCTATTCGAGGGGAGCGGATCATGTACGATCCACGTCATGGTGAGCAGACCTTTTGGGCGTACTACCAGGATCAGGGTGCCGGACTCAGTATTCAGGGTTACGAGATCCATTGGGATTTCCTGGCCGAGCACTACAGTCGCTTTGATGCGTTCCTAGCGACTCTGATTGCTGGCATTTTGGTTCCTGACCGACGAGGACACGGATTTCCGATTGGTTGGGGGGACGTCCTGGTCGGCATGAGGCGAGACAGGACGGTTTACGCGTGGGGTCCTTGTCTGCTAGGGATGCTATATCACCAGCTTCACGATGTAGTATACAGGAGAGGAGAGAGCATCTCCTGTGGGACCACTCTGATGATGATCTGGGCATGGGAGCACATTGCCATATTCCGCCCTCCTATTGACAAGACCACAGCTTGCCGCGGGGATGCCCTATTCCTATTATTATGCCGGCGCATTACAGCAGACCCACATGGGTGAGACAGGGTGGTGGCGGCATCGGATCGATACCATGGTGACGTTCATCTGGAGGCCGTACAGGGATTGTGAGGCATGGGATGATGAGGCCGATCATCTGAGCTTCTGCAGACAGTACAGGTACCTGATTGGTAGGACAGTACAGACATCCTTGATTATTGAGATGTACCTGCCGCAGCGTGTATTGAGACAGTTTGGCAAGCAGCAGGATGTACCCGTGGGGACGGCAGAGTATGCCAGATCTTCCCGAGAGTATGCATGGGGGGCAGCCATCCCAGTGGCATTTGCCACACAGCAGATAGACGAACTAGTAGCCCAGGCCTGGGGTTGGGGAGGCAGAGTAGCGGATCCAGGTACCACACCAGCTTATGACCTATAGTGGCAGGCACGCAGACCTGTTCCATTGACAGATCTTGATGGGCAGCCCACCAGTTGGGCGGTCAGTGATTCCACGAGTGCCACGAGACAGAGGCGAGAGAGATAGGCCCGAGAGCTGACTGGCGAGGGACAGGGATGGAGATGGAGGGAGGGGTGGTGATGGAGGGAGGGACGGAGGTAGGGGTGGTGATGGAGATGGAGGGAGAGGTGGAGACGGAGGCCGTGGTGGAGATGACGGTGGAGATGGCAGGAGGCGACGGCGGGACGGACAGGTACCAGGTCGTAGGGTGCGACAGCGGGTGGCGAGGGTAGCGTTGGATGTTATCCCCAAGGTTGGTGAGGAGGGAGAGGGTGAGGAGCCGCCCATACAGGAGGGAGAGGGCGAGGAGAGACAGGAGGAGGAGAGGGTGGTGGGTGGACAGGAGGATATGCCCACGATGGAGGTGGAGATGGGAGAGCAGGAGATGGAGGTGGGAGAGCAGGAGGTGGAGGTGGGAAAGCAGCCCAGACAGGAGGAGGGAGTGGCTCGACAGGAGGAGGAGGTGGCAGGGCATGATGATGATGATGAGGAGGAGGAGGATGATGCCATAGGTGAGGCCGAGCGACTCCTGAGATGGCAGATGGTGGAGGGGGAGGAGGAGATATCGTCCATAGAGTTGCCACCAGATGCTACAGCTAATCAGAGAGTGGCCGATCTTCAGCAAAGGTTAGACGCCAGCCTGGCACAGGTTAGGTCCCTACAGTCAGCACTGGAGGTAGCCCGTGTAGAGCAGGATCAGGTGGTGATCTGCCAGTAGGATGCGGCGTGATGGTGCACAGAGTTTGCGGCCCTATGTACAGGACCTGCAGGGGACATGGCTCGGGAGCTTGACAGGGTGAGCACCAGGTTGGGGCAGTACAGGATGCTTTATGAGCAGGCAGTGCCGCCAGAGCAGCGGGATCCTACCTTGTCCCGATCACAGACGAGGACAGGCAGTGGGCATAGATCGGGCAGTGGCAGTGGTACCAGGAGCCATACCAGTGTCGAGGGGTCAACTTCCACAGGACACACGTCAAGCCACAGGTCACACCATTCCCGCAGGCATACTCTGAGTCCTCATTCAGGGCATAGTCATGGTTTCGTTGGTTCAGTGCAGAGGTCAGGCCAGGTACAGCTGCCAGTTACAGATCCTTCCATCACTCAGAGTCCAGCCACAGTGACCTCACAGGTGTTTACTACTGTTGAGATGATGCCTTCACTCAGTATTCCGTCAGCGTCACAGACACAGGCCACTACAGGACCATCCCTTGTTTCAGCGCCTGTGACAGAGTTGTCTCCACCACATTCTTCTCCCCGAGGGGATGATGAGAGCCTTCCCTAGGGCATATTTGTATTGTGACACACTATATTATTTGAGCCTGTGAGCTCCATTTTTGGGATATGCATTGACTCTATCCTGTGACATTGTATATTTTTGAGATGATTCTATATGATGATGCAGTTTTGATGCGACCTACATGTGTTATGTGATTTTATATGCATTATGTATTATGCTATGTATGGTGTATGATTCTTAATTTATGATGCCATGTATGTCTTGTGATGCCTATTTGTGATTTTGATGTCGTGGTGATGCAATGCTTATTTATATGATTATGTTATTGATGTGCATGATGTATTTATGTAAAAGATGCAATGTTGATGATTATGCTAATGCAATGCTAATGATTATGTTAATGCAATGCTTGTGCTTATGTATACGATTTAATGTCATGGATGATGTATGTATGGACCTAATGCAATGTATATGAGTATGTATGCACTTATGTTTTTGGATGTCACAGGATATCATCGTGGGATGGACTAGAGAAGATGACGAGACTGATGAGAGAAGATGACCAGATCGAAGAAGAGAAGACATGAGCCCTATGAAAATGCATGTTAATTCCTAGACCAAATCCTTCAAAACTCTACTGTAGGACTTTTAATATTTATTGCTCTTAATCATCATTGGGCAAACTGTTGTAATGGTCAACAAACACCATGATATGACATAGATCAAGGTGTGCAAGGTCGCACCATTACCTAAGACAAAACAGTCACAGACAAGGATGGTTATGACTCATACTAAGAGCGTGATTGTCCCAGTCCTTTTATCATAATCACCCACAAGCAGAAAAAGACAAGGATAGATCATGAAACGTCGTTGCTTCTCTAAATCCTGTTTCCATGACATCCTTGAGAAACTAGTGACATGATTGTCAAACTACAAAAATAAAGTCTCTATCATGATATGTCATTGCTTTTCTAGATCCCAGAATCAGGACCTCGCTGAGAAGCTAGTAGTCATGTGCGTCAATTGTCATGCTACGTCGCTGCTTCTCTAAATCCTGCTTAGTGGGATCTCGCTGAAAAACTAATAACATGATAAAAGCTCAAAAGACAATTGTCAAGTGTTTGCCAAGTGTGTCTGAATATCCACTATTCTGATGCCAAGATGCCATGTTTGATAATGTCGAGATGTCGAAATGTTTAAAGTTTTGATTGACCTTGGAAAATGCCGAGAATTGGTGAATTCAGGAAGGACACATACTGAATAATGCCGATGACTAGAGGATTCGATCCCTAATGGTCGTAAGGGGTCCCTCAAAATAATGACGATGCCTAGGAAGGACACATCCTAAGGCATAAATGATAGAGTTGGTTCTTCAGAAGGACACATCTGAAGAATACCGATGTCACAAAGAGTGATCTTTTAAATGTCAAGAGGATCACTCGAAATGCCGAAATGACGATGACGACGCCTAGGAAGGACACATCCTAAGGCGTAAATGATAGAGGTTATCGTTCAGAAGGACTCATCTGAAGATTTAACCAAAATTTGACGGTTTGGCCGGTTTATGATGATTTGACTTGCTTTGACAGAGTTTGACTTGTGTTTGACTATATGTCGATATTTCCCTGATGACATGAGTGATGTGTTGATGAGATCAGCCATGTTTGAACAAATGATTGTTTTACTTTGTTTCAGGAGTTTTCCCGTACAGAAAATAAGTGAAGACTTTTGACGTGTGTGCCAATGTTTTGCCACGAACCCTAATGGACTGACCTAGTGCGGCCTCGTGGGCTCATCGATAGATGGTCTTGCCTACGTCATACACTCAGAGACCTCGTAGTTCGACACGACCAATGACTTTGTCTTGATGAACGAAGATTGCGTCATGATTTTATTTTGACAAACCTAAAAGGACTAACCTAATGTCTCGGGGACTCAAGTATGAGTTTTGCCTACGTAACAAATGCGCAGAGACAACATAGTTCGGACAAATGACAAAGACTGATTTGAGATGCTTGAATTTGACTAGAAATGACGATATGTCAGTGTTCTTCGAGTGGCCACATGATTTTGTTTGGTTTTCTTCAGGGCGTTTTTCGATTTTTAGATCTTTTTTTCAGGACTTTTTATGATGTTTTTGTCTTTTTTTTCAGGACATTTTATGATGTTTTTGTCTTTTTTCAGGACATTTTATGATGTTTTTGTCTTTTTTCAGGACATTTTATGATGTTTTTGTCTTTTTTCAGGACATTTTATGATGTTTTTGTCTCTTTGAGGGACATCCACTGTAGTTGCATGGTAAACATTTTGCCCCCAGTCAGGTTTAAGACTTTGCCATTTGCAAGGAATACGGATAGGACGTTGCTGACTTGCTGGACGGACAGTCGTTAGGACTTGATGTCAATCATTCATCGACTATGACAGGTAGAGTAGGATGTGATGGCGATTTGCGGAATAGCGGCAAAGATACCTTTCATCCTAAGCCAAGTTTAGACCAAGTGACAGTAGATGGCAGAGCAATGATTGCTTACGCATGGTGCCTGTTTCCCAGGTTTTCACCATGATGCCCGTCCAAAGTGCCTGTTTGCCAGGTTTTCACCGTTGGACGAATTATTTTTCTCTTTACTATTTTCATGATTTTTTGATTTTTTTGGTGTCACTAAGACGCCTGTTTGCCAGGTTTTCATCAAGGTAACGATTTTTTTATCATTTTTCAATTTTTTTTGCATTTTAGGGCCTTCAGCTTTGTCCTCTAATGCTATGCGTAGAACTTTCGAAGGCGTAAACTGTTGACGGGCTCAGTCAACTGTTCCCCCTCTGGAGTTTCCAATTGATACGCTCCAGAACCAAAAGAAGATATGATAATATATGGACCCAGCCAGTTTGGTTCAAATTTTCCTAGCTTTTCTCTGTCTGCTTGGTTCTTAGGGTTCTGTATGAGAACCAGGTCGCCAATGTCAAACCTTCTGACCATAACCTTTTTATTGTAGCTGCGACAAAGACGGTTTTGATATGCTTGGAGGTGATTTAGTGAGTTTTGTCTTCTTTCGTCCAACATTTCCAGCTCGTACAAGCGTGATTGTCGGTACTCCTCGTCATTAGTTAGACCCTTCAAAGAGACCCGTAGTGAAGGAATTTCGACCTCAATGGGTAAGATGGCTTCAGCGCCAAAGACCAGGGCGAATGGGGTAGCCCCTGTAGGCGTACGAATGCTAGTTCGGTAAGCCCACAGAGCAGGGTTAAGTTGTATGTGCCAATCGCGGCCAGCGTCATTGACAGTCTTTATTAAGAATCTTGACAATAGTTTTATTCGATGCCTCAGCTTGGCCATTTCCTTGGGGGTAATATGGGGATGAAAAATGGTGTTGGATATGGAATTGCTCACATAACTCATGTACGTCTTGGTTTTTGAACGGACGTCCATTGTCAGTGATGATGGATTGTGGAAGGCCATACCGGAAAATGATGTAGTTGAGGATAAACTTTGATATTTGTTTGCCAGTAATATATGTCAATGGGATGGCTTCGATCCACTTTGTGAATTAATCAGTGGCGGTGATGATGAATTTATGGCCGTTGGATGAGGTTGGATGAATCTTACCCACGAGGTCGAGTCCCCATTGAGCGAAGGGCCACAGAGAAGTGATTGGCCGAAGTTCTTGTGCTGGAGCATGGACCAAATCACTATGAATCTGACACTTGAGACAAGTTCTGACATATTCGAGTGCATCTTTTTCCATTATTGGCCAATAATACCCAAGCCTCGTTAGTTTCTTAGCCAGAGTAGGACCACTCAAATGAGATCTGCATATATCGTCGTGCACTTCGCGTAAGGTCGTACATGCTTCGTCGGTGTCAAGACATCTAAGGAGGGTACTATCGAAACCATGGCGGTATAGGGTGTCACTGATGATGGCATACCTTGCGGATTTCCTAATGAAGGACTTTCTCTGGTTATTAGATAGGTTTGGTGGAAGGGTTTGAGTCTTTAGGTAGTCATAAATGTCCTGATACCAAGGAGAGTTGGGACCAACAAGTTTGCAAACCATTTCTGACTCTAGGATATCATATGCCGGTATCAATAGTTGTTCTACTAGGAACTCAAATTGTGACACATTTTTAGGGATGTCCAAGAGAGAACTAATAGTAGCCATTGCGTTCGCTGCCTTATTCTGTGCCCTGGGGATTTGTTCAAAGGACACTGATTGGAAGTATGTTAGGAAACTGTCCACCATCCTCTTGTAAGGAAGCAACTTTTCATCCTTTGTTTCATAGTCGCCATTTACTTGGTTGATTATTAGCTGGGAGTCTCCGAATACGAGCAATGTCTGAATTTTCCATTTGATTGCCAACTTGAGACCTGTAACTAGTGCTTCGTATTCGGAAATGTTATTTGTACAAGGGAAAGCGATTCGAAATGACTTAGGAATTGAATCCCCTTGTGGTGTGATGAACAAGATTCCAGCGCCTGAGCCATGACCAGTGTGTGACCCATCAAAATACAGCTTCCATGGTGTTGCAGGTTCCATATGAAAAATGGACTTGTCAGGAAAATTAGTTACAAATGCATGAGAGACTTGGATTGGTGCATCTGCCAGTTGATCTGCTATTACTTGCCCTTTTATTGCCTTGCGTTCAACATACTATATGTCGTACTCACTTAGGATCATGACCCATTTTTGCCAATCTACTCTACACGCCGAATTTAATAGGTATTTCAATGGGTCAATCTTGGCAACCAATTGTGTCTGATGATTGAGCATATAATGCCTTAGTTTTTGGGCTGCAAAGACAACTGCGAGGCATGCACGTTCAATGTATGTGTAATTCAGCTCATAACCTATCAGTGTGCGACTGATGTAGTAGATTGCTCTTTCTTTCCCTTCATGATCATTTTGGGCCAATAATGCCCCCAGTGCTGAACTAGTGATCGAGATGTTTAGAATTAATGGCTTTCCATGAATAGGCGACATGAGGACTGGTGTTGATAGAAGGTAATCTTTGATTTGCTGGAAGGCCTGTTAACATTTATCTGTCCATACAAAGGGGATACCTTTGCACAACAGGTACTGGAATGGGTGGCACTTATCTGCCAATTGGGCTATGAAACGGCGAATAGATTGTACTCTGCCTTGCAGAGTTCGGAGTTCACTGATCCCTCTGGGTGGAGGCATGTCGATGATTGCCTTGACCTTTGCCGGATCAACTTCTATGCCTTGTCGGGAAACTATGTACCCCAACAGTTTTCCTGATGTGACCCCAAAAACACACTTCTTAGGGTTTAGTCGAACTTTGTACTCTTCCAATCTCTTGAAAATTTTGTCGAGTACCTTCAAATGATCCTTCCTAGTTGTTGATTTGGCCAATAGGTCATCTACATAGTCTTCCATTATATTGTGCATCATATCATGGAAGATCGTGGTCATAGCCCTTTGGTATGTGCCACCTACATTTTTGAGACCGAAGGGCATGACGTTCCAACAATATGTACCCCATGGGCATGTGAATGTTGTTTTGTGTTGATCCTCAGGAGCAATGCGGATTTGATTATAACCAGAGAAACCATCCATGAGGGATAGCATCTCATGTCCTGCAGTTAGGTCGACTATGATGTTAATGTTGGGCAAAGGAAAGTCATCCTTTGGACATGCTTTGTTTAGGTCCCAGAAATCTGTACATACCCGAATTAGTCCATTTGGCTTTGTCACCGGTACTAGGTTGGAAATCCATTCAGCATAATCTATAGACCTTATGAATCCTGCTATCTTGAAGCTTTGACCCAGCTTTAAACCAATAGAGCAACTTGAGGGTGCATTTGGCGCAACTTCGCTGGATCGGGTTTAGCATCAGTACCAGTGGCAGCATGATGGAGAACCGCTAAATAGTCCAATCCTGCATGTCACCAGAGGGACCATGCAAAGTTTATTTCTCGCTCGCAAAGAATTTATGAAATTTCTGGTTTCTCTTCTCATCCGGGTCAATGATGGCCAAATAGGACCATCTTGGGGTCCTCCTCGGCATTGAAATGTTATCCTCTATGGTGTCCTCATAAGCATGGTTGATTTTCTCCTGCATTGTGGAGAGAAAGTCCAGTCATCCATCTTTGGGTGCCTCGAGAGTGTTTTCACCCACGATACGGCCCTTTTGTTTTACTTATTTTATCGCCAAGAGGTGCCTTCGTTTTCACCTGAGACGTTGCTTTTACTTTATTTTTACTTTTTGCGACCAGAGGACCTGGATACCAAATGGGTATGCCATGCAGTCTAAATCAATGGAAAATCCCGATTTGTGGTCCCCACTGGGTATGCCTTCACGTAATCCCATGAATTCGGTGATTGCTTCGTCATTTTGGAATGTGTCCAGAACTGGCGGTCCTTGTTGGTCCCAATCGACTAGTTTAGGGTAAATTAAAGAGATGCCATCGTCAAGGCTAGTGAACTGAGGTGAGGATGCGGACAGCATGCAGATGGATTCAATAATGTTGTAGAAGAGGTTATCATCGTCCAACTCGACATCGGACTCTATCCAGTATTCTCCTTCACTAGTGTCATATTCGTTGTCATAATAAGGAGTGAAGGTTTTAGAGCCCTGGCTATCAATATCCTCTGACATTTCGGATAGATTAGACAGAGGGGGGTCAGAGGATGGTTGTTGTGTGTCATGGGAAGCGGTAGTAGGATTTTGACTATTTGGTGCCTGCTCAATTTTGAAGGTTTGCCAAAATCATTGTTCAGAGGTCAGTTCCCCTAGTTCGACAAACAAATCATCAAGACAACAGTCACTTAGGGATCGTTCGGACCCAAATTCCCACTCGTGGGAATCTGTTTCGCTTAGGGTTTCCCTAGTAGTCTCGACACTTTTCGAAGCATGTATTCGCGTATTTGAAAGTATAGAGGTACGTCGATCGTCATTGTTGAGTGATCCAAACCCTAAACCAAGATACTTCACAATTTGAAAAACTTCTATGGGTTCCCTTCAACCAGTTTTATTTTTTCCAAGGCCACTAGTACCATCGTAGCCTTTAGCCTTCATGAAGTCATAACCTTTGCCATATACTTGAACTGGTAGTGGGGGTAATGTGACCGTATCCTTATAGATCCACCCTGTGATGTCAGCAAGGTCTTCCTCACTCATATCTCCCCACTTGATAAAAATTGTATTCGGTGGAACTTTAAAGTTTTCCTGAGGTTCCATTCTGAAACATGGCCAACCATATCCCAGACGAAATTGTTGCTATGGCTATATGCCGTGGTGCGTACGGAATTCTCCGGTCCCGGATTTTGATAGTTGATTCACCAGTACAGGAAGGTGGAGGCGTCAAGACGGATGGAGCGATGTGGAAGGGTTGATGTCTTAATGACGCAGTGGTTTCTCGTGCTTCTGCTATCAGTGTACTCACAATTTCGAGATACCCTTAAATTCACAATATTGAGAAAGGGTCAGGTCTCCTCGTGATATGGCGACTTCGTAATCGGTCAAAAGGGAACTTTGAGGCATTGGTGGTATAAGCTGACCTTAACGGCCTTGTAAAGCGCGGGATCCATGGACTACCAAGTAAATGTTAAATGGTAGTTCCAAATCAGACCGGTGTCTACAATGATCGGTCCCACTCTGATAGGGAGAGAGATAACACCCCTTGAAGAGCGTTCCTCGTCATCGTATGCTTTGATCACTATGCTTTTCATTGGGTCTATGCACACATCAGAGAATCCAAGAGCCTTAACCAACTTGAGAGAGCATATATTCAAGCCTGCTCCACCATCTATTAAAACCCGCCGAACTTTGTGCTTGTGGACAAAAACTTCTATGTGTAATGCGTCATTGTGGTTGGTTTTAAATGATGAGTAATCCTGATCCGAGAAGGTGACATGGTGCGGTGTGGTGAGATACCCCACCATAGTTTCAAACTGATTGACATCGATGTCCTTCGGGACTGACGACTCTAGGAGAGTTTTATCTAGAATTTCTTTGTGTGCAGGAGAGATACGAAGCAGCTCAAGGATAGATATTTGCGCGGGAGTCTTTCCTAGTTGGTCAATTAGGTTGAACTGACTTTTGGGTTTCCACTGTTGTGGGGTTGAGACAGGTTTTGGCTATTTAGCAGGTTGTGGTTGTTCAGCTGACGGGCCCGGTATAGAGATCTTGGTTTGTCTAGGGGGAGGTGGACCAGCTATAGTGACCTTGCCACTTCGCATAGTAGCATTACACTGTGGTGCTCTCTTGATCGTGATGGTATTGATGTACCCATCGTCAGTTCTGACATTATTTATTATTGGTCCACTAGAATAATCGTACTTGGCTCGGGCGAAGTTAGCTTGGTTGTGTGGACCTAAAGTGGAAGCATTATGAGAATCATGATCCTGCAGTGGATTCTTGTGGATAGTATGATCCGAGTTGGAGGTGAATTGCGATCCACCTACCTCGATGGTGCGATTGTCAATGAGGTCTTGGATTATGTTTTTCAGTTGTCGGCAGTTGGAGGTTGTATGCCCTTTGACTCGATGGTATTCGCAATGTGCATTGTCATTCCACCATGCTGGTTTGAACTGTCCTGGGTCATATGGTTTTATTTCTGGAAGTGTGATGACCCCATGTTGGATACATTTCTTAAGGACTTCTTCAATGGGTTCACCCAAATGAGTATATGTGCGACCCCTAGGGAATTGTCTCATCTGACGATATTGGCCCTGATTGTTTTGACCATTTTGACTGTTTGAAGAAGTATTGGGAGGAGGTGTTAATGTCGTTGTTGGTCTGTTTTGTTGTGGAACCCCTTTTAGGGCCAATACAGGACCTACAGTGTTTGCAGTCTTGGCATCAACGACACCATCATTTGTGACATGCTTATTCTTAACCCAATATTTGTTTTTGTCCGCGGGTGGGTTGGTGTTTGTGTTTTTGGAACCATATCTCAATTCTCCCTTTGCGATAAGGGCTTTCTCAAATTGGACCCCCTTTTCGATCAATTCTGTAAAGTTTGTGCAACAATGTATTTGCAGTGCGAATTTGAGGGGTCCTAGACGTGTTTGGACAAACATGTCAACTTTTTCCCTTTCGGGGATGTCAATGTGACATCGACTAGCGAGACTTCTCCATTTTTGAAAGAACGGGATGAACGTCTCACCCGACTCTTCTTGTGTGAGATTGCACAAGCTAGTGATAGAGGTGTCTATGTCAATGTTGTATGCGTAATTTTGTATGAACTTTTGTTTAAGCTCATCCCATGTCCGGATATCTTTTTGGGTTGCGAACCATTCAAGGGCTTGACCCGCCAGACTTTTGGAAAAAAGTCTCATCAAGTATGTGGGTTCGTAGGCGATATCCATACAGTTGGTTGCAAATTCGTGAACATGTTCAATGGGATTTGTCTTGCCTCTATATTTTGTGAAGTTTGGTGACACGTATCCTGGTGGGAATGCAGGCATATATAGACTTGTGTCAAATGGGTATACATCCAGGTCGTATGAATTTCTAATTTCTTGCCTGAAATGTACATATTTTGGATAGTTTTCTCCATATCCCTCATTCTTGCTTTGAGTTCATCTATGGTAGGGTCGTTTATGTTTCCGGGTGTTGGATTGCCCAGTACACCATGTGTTCCTACCTGGTGTGCATGAATGTTGGTGTATTGTGGTGGTATGGATTGTTGCGATACGTATGACGTGTGTTGTTGGTGTTGGAAGTTGTGATTTGGTGCATGTTGGTGAGTGTGAATGTTGGATGAATATGTTGGTATGTGTCCCCCACCCATGTGTGTCGTTATTTGAGGGATGTGGTGGCCATGACTATTATGGTGTGTCGATGATGTCATGGGTTGTGTTATTTGGCCACCTTGTGTAAATTGCTGATTTTGAACGAGGGGGACATTTGTGTTAGTGTTTTGGGAGGTAATGATATGTGACTGTGTTGTCGTGTTGACGTTTTGTTGTTGTCCTTGGATAAAGATACGTCCAGTGGTTCCTCTCGGAGGATTTTGTGAAGTACTACTGAATGGATTTGTCAAAGTTGTATTCATGGTAGTAGATATAGTTGTCAAGGGGGGATTGTGGTGACTTGAGGATGCCCCCGTGGTGTTTACTGTTGCGGTAAAAAGAGGATTGGAATAATTTTCCCACGTTGTTGAGGAGCCAAGAGTGGTTCCATCCGATTGGGGTAGTGTTGTGGATGTTGTAGATGACTGTGATCCCCCAATGGATGTAGCATTTACTATGTTGGAGGTGTTTGGGATGTTGGGAGTGGTATTTATTGTCGTTGTGGTCTCCAATGAAGTGTTGCTCGTATTATTCGAAAGTTGACCACTATGTGACATGTTATGTGCGTTATTGGCATTAGGGTCATGAAGTGTCAAATTTAGCGTGTTAGCATCAAATCCTGGTGGTAACTTAGCTCCCTCACTCAAGAGCATGGCTACAAATCTGTCTCTGTCCTGACGAGCTATTGCTTCAGCCATCTGATAGGCCTTTGGGTCTTGTGTCAATGCCTCTATGTGTTCTTGAAGTAGTTGACCATTTTCATCTCTTTGCAAGTAGAGGTCGAATGTATTGTTTGACGAGGCTTGCGTTGTTGTTGGAGGTTGATTGTCTAGATTGGTAAATGGGTCATACAAGGTCCAGCTTGAGTCATATGGAGGATTGTTGGCAGTAAATGGGGGGTCTTGTCTAAATTTTTCCATTTGTCTCTTTTGTTTTTGAAGTCTGGTTTCAACCATAAATGAGATTGCTCAAATAGGAATGAGAGCCTAAATGCAAGTATGACACTATGTGAAGTCTAAGGTTCAAGATGAAAGCTAGAATGACTAATATTTTTGTATTTTTGTGAATAAGGTATGCAATGTGGATGCAATGTAAGATGAGGTT
Organism: Sequoia sempervirens; assembly: GCA_007258455.2. Taxonomy (NCBI): domain Eukaryota; kingdom Viridiplantae; phylum Streptophyta; class Pinopsida; order Cupressales; family Cupressaceae; genus Sequoia; species Sequoia sempervirens. Next base: position 7,437,536 of record VDFB02000010.1, on the reverse strand, counting down.
ATCTAAGCACTTCTAAGCTTGAACTTTGTTTTCGATTTGGACTGCTAAAGGACTTTTTTGTTAATGAAAAGTTGACAAGATGACTAGTGAGTCTTCCTAACTAGACTTTTGAGTTGGAAGAAATCTCACAAAAGAGGACAATGAGTAAAAGAATGTTTGATAACTTGGTCCAAAAGGGTCTAATTTCGAAAACAATGATTTTTCCAAGGGGTGCTTAAGATTTGCCTACTCCTAAGTATGCAAGATATGAGCCTAGGGACAACGTAATGTTGAATGTATGACACTTAAATGGGGTGAGGTATGAAACCTAAGGTGATCAATGCAAGCTAAGAGACAAAACTTTGAGCAACTTCAAATTAGGTTTCTGACAGAATCTTCTTGATAACAGAGCTTGACGAATGGTTGACAGTTTGGAGGTCTCTGGTTTCGACTGTGAAGTTTTAAATCTTTGGATGTGCAACGCGCCTTAGTTTCATAAATTGCATCACGGGTTTAGCGTGATGCGTCTAGTTTTTAATTTGGTGCAGCTTCTTTGATCAGCCGATGTGACTTGGCTTTAGCATATGCAAATTTCGATTGACAGATGTAATCAATGACACAGATGCGCGCTCCAAGTCCCCCGTATGTTTATCGTGAGCAAGCAGCGGTGATGTCGCTTCGCGGTTTGGATGTGATATGACAGTTTTGTTTCAAAGTGATTTTCGTGTTATGTTGATGGAAGTTTTGATCTGTTCGATGAATGTTTTGTTTGAACTGTGACAAAACCAGAATGCACTTGACAAACACAGCATTTTAAGGGGTAACCAAACACACATGAGATAAGCACAATCCTAAAAAGGCCACTAGGCCAAAGGTTTGTATACTTGATATAGCCCACCAGCTTATACCTTCGGATTGGTGAGGATGAACACCTTTCCTTCGGCAGCCGTGATACAATTTTGGTGGTAATGGCCCTCCACGCTCATTAACGCTATTCGAAAGCACACCAAATTTGATTCATTGGGTAGTGATATCCCTAAGAATTGCTATCTCTACTCAAGGGGATCAGAGTGAGTAATCTTTCGGGTACGATAATCGTGACTGTGACTCATATCAAGCAACTAACAGGAACGCTGGACAATTAAGACAAAAGGTTTTAATTTGGGCATTCCGCCTTCAAAGCGGTGGATCCATGGGCCGAGAGTCCTCTCGGATCCATCTCGTCGAAATCCACGGGCCGGATTCTTGGCTCTTCCCAAGAACCTAATTTCTATACCGCTCGGAAGTCCCTAATGTCATACTGGTCCGAAAGCCATCCTGGGTATGGTACTTTTTCCCACCCAAAACAGCCCAAGTTCTAGAGTCAAGAACTTTACACCCGTGGATCACAATGGTGAATGCTGCAAGGGAGAGGATAATTCATACCGAATTGTGAAGGTAATATAATGGTAAGAATGGTCTCTGATTTTCTTCATCACACGGTTTCTACCAAGTGAGAGCATACTCACCACCACTCCGCATAATAACTGCCATAAAGACATGATTCTTTTTATAAGCACCAAAACAAATGTTTGCTAATCTAGAAATAAACAAGCACAATGTTTGTTTCTTCCTTCTTTGATATGCGAATCTGCAAACAATGAATTAGTAGTCTTTTTGAAACAATGGTCTTTGACATACGAATGGGGGTCGCCACATGCTACAAGAGAGGATTAGTAACAAAATCTAATCTAACTAACATGTAGGAATAAAAATAGAATACAGAAAAATAGAAAATTCGAGAACCAGAAACCAGAAAAACCCAAAATCCAAAAATTAGAACCTCAAAAACTGAGCGAAAAAAATTACTAGGCAAATGCGGCGCGGCAGAAACATTACCAGACAGATGCGGCGCGGTATAGCAAATGCGTCGTTCGGGTTTTCGAATGCGGCTCAAAATATCGAATGCGTCTCTGTATCTATCAGTTGCGGCTTGTCAGAACGGTTGCGTCGCTTCTGTCAGCAGATGCGTCGAGACGCTTGCGGTGATTCGTACCTGTACCTGCAAAATGACAGAAAAGAACAAAAACCCTACCAAAGCAGAAAACCGCTACAAAAAAGGATTAGTAACACGAAATCTAATCTTATCCATCATGCAGGAATAAAAACATAAAACAGAAAGACAGAAGATCAGAAAACCCGAAATCCAAAAACAAAACCCCAAAACTGAAAGAAGAATTATACCAGACGGTTGCGGCGCAGAATAACAAATGCGGCTTTCGGGTCTTTGAATGCGGCTCAGGAAAATAGATGCGTCGTTATGGGCGTCAGTTGTGGTGCGGCAGAGCGATTGCGGCTCGACTATTCTCAGATGCGTCGCAATGCATCAGATGCGTCACAATATTTTTTTAAAAACAGTTGCGGCGATCCGTACCTGTACCTGCAAAACGACAGAAAACAACAAAAAAAAACCTTACGAAAAGTAGAAAAACAGAGTCGGGTTCACCAATGTAATCAAGGGAAAATCTGATTATTATTAGAGGGGTTAGCACAATAACATCAAAATCCCAATGAAATAACAAAGTACAAAGGAAATAATATGAAAACAAAAGAAACAATGTTACCCTAAGTTCTCATCTTCCATGGTTGACCTTTGTTACACCTCCTAGCTTGCAGTAAATAAAGATGCCCTCAGATTTCAAATGAGCAACTATGACAAGTGCCTAAGCCCTATGCAAGTGTTGAAGGATTTGCATAAAAGAAAGTGACTTCACAATAAGCTAAGTGACAAATGACTGTTAAAATGATAACCCTAAGTTGACAGAAAATAGACATGGACCAGAGAGAGGGACAAATAAGAACAAAATTGCCCTTTTATAAAAATTGCAATTTTGAATGTGTGGCCAGGATGAGAAGATGAAAAATACCCTAAAATCCATGGTTAAGATTGAATGTTGCAATACGAATTAGGGTTAGGTCAAAATTAGGGCAATGACTAGAAATGAAGGGCCAAGAGTGAATTATAAGATAATTCAATCAAGGGTCGAAATTAAATGAGATGTCAAAAGAAAAGAATTAATTTGGAAGATAAGACTGGCACAGAAAAAGAGGCCGCTGGAGAAATTAAATAATAAAATTTATTTACCCCAGGTGACCAGTGAATAATTAAATAATAAAGATATTATTTAATTATAGGAGAATGTGACAAAATGAACTATTTCAAATTAAATAATAATTTAATTCAAAATTCAAGAGGGTGGAATAAATTAACTTTATTTAATTTGATGAGAGAAGAGTTTAATGAATAATTAAATAATTAAAATAATTATTTAATTATAGTAGAAAATGGACAAAAATCAAATAAATTAGAATCTATTTAATTTTGGAGAGAAGAGGACCTAATTAGTGACGTAAATAAATAAATAAAATTTATTTATTTAATAATCAAGAGGAATAAATGACAGAAGGGGAATTAAATAAAATTAAGAAATTTATTTAATTAAAGGGGGACCTAGGTAATTAATGACGTATTAGATAAATAAATAAAATTCCCATTTATTTAATAATCAAGGAGGAATAAATGGCATGAATTAATTAAATAATTATGAATTATTTAATCAATAATCGAATGTGGACCAAGGACATAATTAAATAACTTAATTATGCTAGGACGAAAGTGGTAAAATGAAGCTTGCAGGCCTAGGTCAGTTTAGGTGCTCCATGCTATTTAATTAAATATCATATCATTTCTCTCCCCTATTTATTAAATCATCTAATTTAATAAATATCTTCTAATTCTCTAATTCTAATTGCATGTAAATGAAACCTTGTTTAATTAGAAATTAAACTAATTATTCATCTAATCAAAGGGAATATTCCCATGGAATATTCTCTTTTTTTTCATTTTGTGCCAATTAAAACTTCTGCTCTTTAATTTGAAATTAACCTTTTTTCCTCACCCTCTAAAGGAATATTCTAAGGAATATTCCTCCAATCAACTCATAATTTTAGTCAAATTTCAGTCACGCTAACCCTCTTCAACCTCTTTTAGCATTACCTTTGACCTATGTAGCAGGTCAAAAGTGTGTTTGTTTGAGGAAATTGTGAGCCCTTGATTGCATCTTCATCTTGCATTCTCATCCATTGATGAGAATCCATGATCCATACCTCTCATCTTCTTCATCCTGAACTGTTGCTTCGGATTTTTGATCTCAAGCATCCATTCTTCATTTGCTCTCCTATAAATAGATCACTATTTGGAGACAAATGGATCCATCTTTTATTGCAAACTTATGTTGTTAAATTTACTCACATCCATACTCTCAATTTACACACATTTAGCTTATTTTCATTTTTTTTTAATTGCATATTAGCTTAGAGCTTTCATTAATGGATTTCATGCATCCATCTTAGTTTGTAAATAAATTAGGGTTTTCATTTTTTAGCACATTTTTAGCTTAAATTAGCTTAGATTAGCTTATATTAGCTTAGAAATTACATAATTAGATCGTTTATAGCATAAAATCATGTTTAAAATTTATCTTGCATCATGTTCATTTTGTGCATAATTTAGGTTTTTCATACACCAAACACCATTGTTTCATCGATTCTCTTCCATAGAATCGACTGAAACAATCTCACTATCATGGGATTTGGAAAAGGTCGTCAGTGCACATCAACATGATACCAATTCCACAACAAGATAAAGTTTCAATAGATTAGAGTAGATGTTTTCTTTAAAGCTTTCATCAATTTAGCATGTTAGGTTTTTTGATAAAATGTTTACTTTAAATTTTGATTAATTGATCTTATTGAGATTCAAGTATTGGTGGCTTCGTTCTACTTCGATTCTTCATGAATCAACCATGATTCGATCCATAACCGGTATTTTCACATCGAGAACAATCATCATTATCGAAGTAAAAATCACTCAAAATCAATTTAATGCACGATAATCATCAATAAGATGCCCAAGAGTTCTATGATATGCACAATAATTCATGTTTTTCTTAGGTATGCTACTTTTACTAAGATGTGGCAATTTAATCCAACCTTTTTTAAGGATTTGCTTCATCTTTCGTTCAATTTCTATTCGAGTATGTAAGAATAACAATTTTTTGAGTTTGTAAGGTTTGTGTTTCTTGCTTGATTCACCAACCTGTTGAGGTAGATGTTGACGAGGAGGACCTAAGATGATCCTATCATCCTTTTGAGGCATTGGTTGTTCTTTAGGAATGAAGAAAATTATGTTGGGAGGAGGATCTTGATATCCTAATCCTTTGGTTTGTTCAATAGGAATTTTTTCTAAAATTTTATGAATTTCATGCTCATTATTTATGTCACATCCTTGGTTGGTTAAGATCTTAAAGCCTTGGATATAAGTCTCTTCTAGATTGATGGGAGTATTGGTAACTTTTTTAACATAAGATGGATGGGTATGGACTTGATTAGAGGAGCTAGGTGTTGGCAAATGGTCAGCAATCCCCTTAGGATTCGTGACATGGACTAACCACATCTCATGGATCTGTTAACTCTGGTAGTTGTATCAGGCATTAATAGGTCGATCTTTTGGTGCAATGGAATATGTGGGCCATTAATTGGTATCAGAGCCAAAGGTGTCGGGTTTGAATCCCCTCGGGTAACACTGAGGGGGACTTTGTTAGCAGATGGTCAGTGCTCCCCTTGGGATTCGTGACATGGACTAACCACCTCCCATGGATCTGTTAACTTTGGCAGTTGTATCAGGAATTAATAGGTTGATCTTTTGGTACAACAACAACTATGGTCCAATACTAGTTTCACTCATTGCTTAAATTTTAAGCATAGTTTGTGACTCAATTTTAGATGTAAAATACCAAACATCTCAAGTTGTGTTGGTTGTTTCATGGAAGGATAAAAGGATGCATTATTCTCAAGGTTGTTAAGGAAGTTGTTTATGAATTCATGCATGCTAGCATCATCTTCTCCAATTATTTCAACTTCATGAGGAAACTCATTAGGAGTTGGGTGAGCATGAGTAGGTTCAATTGCATTAGGATCATTGACAAAAACACAACTTAAAACATCAACCAAGGAGAACAAAGACTTCCACATATTGCTAAAACACTTGTCCATTTTCAGATTTTCAGACTTAAACAAGGTAATTTTCTGATTACACTATGCAACAATCTGAAAATGAAATCTTGTAAATGAAAATTTGAAATCACGCAATGCACTAAATGTACCAAATTAATCTAGATATGATGAAATTGATTCAACAAAAAATCAACAAACTAAAAAACAAATCTGAAAGTAACAAACAAAAGAACATAAATGAAGATTGTAATTTCCAAAAATGCAGATTATGGCCTTATCAGGGACTCATTCACCCTATGGTGAATGGGTCCTAGATTAGGTTTTTAAAAATTATTTTTTACATATTTTTAATTATTTTCGAGTGGTTTTAAGATTCAAGTTTGCAACAATAAGTTTCAGGTTGATTTTCTGTAGAATGCAATGTGAAATGCAAGTTCAAAATGCAACAAAATGATGACCTAAAAGACCTAGTTTTAGATGCAATTTTTGTTTCAATTTTCAAATGCAAGTTTATATGATGTAAATGATATGCAAGATGACTGATTTTTTTGTATTTTTCAGATCTAATGAATGCAAACAATGCAATCCTAGAACCCTAGATGCAATGCAAAGTCATGCAAATTAAGCACCCTAAATGAGATCTAATTAAATGCAAATAAATTCAAGTGAATGAAAGATGTAAATATAGGATGAAAAGGACTCAAAATATTAGAAAACTACAATGCTCAAAAGGTTAAGTTCACCAAAATGAAAAGATGGAAAAAAAAGGGGATGAACCAAAAATGTAGAACAAAATGGTATACCTCTCTTTTTCTCTTTAATTTCATTCAATATGAGGGTTATAATGTGTAATGAGATATAGAAATAAAACCTAACCCAAATACCAGTAAAAAGGAAAGTTTTAAGAGGGTTAAATGTTGTGTACCTATCACAAAAAGTTATTTTTTGGGCCTCATTGAGGGTTCATTCGCCCTATGGCGAATGGGTACTAGCTAGGGCTTTGGAAATCAATTTTTGGGTTATGTTCTTCAATGTCTACACTTCTAGATCCTAGTCGAGCACTGTTGAAAAGCTAGAAATAAATCTTGTCGCTCAATTTCTGTGATTTGACAACTTTCTTTGCAACTTTGACAACTTTGACAACTTTTGGAATTTTTCTTTCCAATAGATCTTCAACCTAAAACTTGCAATCACACATCAAAGGAGAGAAAAGTGTTGTTTTTTATGGAATTGGGATTTACCTTGGTCAAACCCTATTTTGGTAATTAAAACTTGTAATGAAACAATGCATAAAGGAATGATGAATGAGAAAATGCAATGTCACAACTCACCACACCTTAATTGATCCTTGGATAATAAATATGCAATATTGCATGAAATGACCTCAATGAATGTAGATATTGATCATGAGATTTGATGTGAAACAATGCCTTTGAATATACTTGATTTGATCTTCAATGCTACATCAACATATTAGCTCAACAACATGCATGATGCACTAAATATTTGACATGATGAAATGACTCTTGATTATGGTAATAATCTTCTATAAATCTTCCCTTGAATGCCTTAGAAATGATCTTGATCTAATAAAATTTCTATTAGGATTTGCTCATAAGAATTTTTTAGTATCTTAGGATGAAACTATGTGAAATAACCTTGTATTTATACATATCTTAAAATTAAATCCTGAAATTCAAATATCACAAGCCAACATTAAATCATAGAGTTGAAATCATTAAAATATCGCCAAAAACATATTTCAAAGAGGGGTCCTAGGACTAAGTGAGGACCCATTTGGCATGTGGCAAATGGGTCCTAGGTCACTTAACTAGGAAACACTTTGGGAAATATGAAATGTCATGTGAAAATAGGGTTCTAGGACCTAGTGAGGACACATTTTCCATTTTGGAAATGGGTCCTAAGTCACTAACCCACGACACACACCTCGTAAAATTAAGTGTTGTGTAATATCATTTATGAATGTCAGGTTTTATCCCTTAGAATTTACATTTAATTAGGCTTGGATTTGAATTAAAGGGGCCAATTAAGGAAAATTAGCCTTAATTAATTAATAAAGCCCTAAATTAGTGTGAAAGTGTAAAGATACACTTTACAACACCCTAAATAAGGCACCATTAAGTACATTTAGTTTAAAGGGCCCTAAACCTAATGTGAATGTGAAAAACACATTACAAAATTAAATTAAGGCATAATTAGGCTCATTTTATTTATTAATTATTCCCAAATTAAGTGTGAAAAAGGGATACTTTTTCCTACACTACATTTTTCCTCATAATTTAACATAATGCTTAACACTGAGAAATGTGTGTCCTAGGTAAGTGGCCTAGGAAGCCTTTCGAATGGGTCCTCACTTAGACCTAGGACCCCCCTTTAAAATACTATTTTTGGTGGTATTTTAATGATTTCAAATCTACAATTCAATGTCAGCTTGTGATATTTGAATTTCGGGAATTAATGATAAGTTATGTATAAATACAAGGTTATTTCACTATGTTTCATCTAAGAGATTTTCTAGAAATTTTGATTCAAGCATCCTAATATTTCACAAGAGCATTATTGAGAGAATTGAAGAGAATTTTCAAGGCGTTCAAGGGCATATTTATAGAAGATTATTGCAGTAATCAAGATTCCTATCATGTCAAATATTTCTTGCATCATGCATGTTGTTTGAGCTAATATGGTGATGTAGTGTTTGAGATCTATGCAAGTATTCAAAGGAATTGTTTCTAATCAAGTTTCATGATCAAGATCTACATTCAGTGTGGCCACTTCATGCTAGTTTACAAATTTTCATTCCAAGGTTTTAAATAAGGTTTGGTTAGTTGTTACATAGTGTTGCTCATTCATCATTCCTTCATGCTTTTCTATTTCATTTCAATGTTTAATTACCAAAACAAGGTTTGACCAAGGCAAACCCCCATTCCCTAAAAAAACAACATTTTTCTCTCTTTGATGTGTGATTGCAGATTTTAGGTTGAAAACCCTTTGAAGAGCAAAATTGAAGAAAGTTGTAAAGTTTTCAAAGTTGCAAGAAAAGTTGTCAAATAATAGAAACTCCTCTACAAAATTTATTTTCAGTTGTCTGATAGTGAACACCTAGAATTTGGGAGTGCAAACCTGGCAGAAGAGAACCCAAAAAGAATTTTTTAGAAACCCTAGCCAACACCCATTCACCACAGGGTGAATGAGTCCTCAATGAGCTTCAAAAGGTGACTTTTGGTGAAAGGTACATATTATTTTCCCCTTTCTATCTATCTTCCTTTTGATTACTATTGTAGCGTAGAAAAATGGATCTTTGGACATTTTCACGCTCATTTGGGTCCTTCTTGTGGATGTTGGCTTAGTTTTTCCCTGATTTAGTGTTGTAATGTGGTTAATACATTCACATTAGGCCTTGGGCCCTTGTGAACTATTAAGGATTTTAATGGTACCTTACCTAAGTGTTGTGAAGTGTTGTAGCACACTTTCACACTTTTTTATGGTCTTATTAATGTATATCACCTAAATAGCCTCTTTTTATCATTTACCAAGCCTTATTTCAAAGTGTTGTAAAGTGTTGTAACAAACTTTCACACTTTTCTAGGCTTGTAATTAATAATTGGGCTCTCTTATGCTTTAATTGGCCCCATTTTACATTTACAGGCCTAACTTATGAGTATTTTTGAGAATAAACCCGATAAACATCATTTAAAACATTTAAATCTTGAAACCCACCTCAAATGCCTAAGGTGGGACCCATTCTCCATTTTGGGTGAATGAGTCCCCTTAGGTGGGACCCATTCTCCTAGAGTGGCGAATGAGTCCACTTTGCCTCAAAATTCAAAGTCAATTCAAATTTCTGATGGGTTTTTATTTTCTAAGATCTAAGGTCAGCCTGTGATGATGTATTTTTGGGAATTATTGCATAATTAAGTATAAATATAAGGTTTTTCAACTCATTTCACCCCCAATCAATCTATCAAGCATTCTAAGCATTTCAAGCATTTTCAAGTCTACATCCATTAGAGCCATTACTTGCATGTTTGCAACATTCTACTTCAAGGGTTTGGTTTAGGTTGCATATTTGTCAAAGAGAAAGATTGGTAAAATTTCCATCAAGTTGTCAAAGCCATTCAAAGTTTTCAAATTCCTAAGAGAATATTGGAGTACACCTACAGGTTGAATTTGACATTTTGGGACCCGGATCTGAATCAAGAGTAGACGAGCAGACCGAGAGCTCTAGATTCCACTTTTGAATATCCAAAAATTTGGAAGTGGACCGATTCACCATTAGTAGTGAATGAGTCCCACTGTAGGAGTCTGACAAAGATTTTTGTAGATATGAGTTCCCATTTTTCCAAAACCTGTTGTGGCATTATTCACCCGAAGCAGGACTAAGTCACCCAACTTGGCGTATGAGTCCCAGTTGGTTTAAAAGGAAACAATTTCAGGATTCCAGAGCTCCATTCCATTTGTATCAATGGGAATTTTCCTAAAGTTAGCATGATTAGATCATAAAAACAAAACCCAAAGAAAGTAATGAGGTGCAAAGGAAAATAAATGAAAAACACAAAAGGGAACAAGCTCACCAAGTGTCTACAATCTCCATGGCTGATCTTCATTACACCTTCTTAACTCGCTGGAAATATGGTATTTCCCTCAAATATTATGTGAGAAAACTAACGTATATGACAAGCCCTAAGCAAACATTTGAAGGATTTGATATAAAGATGCACTAATATGCAAGCATGCAACTATAATCTATGACTAAATTATGCCAAATGCCAAATGAAAGAAAGCCTATGACCAAAATGACAAGAAATGCCTAAGATTGCAAGAGCATAAGGTTGCAAGAGATGAAGTCTGCAAAAGATGAAGTGACCAAAATGAGATCAAAATTGCCATTTTATAGAAAATGCCATTTTGAATGAACAACGAAGATTAAATACTGACAAAGCCCTAGAATCAATGGACAAGATTCATTATGACAACCCACAATTAGGGTTAGGGAAAAGATTTGAAATGAGCAACCAAGATGCAATTTGAGAAAATCAAATCAACGGTTGAAAATAAAAGTTATAGGGAGATAAAGATTGGACAGGAAGAGAAAGATTTGGAAAATCCAACAATTTTAGAAATTACTTGATTTTTTGGAGGAAGAAGATTATCTTGAATTAAAAATAAATTTAATTCAAAAAGGGAAAAATCATGTGATACTAAATAATTAATTTAATTATTTACTTGGAGGAAATTAGAAGGTGGGGAAATTTAAATAAATAATTTTATTTAAATTAGAAAAAGCCAAGAAATAGGAAATGGACAATTTTAAATAAACATCTTTATTTAAAATTAGAAAAAGTCAAGGTGGACAATAATTAAATAAATTAAAGAATTTATTTAATTATAAGAGGATTTTTAAGAATTAGTGACATATTTAAATAAAGTTTATCTATTTAAATAATCAAGCAAAAATTGACCCAGCAGACAAGAATAATTAAATAAATTAAGAAATTTATTTAATTATGCAAAGACTTTTTTTTTTTTATTAGATTGCAGGAATCGGGTAGCACGACCCCCTATAAACTGCAGTGCGCCTGGTAAAAATTTTAACGTGACCAGCGGCACTGGCACGACACGCCCTCCGGTACCACGGGGGTGGGGGAGACTAGACCTCGTGACCAACCTCTTGCAACAGGAAATATTTAGCCAACCGATTTTTATGCAAAGACTTTAGACAATTAGTGATGTATTAAATAAATAAAATAGAATTTATTTATTTAATAATCAAGAAGAATAAAAAGACATGAATTAATTAAACAATTATGAATTATTTAATTAATAGTCGAAAGTGGACCAAGGACATAATTAAATATTTAATTATGCCAGGATGAAAGTGGTAAAAATAGAGCTTGCAGGCCCAGGTCATTTTTATGTGTCTAGATTTTTCCCCTCTTTGATACAATGCATTTTGTTGCATTGTGACAAAGAAAAGTCAGTTAGAAACATGCCCCAATGAAGGTATGGATTATTGATGCCCAGGTGATAGATAAATTTCAAATTTCAGCGAGGTGACAGAAAAATTTGGAAAGTGTCCCGAAAAGTCAATTTGATGACAAAAAAAGTAATGGCACAGACGGTTTCAGATTTTCACATGTTTAAAGCATCCAAAAGGGTGGTCAAAGGTGGTCAAAAGAGCCTCCAGTAATAATAGGGTCGAAAAATCCCACTTTGACCCTATAAATAGGTGGAAAATGGGGTAAAAGTCAATTCATTTTCACTTTTCACCTTTATAAATTTGATAGCTCAGAGCGAGGAGGATCTTGGCGAAGATGGTGATTCCAGTGACCGAGCACCATGGGGAGATCGTGCAGACCTATAGATGACCAGAGGGCTCAGAGCCAATGGTACGTACACCTAACTTGCTTTGTCATTTCATCATTTTTTGTGTCATTTTTAGAGTTTTAGGTCAACGAACGAATGTGCTACAATGCATATGTGTGTGTGTTAAACACATTTGCATTTGTGTTCAATGCATTTGATGCATTGTGACGCAAATGCAAGGGGTCAATAGGGTAGGTCCACTAGGTTCAACACATTTGCGAAAAAGTGTGACACATTTCCCAAGTTGCGATGCAAACAAGTGTTGTAATGCCGCATTCAAAACATCATGACACATTTGTGACCTCAAGCAACACATTTGAATGAAATGACACATTTGACAAGAATCGTGACTCATTTTCCAAGTCACGACACAATTGTGAGGTCAAACGATGCAAATGCCAGATTGTGATGCAATTGATGCACGAAACGACGCAAATGCCTGACTACGACACAACTAAAGTCAACGTGACACATTTGACGTTGACTGTGACCAAGGCTGACTTTGTTTAAAGTTAAGATTTTGAAATGCTTTTGAGGTAGGCCAATGGTAATGATGATTTTAAATAAGGTGCTAATGCACATTTTGGCATGTGGAGAGACAGTTAGCGCTGATTTATATGCGAGAGAGTAGACCATCTACTTATGATTTCTGGGATAGTTTGCGAGACAGGGAGCGACGGTGACTAATGCGACTTTGTCTCTACTATGTTGCCTATATGCCCATTTTCTGGGAAAATAGGGGAATATTGACTGCACTCTGTGAGAGGTGGTGATCAAAGACATGCTCCTTTCATCTGCTGATAGGAGAGGCCACGATGACACTTGAGGAAATTTACTAGATCTCGCGTCTGTCGATCTGAGGGGAGAGGGTCATGTATGATCCATTCCAATGGTATCAGACATTCATTGGCTTCTATGAGGAAGAGACTGGTGTAGGACTAGGGATCAAGGGGTATGAGATCCGGTGGGAGTTTATGGCAAAGCACTACCCTCGATGGGATGCGATGTTGGCGACGCTAATTATTAGAGTCTTGATACTCAACCACTGAGGACATGGATTTCCCATTGGTTGGGGTGATGTGCTAATGGGGATGTGACGAGACAGGATTATATATGCCTGGGGATCGTGCTTGCTAGGGATGTTATATCATCAACTGCATGAGGTTGCCTATAGGGGTGGGAGCAGTATCAGCTATGGGATGACACTACTCATGATCGAGGCATGGGAGCACATTGCTATCTTCCATCCACCTATCCAGAGACCACAGTTGGCAGAGGGGATGTCTTATGTGTATTATTATGCAGGAGCGTTACAACGGACTAGAGTTAGAGAGATAGACTTCTAGAAGCACATGATAGACATGATGGTGTCCTTCATCTGGAGGCCATACAGGGATTGCGAATAGTGGGATGATGAGGCTGACCATTTTCCTTTTTTTAGATAGTTCAGATACTTGATCAGATGGATTGTTTAGAGTCAGCTGATCATTAAGATGTACTTTCCCCAACAGGTACTACGACAGTTTAGAGAGTAGCAGGGAGTTCCCATGGGTACAACAGAGTATGCCAAATTGTCACGAGAGCTAGCATGGGGTCCGACTATTTCAGTTCCCTTTGTAGAGCAACAGATTGGCAGTTTGGTAGCTCAGTAGTGGGGATGGAGTGGAGGGATTGTGGATCCAGGGACCAAATCATACTTTGATAATTGGTGGTAGACGCATCGCCCAGTGCCTTTGATAGATCCAGCTGCACCTACGCCTGTGGATAGGAGATCAGTTATACCACATGTGTGATGAGGTGGAAGGGGATGCAGAGATGGAGGTAGGGGTAGAGGCAGAGGCCGAGGGAGAGATGGAGGAAGGGGTGGAGAGAGAGATGGAGGCAAGGGCGGAGGGGGGATGGAGACGACGGAGATGATGGTGGAGATGGCGGGAGGAGGAGGAGAGGAGGAGGAGAGGAGGATATGGTGGGAGACAGGCAAGGAGGGTTAGATGGTGTGTGGTAGGAGTACCTTTGGTACTGATCCCGAGGTAGTGGAGGAGGAGGAGAGAGAGGTGGAGGCAGAGCGACAGGAGGGAGAGAGAGAGAGAGGAAGATGTTGCACCTGATGTCGAGGTTGTTTAGGAGGAGGGACTGATAGAGATGGAGGTCAAGCAAGATGAGGAGATGGAGGTTGAGATGCCGAGGGAGGAGGGAGTCGGTGGAGGAGAGGAGGACGTGGGTGAGGAGGAGGATTTCGAGGATGATGATGATGTGATAGATGAAGCAGAGGGGCTACTGCGGTGGTAGAGGGGGAGGACACTACACCCACAGGACCAGTACTACCACATGATGCGACTGCTAATCAACGAGTGGTAGACCTACTGAGGAGGCTCAATGAGAGCACAATATAGGTTAGGTCCTTGCAAGCAGAGCTGGAGGTTGCCATGGTGGAGAGGGATCAGGCGGTAATCCGATAGCAGGAGTTGGACAGATGGTGCATTGAGTTTGCAGAGCTATCTAAAGGACCGTCAGGGGACATGGCGAGAGAGCTAGCTAGGGTGAGCACCTATTTGGGATGGTACATATTATTATATGAGCAGGCAGTGCCACTTGAGAGGCGAGATACTACCTTGACATGGTCACAGACGAGGACAGGTAGTGGTAGTAGGTCAGGGAGTGGTAGCAACAACAAGAGTCAGAGCAGTGTAGGGGGATCCATTTCCTTAGAACATTCATCAGGTCACAGGTCTAGCCATTCTCACAGGCATGCCTCCAGTCACAGGTCAGGTCATAGCCATGGGTCATTTGGGTCAGGGAACAGGTTAGTTCATATCCAACCTCCAGTGATATATCTATTAGTCGCAGTGTCCTCACAGCCTCATGTTACTACAAAGGTGATCCCATTAGTGACAATTCCCTCAGTTTCATAGATGCAAGCCATAGTGAAAGATCCTTCAGCTTCCTAGGCACAGGCTATAGTTACCATGATGGCATCTGTTCCCTTGACAGAGCATTGATCCCCTAGATCTTCTCCTCAAGGGGATGAGGAGAGCTCGACATAGACATTTGGCATGCCTACTTTATTGTCATCCTGTTTCAGACATTTATTTGTTATGACACTTTATGTATTGACTATCGAGCCTGCGAGCTCCATTTTGAGATATTTGACGACTTTATCCTGTGACATTATATTTTTTTGAGAAATTATATATGTGATGTAGTTTTTGATGTGGCCCTATATGTTTTATGTTATGTGATGATGCATTATGTGTTGACTATGTTTCATGATGTATGCTTATATGATGATGATTATGATGATGACCATATGATGACTATGCGATGACTATGTGATCGTGATTTATGCATTTATGATTCCTATGATGATGTTTATTTTCCATGTCATGTATGCATTTATGATGTTTATTTGTGATGTGATGCCCTAATGATGTGATTTTTATTTATGCTTATATGTCATGGTGATGTTATGTTCTACTGGTGATGATGCAAAATGTATGATTTTTTATGGATGTCTTGCGTATGTATGTTGATGCATGACTATGTATGTGTGGACAATGTAATCTCATGATGTGATAAATATGAATTTAATGATAAGGATGATGTATGCATGTACATGTTATGTGAATGCAAATGATATATGCAAATGATGTAAATAAAAGTGATTAAAATGACTATATGTCATGGACTAATGTAATGTCTATATGATTATGTTTGCACGTATGTTTTTGTATGCCACAGGATATCATCATGAGACAAATGTGACCAGATGACAAGAGAGAAGGAGATGAGTGTTAGTGCCTAGAACAAATCCTTCAACATATTACCATAGGACTTAACAATTATTTCTCTTAATCATCATTGGGCGGATTATTGTAGTGGACAAAAAAAACCATGATATGACATAAATCAAGGTGTGCAAGGTCATACCATCACATGGGACAAGTAGTCATAGAAAAGGATGATCATGACTCATACTAAGAGCACAATTTCCCTAGTCTATTTGTCACAATCAACCACAAGCATAGAAAGACAAATAAAGACAAAAGATAAGTCATGAAATGTCGTTGCTCCTCTAAATCCTATTTCCAGGACAACTTGAGGAACTAGAAACATGACTGCCTGAAAAAGACAAGATAAACCCACCATCATGATATGTCGTTGTTTCTCTAAATCATGTTGTTAGGATGTCACAGAGAAACTAGTAACATGATAGTTTGAGAAGATAAGACAAGTCAATCATCATGAAGCATTGTTGCTTCTCTAAATTCTATTGTCAGGATGTTGCTAAGAAACTAGTAACATGATCAAAGATTTAAAAAGACAAAATGGCAAGATAATTTTTGCCAAGTGTTTGCCAAGTGTGTCTAAATGTCAAGCGTTTTAAATGTCAAGATACCAAGTGTCTAAATGTCAAGATGCTAGGGATTGCCAATTTTCAAGATGTCAGATGTCAAGGTTTGACGATGCCAAGATGATGAATGCCAAAGTTTTCCAAATTCAGGAAGGACACATCTTGAATAATGTCGAAGTCGAGAGGATCGATCCTCAAAATTCCAGATGACGGTGACGATGCCAAGGAAGGACACATCTGAAGGCATAAATGATAGAGGTTGTTCTTCATAAGGACATATCTAAAGAATATTCAAGAGTTGACAGTTTGACTGATCATGACAATTTGACTTGTTTTAACTGAGTTTGACTGAGTTTGACTACATGTCAAAGTTAACATGCCGATGTGATTGATATGTTTAATAAATGATAGTCGTAATTTTTTTTTGAAGTTTTCCTGTTTGGAAATGATTTTCTTTGACATGAAGACTTTTGATGTGTGTTCCAGTATAGTGCCATGAACCCTAATGGATTGACCTAGTGTGACCCTGGGGGCTCATTGACATATAGCCTTGCCTACGTCATACACTTAGAGGCCTCGTAGTTCGACATGACCAATGACTTTTCCATAATGACAAAAGATTGAGCCTTGATTTTTATTTTGACAAACCTAAAAGGACTGACCTAATGTCTCAGGGACTCACAAACGAGTCTTTCCTATGTAGCAAATGCATAGAGACAACATAGTTTGACATACGACAAAGACTTGACTGATGTGACTGATATGACGAAATGTGACTCTGTTTTTAGGATTTTGAAGCGTTTATTTGGATGTTTTTGTATTTTGGCCATGTTTTTATTTTTTTTGGATTTCTCTAGGATGTTTCTCAATTTTTAGGTCTTTTTTTAGGACATTTTTTGATGTTTAGGCCTTTTTTCAGGACTTTTCTGATTGACAGGACCATGTGCGATACCCATTGCAACTAGGTGATAAAGAATTTCCCCTAATCAGGTCCAAGACTTGGCCAAGTTTAAAGGATGTGAAAAGGACATGCATGGGGTGATGGATGGGTGGTATGCAAGACTTGATGACAACCGTTTTTCAACCATGAAAGGGATGGTAGGGTGTGATGTTATGTCAAGTGTCGTGGTGGTGATGGAAAAATGTATCTTATTATGGACCAGAGCAGATAGATTGACAATAAATGGTAGATCAATGACTGACTACACATGGCACCTGTTTACTAGGTTTTCTCCATGACACTTATCCAAAGTGCCTGTTTGCTAGGTTTTCACTATTGGATGAATTATTTCTCTTTACTATTTTTGTCATTTTTCAATTTTTTTTTGGCTGTCACCAAGATGCATGTTTGCTAGGTTTTCATCAAGGTGACTATTTTTTATATTTTTCACTTTTTTTGTATTTTTGAGGTTTTCAGCCAGACTTTCTGATGCTATGCATAGAAATTTTGAAGATGTAGACTGTTGATAGGCTTTGTCAGTTGTTCACCATTTGGAGTAGCTATCTGATATGCTCTAGAACCAAAAGAGGACGTGATGACGTAAGGACCTAGCCAATTTGGTTCGAACTTGCCAGGTTTTTATCTTTCAGCTTGATTCTTGGGATTTTGCATGAGGACTAGGTCACCAATGTTAAACTTTCTGACCATGACTTTCTTGTTATAACTACGATAGAGACGATTTTGATATTCCTATAGGTGATTCAGGGCATTATGTCTTCATTCATCTAACATCTCTAACTCATGTAGTCGTTATTGTCTATACTCCTTATCATCAATGATACCTTTCATAGAGACTTGCAAAGATGGGATTTCAACCTCAATGGGAAAGATGGATTCAACACCAAAGACCAGGGTGAATGGAGTGGCCCCTATAGGTGTGCGGATGCTGGTACAGTAAGCCCATAGAGCAGGGTTGAGTTGAATGTGCCAGTCATGCCCAACGTCATTGACTGTCTTCTTAAGAATCTTGATTATTGTGCGAAGGGCCAAGGAGAAGTAATTAGCTAAAGTTCCTATGCTAGTGCATGAATCAAATCACTATGTATCTGACATTGGCAACACATTCTGACAAAATCCAGTGCATCTTTCTCAATAGTTGGCCAATAATACCCAAGTCTCGTTATATTTTTGGCTAGGGTAGGACCACTCGAATAGGATACACATATACCCTCATGTACCTCTTGCAAGGTCGTTCGTGCTTCGTCAGTGTCAAGACATTGAAGGAGGGTGTCGTCAAAGCTACAATAGTAAAGGATGTCACTAACGATGGTGTATCTGGCAAATTTTCGGATAACGGACTTTCTTTGGTTATTGGACAAGTTAGGGGGAAGGGTTTGGGACTTGAGGTAGTCATGAATGTCTTGAAACCATGGAGAATTGGGACCAACAAGCTCGCAAACGATCTCTGATTCTGGTATGTCATAGGCAGGAACCAAAAGTTGCTCTACCAAAAATTCAAATTGAGGCACATTACTAGGAATGTCCAATAGAGAGCCAATTGTGGCCATTGCGTCTGCTACCTTATTTTGTGTTCTTGGAACTTGCTCAAAAGTCACCATTTGGAAATATGTCTGGAAACTGTCAACCATTCATTTGTAAGGCATTAATTTCTCATCCTTAGTGTCATAGTCGTCGTTGACTTGGTTAATGACCATCTGAGAATTTCCATAGGCATGAAGTTATCTAATTTGCCATTTTATGGCTATTCTGAGTCTTGTGACAACTGCTTCATATTCTGCCACGTTATTTGTACATGGGAAAGCAATGTGAAAGGAGTATCCTTGAGGGGTGATAAACAATATTCTTGCCCCTGAGCCATGATTAGTATGAGATCCATCAAAATATAGTCTCCAAGGTGACTGAGGTTCTATATGGAATATTGACTCATCTGTAAAGTTTGCTACTAGTGGATGATCACCTTGTATAGGTGTGTCTGCCAGTTGGTATGCTATCACTTGTCCCTTTATTGTCTTTCTTTCCATGTACTGAATATCACAATCACTCAAGATCATTACTCATTTTTCCAGACAACCTTTCAATGTTGTGCGACTAAGAAGATATTTCAGAGGGTCAATCTTTCCTACTAAGTGTGTCTGATAATTCAACATGTAGTGTCTTAATTTCTGAGCTGCAAAGACAACTGCTAGACAAGCACGTTCAATGGATGTATAATTTACATCATATCCAACTAGTGTCTGACTAATGTAGTATATGGCCCTTTCCTTTTCATCGTGGTCATTTTGTGCCAGTAATGCCCCCAATGCTGAAGTTGTTGCAGAAATGTATAGAATCAAAGGCTTCCCATCCATTGGTGGCATTAGAATAGGTGGTGACAATAGATAATGTTTTATTTGTTGGAAGGCCGCCTGACATTTATCTATCCACACAGAAGGGATACTTTTGCGCAGGAGATACTGAAATGGATGACACTTGTCGTTCAATTGTGCTATGAATCATTTGATGGATTGTAACCTACCTTGTAATGTCTTGAGTTCACTTATCCCTTTTGGAGGAGGCATGTTTAATATGGCTTTCACGTTGGCAGGATCGACTTCAATGCCTCTATGAGAAACAATGTACCCCAAAATTTTGTCTGATGTCATGCCGAAGACACACTTCTTTAGATTTAGGCGGACTTTGTATTCCTCTAGTCTCTTGAAGATTTATTCTAACACATTCAAGTGGTCCTTTCATGTCAAATATTTTCCCAAAAGTTCATCTACATAATCTTCCATTATCTTATGCATCATATCATGGAATATGGTTGTCATGGCTCTCTGATACATGGCACCTACATTCTTAAGACCAAAAGGCATGAAATTCTAGTAGTATGTACCCCAAGGACAAGTGAATGTTGTTTTATGTTGGTCTTCAGGGGCAATACAAATCTGATTATAACTTGAGAAACCATCCATGAGGGGCATCTCATATCCTACTGTGAGATCTACTATGATGTCTATGTTTGGAAAGGGAAAGTCATCCTTTGGACATGCTTTATTTAGGTCCAAACAATCTATGCAGATGCAGATTTGACTGATTGGCTTTGTGACTGGTACAAGATTTGATATCCATTCAACATAGTCTATGGACCGTATGAATCCCACGTCTAACAATTTCTTAAGTTCTAATTTAACTAACAAGGTGATCTGTGGGTGCATCTTTCATAGCTTTTGTTTCACTGGCTTGGTGTCTAGAAATAATGGCAAATGGTGCAAGACAAGTTCTGGAGCTAACCCAGGCATATCGGCATAGGACCATGCAAAGTTGACCTTATGCTCTGAAAAGAATTTGTGGAACTCAGGTTTCTCTTCCTCTGTCAAAGAGGCTGCCAAGAGGACCATCTTAGGATCTTCTGCTATAGATATTTTCACTTCCATGCTGTCCTCAATGAGCATGGATGATTTTTCTAAGTTACAGGGAGAAATTCTAGTCCTCCATCCTTGGGCACCTCGGGGAGGATTTCACCTTCGGATATGTCCTTTTTTTTTTATTGTCAGAAGGTGCCTTTCGGTTTTCACCTAAAGACGTGTCATTTTTTGTCTTATTTTTAGTTTTCATTTTGCGACTAGAGGACAGAGCCCAGTCTCCCCAAAATAAGCTGCACAATCTAGGTCAATGGAAAATCTAGCCTTATTGTCTCCATTTGGTATACCCTCACGAAGTCCCACAAATTATACAATGGCCTCATCATTGTAAAATATGTCCAAAGTAGGCTGCCTTGTTGGTCCCAATCGATTAGTTGCAGGTAGACTAAGGAGATACCATTATTAGTGTTGGTGAATGGTGGGGAGAACACAGAAATCATGCAGATAGATTCAGAGACACTAAAGATGAAATTTTTGTCATCCAATTCCACATCGGACTCTATCCAATATTCTCCTTCACTTGTTTCATACTCATTGGCAAAGTATGGGATGAAGGAATCAGAGTCTTGGTCTTCAGTGTCATGTGGCAATTTGGATGGATCCGACTGCTGGTCATTAGGTTCAGATGGTTGGACAGGTATGTCATGATGAGGGTTAATGGGATTGGAAGAGGATTTTGGCTTGTCATTGTTCCTTGGGCAAAAAGGTCTATCCCAGTCTTCTTGATTCCTTGGGATTTTAAGATTGCTAGTATTCAACGCTTGATCAATTTTAAAAATTTTCCAAAATATTTGTTTAGAAGTAAGTTCTCTACGTTCAAGGAACAAGTCATCAAGACAATAGTCACTTAGGGATTGTTGGGAGCCAAATTCCCACTCATGGGAGTTAGTTTTGGTAAGGGATTCCTTGATAGTCTCGACACTTTTTGAAGCATTCACGTTCTCACTCAAAAGTCCATTGGTACTTTGACCACCAGATTCAAGTGTGCCTAACCCTAACCCAAGAAGTTTTGATCTTGTAGAAGGAATTAAAGGTTGTTGTATCCCTGTCTTATTTTTACCAAGGCCACTAGTGTCATTATGGCCCTTTTCCTTCATTATATCATAGCCTTTGCCATATATTTGAACTGGTAATGGGGTTGAATTCTCTGGGTCTCGATAAATCTAGGATAATATGTCTTCGAGGTCTTCTTTGCTCATATTGCCCCATTTTATGAATGTTGTTTTGGGAGGAACCTTGAAGATCTCTTTAGGCTCCATTCTGAAACAAGGTCGCCCATAAGCCTTAGGAGACTTGGGTATCTTGGTGATGTAGTATGTTGCGTGCAATTTAAATTCTCCAAAACCGAAGTCCTGAATCTTGACACTAGGATCAATTTTTGGGATATTGGAAGTGGATGAGGTGATGGATGCCAAAGAAGTGGACGTGGGGGTTGAAGAAATGGATGCGGTCGTGGAAGGTTTAGTGAGTGTGGACAGGTCAATGAATTTGGAAGAAGAGGGAGTTGAAGCCTCCCAGTTGATGGGAACTTGATGTTCTGAAATACCCCTGAGATTGGTATAATATTGAAAGGGATCGGGGTCTCCAAATATGGTGATTTCAGTGTCGTCAAAAGGAAAATTTAGACATTGGTGATAAGTGGATGAAATCGCTTCAAGGGCATGAATCCAAGGTTGACCAAGCAGTATGTTATAAGGTAATTCAAGATGTAGGACTTGGCAAGTTGTGACAACAATGACTGGCCCAACTTTGATAGGAAGAGTGATGAAACCTTGAGAGGAACATTCTTCATCATCATACACCTTTATTACAATGCTCTTTGTAGTGTCTATGCAAGCATCAAAAAATCCTAGAGCCTTAACCAATTTTAAGGAATAGATGTTCAATCCTATCCCGCCATCTTCTAAAACTCGTATGAGCTTGTGTCTATGGATTAAAGCTTCGATGTGTAAGGCATCATTATGATTCATCTTTGGTGATTAATAATCTTGGTCTGAAAATGTTATGTGGTGGGGCATAGTGAGGTATCCCACCATGGCCTCAAATTGGTTGACATCAATATCCTTAGGGATAGACGATTCTTGCAAGATTTTGTCTAATATAGCCTTATGTGCGGGAGAAATGCGAAGGAACTCAAGTATGGAAATCTGCATAGGGGTTTTTCCTAGTTGGTCAATAAGGTTAAACTAACTCTTAGGTTGCGACTGCTTTGTGGAAAATATTGATTGTGATTTCTTGGTGGATGGACCAGGTACAGTGATTTTTGCCTGCCTAGGAGAAGGAGGACCAGCTATGGTGAGTTTTTGACTTCGGGTAGTGGCGTTACATTAAGGTGCTCTTTTGACAGTGATGGTATTGATGTATTCATCATCAATTTAGATGTGCTTAATAATAGGTCCTCTAGAATAGTCATATGTGGCACGAGTGTAATTGGCTTGATTATTATTTGTCTTAGGACCTGACGTTGAGGCTTTATTTGAACCATGGTCTTGCAGTGGGTTCTTGTGAATAGTATGGTCTACATTTGATGCAAATTGTGGCCCACCCACTTCAATTGTGTGATTTTCGATGAGGTCTTGGACCAAATTTTTTAATTGTTGACAAGAAGAGGTTTTATGTCCTTTAGCGCGGTGGTAATCACAGAAAGCATTTTCGTCCCACCATGATGGCTTAAATTATCCTAGGTCATATGGTTTAGGGTCTTCTAGTGTAATGATACCATCTTGAAGGAGCTTCTTAAGGATGTCTTTGATTGACTCACCCAAAGGGGTATATGTGCGACTTCTTGGGAATTGTCTAGGTTGATGAGGTTGCCTTTGATTTTGATTGTTTTGATAATTTTGAATGGAATTAGTAGCGGGTGTCTGTGTGATTATCTATGTGTTTTGCAGTTGAACTCCTTTAAGAGTAAGTATAGGACCTATTGTGTTAACTACCTTACCATCAACAACGCCATCATTGGTTACGTGTTTGTTCTTAACCCAGTATTTTATCTTGTCTAATGGCGGGTTGGTGTTTTTGTTCTTTGGGCCATATTTTAGTTCTCCTTTAGCAATGAGAGCTTTCTCAACCTGGACCCCCTTTTCGACTAGGTCTATGAAGGTTGTGCAACAATGAACTTGCAATCCATATTTCAATGGGCCTAGGAGTGTTTGAACAAACATGTCGACCTTTTCTTTCTCAGGTATGTCAATGTGACAACAACTTGCTAGACTTCTCCATCTTTGGAAGAATGGGATGAAAGTTTCACGAGCATCTTCTTGTGTAAGAGTGCATAAGCTAGTGATGGAGGTGTCCATGTCAATATTGTATACATAATTTTTTATGAATTTGTCTTTAAGTTCATCCCATGTTTTTATCCCTTTTAGAGTGGAGAACCATTCAAGTGCAGGCCCTGAAAGACTCTTAGAGAAGAGTCTCATCAAGTAAGTGTGTTCGTAGGCAATGTCCATACAATTGGTCGTGAATTCTCGAATATGTTCAATAGGATTCATCTTTCCCTTGTATTTGGTACAGTTTGGTGCCACATACCCATGAGGGAATGGTGGCATGTATAAATTTATGTCAAAATGATATACGCATATGTCATATGACATGTGTGACTTCTTGTCGGACATTTGCATGTTTTCTATAGTCTTTTGTAATTGAGTCACTTGAGTTCTCAAGGCATCAATTATAGGAATATTTGTTGCATCACACATGAGAGTGATCGATACACCATGGGGCCCCATTTGTTGTGAAGAGATGTTTGTGTTTTGTTGTGGGATGTGTTCTTGCAAGATGTACGATGTGTTTTATTTTGCATGTTGTTGATATTGAAAGTTTGGATTAGAGACTTGTTATTGGGTGTGAATATGTGATGAATATGCCAGAATGTGCCCTCCAACCATTTGAGTCAAAATTTTGGAAATATGTTGACCATGAATATTATGGTGTCCAAATGATGCCATATGTTGTGTATTTTGATTGCCTTGTCCAAATTGTTGAAATTGTCCATGGGGAATGTTCGTGTTTTTCCCTTGGGAAGTATTGGTATTAAACTACATGTTGACATGTTAATGTTTGGTTGTGGTCCTTGAATAAAGACACATCATTTATTTCCTCCCAAGGGATTGAATGAGGTACCAATGAGAGGATTTGATGAGGATGCACCCATGGCACTAGATGAATTTGCAAATAGAGGATTTGAATAGCTTGCCCACATTGATGAGGACCCAAAGGTGGCTCCAACCGATTGTGACAAAATTGTTGGCATTGTTGGCATCGATTGTCACATGGCTTGTGACATAGTTGATGTTCCTCCGATGGATGTTGCATTAATTGTATTGGAATTGTTTTGATTAGCTGCGTCATGGGAGGTAGCACTAATGGTACTTGTAGCAATTTGTGATGTTGCACCAACAAAGGCAGTGTTTGTGTTGTTTTGAGGTTGACTAATGTTGGATGAATTGTTGTTTGGATTGTTGGCATTATGGTCAGGTGATGTTGGTCTCAAAGTATTAATGTCAAAGTCACATGGTAATTTAGCTCCTTGACTTAGAAGTATGGCCAAATATCCATCTCTATGTTTTTTGGATTTTTGATAATAAGGGATGAAAATGCAATATGCCAATGCAAACTATGTTTTTGGATTTTTGGATAATAAAGGAAATGAAAAATGCCAAAGGATAATGAAGATTGAGATGACAAGTTATGACACTAATTTTTTTGGTATTTTTGGAATAAGGTATGCAAAATGAGGACTAAGATGACTTGAATGCAAAGGTCTAATTTATTTGGAAAAAGGATCTACTCAACCACCCTAAGCTTGATCTACGTTTCAATTTTGGAGTATCAAAGGACTTGTTTAAATCACTAAAGAACAATGACAAGATGACTAAGTGAGGTTTCCTAACTTGACTGATGAGTTGGAAAGGTCTCACAAAAAGGACAATGACTAAAGAAGATAATGATGACAAAATCCAATGGTACCCCTACTCTTGAAGGAAAATATTTTGCTAAGTGAGGTAAGGTTTCCTAATCCAAAATATGAAAATGAAATGAGGATGCAAGGACTGGTTTATGACTGAAAATGAAGATGATGAAGTCTAAGGATGAAACTAAATTTTGCAAGTATGAACCTATGAGTAAATGCAAACTAATGGATGAAAATGGGGACAAATTTGAACAATTTTTTATTTGGTTTTTGATAGGATCCTCTGAAAAAAGATGTTTGATGATAGTTTGGATAGATTTGAATTCAATTTTTGGTCTGTGACAGAGTTTTTGCTTTAGTCAGACGAATGTGTCATTTAAGGTCACAGATGTGTCACAGTTTAGCAAATGTGTTGCAGGTTCAGCGAATGCGGTTTTAAAAAAAAAATGTGACTCAGACAAGAAGATGCAATGTTTTGTTAAGAAAATGTGGTTTAACACAGGTAGATGCATTTCAAGAAATGGAAAATGTGGCGTAGCAGAGAGATTGCATTGCAAGAAATGGAAAATGCGGCACAGTCAAACAGATGCGTCATAGAAAGCAAAAATGAGCTATGGCAATGTGATTCAACAAATGTTCAAATGCGGTTCAACCAAGAAAATGCGATTCAGGAAGCAACAAATGTGTTGCAATAGAGCGAATGCGGCATAGGAAACTACAAATCGATTTCAATAGATCAAATGTGTTGCAAAGGGTAGCAAATGCATTGTAGGAAGAAACTTGTTTGCAATTTTGACTGAATTTTGAAGTTGTGTCAAGTTGAAAGTGTGTTTCCAGATTTTTGAATAGTGTTTGTTTGTTTGAATGTTTCATAAAAAAACTTGGAAAACACAATATTTTTTCTTTGAATAGAAACACAATAAGGACAAGCACAATCCTAGGTTAGGCTAGTCCAATATTCGCGAGATTCCACGTGGGTTTCCACAGCCGCATATTCATAGCATGTGAATCTAGAAGCTTGGATGCATGGGCTCCCCCTTACAGTGCACTCTCTTCGTAGGTGAACCAAGCTTCCAACCCCCATGAAACTCCCATGGCAGACTAGTCACCTCTACTAAAAACTGCGAAGATGTGGATGCCTTCACAATGACCGTTGTTGTGCTAGCAAATAGAAGGATTTTGGCTACTACACAAAGGTGTTTAGAAAGGGACCCCCGTTTGAGTGGCCACACATGGGGCAAAGATTAAGCTCTGTTAAAGGAGGAATTCCAGCCTGAAGAGGTTATGCTCAATAGGGTTTTGGGGAATTCTACTTTGTCCGTGTGACACATCCACACTCATAATCCTAAGTTTTCCATTAGGATTCATATTTATATACCGGTTGGGGGTAGCTCAGCTAAAGATCTTCATTTCTGGTTTGAGTCGCCTTAGGATGAGTACTTTTTCCCACCAAGGAAGGCCCAAGATCTAGAGTCAATAATTGTTTCTCTTGCACCCAGGATCGCACAAGTGTGCAAGGGGAGAGGATACTTTGATTATTGAATCAAGGCGACAAATTTGAAGACACTTGTGAATTTTAATTACCAAATGATAATGTGAGGAGGACACACAAGACACTTTGTTCTTTTTTTTTAAGTTTAACTTGAAATGTGAAAGACAAAGTTAATTTTAAACTCATGTTGTGAGAATGCAAGTTTATTTTAACCGTATGAGTTTTAATACATGCTTGTGTTCATTTTAACCCAATGACATGAAAATGCAAGTAAATTTTTAACCAATGAATGCAAATGCAAGATTGTTGTTTGTTTCCTTAAGGAAATTAGGAATGTTATAAAAGAATATACAAAAAAATGTTAGATTCCTCGCCACAAGCTGAAAACTAGAATATTAATAATCCCAAAACCCTAAGCTACTTTGAATGGAAAAATGAAAATCTGGAAAAAATCAGAAAAACCCGAAAGTAAAATATACCAGACAAATGCTTCACTATGCAAAGTGAATGCATCATGGTTCCATACTCTGGAATCTGTCAAACATAAGCTTAACTTGCAAACAAATGTGTCATGAATCTTAGATGTGTCGTTCGAGGAAGCTAATGTGTCGTGTCTTGGAAAATGTGGCGTTCTGACACGTGTATGTAGTGTTGGTATGTGGTGATTGATCATGCTATACTGTACAAGGGAAAAATCAACGAAAAAGGGAAAAATCAATGAAAAAGGGAAAAATCAATGAAAAAAGAAAAAAACATGACTTTGTAGAACCCTAATCTGGAAGCTTCTAAGCTTGTTAAAAAGGGGTTAGGATCGGGGTTACAGTATGATGAAAAATGTGATTATTTGCAAGATTGTAATAGGTTTTTGCACTAGATAATAAAATCATTGGATGGTTACGGTTTTGGTGGATGCAGCCCAGATTGGGTGAACCACGTTAAATTCTCTGTGTTATAATTTATTCTGTGTGTTTTAGTTATTTTTTTTATTAATTAAATCTGCATTTAATTGTTAGATATCTACCTTTTCTAACCCTAACATGCAGCGCAGTAGAGAAAATGCGTTGTTTGAAACTATGAATGTGTCATGATGCAGAAAATGTGGCTTGAAAAGAAGCAAATGAGGTGTTCCATACCTGTACGTTAAAAAACAATAGAAAATACCGAAAACCGTATGGAAATCTACAAGAAAAATGTCGAGTTCACCAATGTATCAATGGGAATTTTCCTAATGTTCGCATGATTAGATCATAAAAACAAAACCCAAAGAAAGTAATGAAGTGCAAAGGAAAATAAATTAAAAACACAAAAGGGAACAAGCTCACCAAGTGTCTTCAATCTCCATGACTGATCTTCATTACACTTTCTTAACTTGTTGGAAATATGGTATTGCCCTCAGATTTTATGTGAGAAAACTAATGTTTATGACAAGCCCTAAGAAAACATTTGAAGGATTTGATATAAATATGCAATAATATGCAAGCAAGCAACTATAATCTATGACTAAATTATGCCAAATTCCAAATGAAAGAAATCCTATGACAAGAAATGCCTAAGATTGCAAGAGCATAAGGTTGCACGAGATGAAGTTTTCAAAAGATGAAGTGACCAAAATGAGATCAAAATATTTGAAATGAGTGGCCAAGATGCAATTTGAGAAAATAAAATCAATGGTTGAAAATAAATGTGATAGGGAGATAAAGATTGGACAGGAAGAGAAAAATTTGGAAAATCCAATAATTTTATAAATCACTTGATTTTTTGGAGGAAGAAGATTATCTTGAATTAAAAATAAATTTAATTCAAAAAGGGAAAATCATGTGACAGTAAATAATTAATTTAATTATTTACTTGGAGGAAATTAGAAGGTGGGAAAATTTAAATAAATAATTTTATTTAAATTAGAAAAACCCAAGAAATAGGAAATGGACAATTTTAAATAAACATCTTTATTTAAAATTAGAAAAATTCAAGGTGGACAATAATTAAATAAATTAAAGAATTTATTTAATTATAAGAGGATTTTTAAGAATTAGTGACATATTTAAATAAAAAAATAAAGTTTATCTATTTAAATAATCAAGCAGAAATTGATGGACAAGAATAATTAAATAAATTAAGAAATTTATTTAATTATGCAAAGACTTTAGAAAATTAGTGACGTATTAAATAAATAAAATAGAATTTATTTATTTATTAATCAAGAAGAATAAAAAGACATGAATTAATTAAACAATTATGAATTATTTAATTAATAGTCGAAAGTGGACAAAGGACATAATTAAATATTTTAATTATGCTAGGACGAAAGTGGTAAAAATAGAGCTTGCAGGCATAGGTCATTTTTATGTGTCTACACCATCTTTCTCCAGTTTCCAAGTGCACACTTTAAATCTCATAGTTTTTTGTTACAATCTATTTGCATTTCTAGGCCTTTTTGCATATCATAGTGTGTTTTCAAACATTTTACATTTTCCAAGTACACTTAGTGGTGAACACCCTTTTATTAGCATTTAGCCTTTAGGACAATCCTCTTGGACAAATTTCAATGTCCTTTGCATTGAAATCTCAAGGTTTTGTTCTTGAGTGAAGTGTTAATATTTTTGTATCTCTCTCCTTTTAGGTTCAAAACCCTAGAAGTGTAAGAGAGCCCCACATACAAAATATATGTTTCATTTTGGTGAACCTGCATTTAGAGCATCATATTTCTGATTTGGAGTGTGTTTACATTGTAGATTTAGCTTCTATTAGCATTGCATTGCATTTTGCATTGTTTAATTTGCATTTTAGGGTTTCAAAATTTGCATTAGTAAAAATCTCATATAGCTTGCATTATTGCACTTCATCTCCTTAAAAATCACTAAAACTCTACATTTTCACATCATATTTGCATCATGCGCCTTAGAAAAATGGTCCCTTGACATTTTCATGGTCTTTTAGGCCTTTCCTCTTGATGCTTGGTCCATTTTGGTTTGATTTATGTTGTACTATGGCTTAAACAATCACATTAGGTCCTTAAAATTCAAATTGTGATGTCTTGTGAATGTGTTGTGAAGTGTTGTAAAACATTTCTACACTTTTCTAGACTCTATTAATTACAATTCACCTAAAAATCACCTTTTTATTCATTATCAAGTCCTATTTTGAAGTGTTGTAAAGTCTTGTAACAAGATTTCATGCTTTTCTAGGTATAATTTAACTATTTACACCTTTCTTATGCTTTATTTGACCCATTTATGGCCTTATAAGGCTTAATTAAGTGTATTTTTAATGTAAACCTGACAAAAAACATTAAATGTGACTTAATTCCTGACACCCACATTCAATTCCAAGGTGGGACCCATTCGCCATGGGTAGCGAATGAGTCCCTCTTGGCTCAAAATTCAAAATATTTCAAATTTTCTTTCAGGTTTTTAGTTAAAATCACCTTATGTCAGCCTGTGATAAGGTATCATCAGGTTACTGAGGCACAAGTGTGTATAAATATATGACTTTCTCCTCATTTTACATCCTCCAACAATCTCCTAACTCATTCAAGCAATCCAAGCATTCATTAAAGCATTTGAGCACTTTGCATCATCTAATCAAGGATCAATCAAGCATTTAAAGGCAACCATTGATATATCTTCATATTTTCTTCAACAAGAGTTTGGTAAGTTGATAGCATTTACATGTTATTTGTTTATCATTCTCTTCCATTTCATCATTTTATTAAGGGTTTGATTACCAAAGTGGGATTTGACCAAGGAAAATCCCTTTGCCCTAACCTTTAACCATTTCTCCCCTTTGTGCATGTGTTGTGTATGCATATTTATCGAGCATTTAGGTGTTGAAAAGTGGACAAGAAGTCAAGAAAGTGTTTCAAGTCAATCATAACCTATTTCAAGCTTGGAGAAGACATATTGTCTGTTTTCTGCAGGATTAACTTCATCAACCCAACAAGTAGACAACCTTGGATCTGGTGTTGTAGAATTGTTCCCCGATTTCTCAAAATTTTGGGAGTGGATTGATTCGCCATCAATGGTGAATGAGTCCCACCTTAAGGTTGGAAATCCATATTTTTTCAGATTCCAGATCCTGACACTTAGAAACCAGTTTTCGACAATTTTCATCAGAAGCAGGACTGATTCGCCATCAGTGGCGAATGAGTCCCACTAGTGATTTTCGGTGATCTTAGACAACATTCAGAATATTCTAGATTCTCCATTCTCTTCTCAGGTGCACTTTGAATAAACCTTTTTCTATTTTGTTTTGTATTTGTTCATTCTTAGTTCATGTTTGAAAACATCATTGTGTTTTCCAAAATTGCATAATTCTTAGGTTTTAGATTCATAATCAGTCAAAAATATCATTTAGTTGCATTCATATTATTCCATTTAGTCTAAATAACATCATACATTGCATAATTCGAGTGAACCTAGCTAGATATTTTGGCTCTTATTTCTCTTTTTAGGTGAAAAACCCTAGAAGTGCTAGAAAGGATTAGGGTGCCAAAAATATATGGTTCATTTTGGTGAACCTGCATATTGGACACTTTACATTTCTGATTTCAATTGCATACTGCATCCTAGGTTTCATTTGCATCAACATTCATTTAGGTTTTGTTTTGTTTTTGCATCCTAGGGTTTCTCATATTGCATTAGTGAAAGACTCATTTATATTTCATTCTTGCATATCATATCATTGGAAAAACTAAAAAATTGCATCTACATCCTTCATTGGCATCTGAAAAGCATTTAAGTCATTTTATTTTTTCTAAAAAATACAAAAAAATCTCATAACTGGACTCATTCGCCACCCTGGGCAAATTAGTCCACCTGCACATTTTAGACTGTATTTTCAGGCATCTTTCTGGGCATTTACTACATTTTTTTTCTTTGTTTCAGCTTGCAGAATTTTTGTTATTTGCATTCTGCACTCCTAGAAAACATTGCATTTACATTCACCCCGTCCTTTGTGGTACTTTTATGAGTGTTTGGTGCCCCATTGATAATACTTTAGTGAGATGAAGTTCTAGACTCATGGCTTCCCACGATAGCACTTTCATTGTGGACCTTGGGATCTCAAGATCTCCTACTCCTAGTATGGACAATGGTGCATTAGGCATGGATACTACCATTTCTATGCCTTCCCCTTTTCATCCAATGAATGTTGACACACAAAACAATTCCATTCCGCAAGAAAAAGTCATTAGTATTCATGAATATTTTGCACATTTACAACAAGACTTGTCTCTTGAAAACATTTCCACCACTGCCACACCTACAATAGAAAACCTTCATCGTTTGATTGAAAGTGATGATGGTTTACAAGTTATGAAGAGAATTGCCAAGATATACAATAAACATGCTCCTTCCACATCCCAATCAGCAAACATAGTTGCAAGCCAAGGAGGATCTCACATTCCTCCCCCTTCAGCCATAGCATCCATACCAACTTATACCACTCCTCAAGTTACAACAACTATGCAACATGTTAGTCATGTGGCTCCTTCTTTCGCAATTCCAACTAGCATTCCTACTTCTTTTGTGGCATCACATATTCATTCTTCCACCTTCACCCCTCTTAGTGTCACTTTCACTTCACCCAACATTACATACACACCATCTCCATTTTCCCTTCCACCTCATGCCCCTTACACCGATCCCATCATAACACAACTCTTTAACACAATTTCATCCATGCAACAATAACTCTCCACCATTAGCCAAAGCCAAAATGCTCCACCAACATACCATGTTCATAGTAGCCCATTATCCCTAAAAATATTATACACCCAAATGCCACAAGGAATTGAAATTCCTAGGTTTGAGAAATACGGAGGTAAAGGAGACCCTACCAACCATGTCAATGCTTATACAACCTTGTGTATTGACTTTTTCCTCGATGATAAGTTGTTAGCCAAATTTTTTCCTAGGAATTTGAAAGACAGTGCATAGAGTGGTTTTCAAACTGACGCAATCATTCCATCTGATCGTTCAATGAACTTGTGGATGCCTTTATAAGTCATTTTCAAGTCCATATGACTCCTAAGAAAACAATGGCTGATTTAATGCGATGTAAACAAAACACAGATGAAAAAGTCACTGACTTCATTTCTTGTTACCAGTCATTGTATGCGCAAATTGATGTCAAGATTCCTGATTCACATCTACAGAAGATGTTTATCAAAAACTTGCACACTCACCTCCAAGATAAGCTAACTATGATGAAATTTCCTTCGTTCATGCATTTATGTAGAACCCTTTGCGACTATCACAACTTGATTTCTAGTTATGATTCAAAGTCCACTTCTAATCGAGCTAAGAAGTATGAGAAAAATAACCAAAACAACATGCAAAAATTTAGAAAACCAAACCAAGGCTTCTTAAAATTCAATCCACCTTCTCCGCAACCAACCCAACCTATTCCAAGTCAAGTTGTCGCTCTTAAAGCAACCGTTCCCTTTACCTATGGGGACCTGAAGATACAATTTACTCATTTACTTGATACCCTCCACAATACAATGAACCAATTGCTTCAGCAACAAATGCTCACTTTACCCACCGTTAAACCACTTGATGCCACTAAGCCTTTACCACCCACCTTCAAACCACATGCTTATTG
Source organism: Sequoia sempervirens (assembly GCA_007258455.2). Lineage (NCBI taxonomy): Eukaryota > Viridiplantae > Streptophyta > Pinopsida > Cupressales > Cupressaceae > Sequoia > Sequoia sempervirens. The sequence goes on along the minus strand of VDFB02000010.1, from coordinate 7,403,393 downwards.
TCATTTTCATCACCAAAATTTCCATGACACTGAACAATGTAAGCGTCTAAATAACCTAGTTCAAGACCTCATTGATTCTAGTCGTTTATCCATTGCGGGTGTCAATGATCAAGGCAATAAGTCCGTTGCACCCCCTAACTAGAATTTACAAATCTTTACCAACCCTATGCCTAAACACAATATTTCTTTTGTCAAGGCTAGTGAACCTTCAAACCCTCAAGTTATGAACATTGATACAAATAATGAACAACATGATATAGCCCCAAATGTTACACAAGTTAATCCTATGGATAAACTTATGGGTACAATAAAAGTTGCCCCTTGTAAGGGCCCAGCCAACAAAAATATTGATATCACTTTTTCTTCCAAAGATATACTTAAAAAACTTCCTAATGGTCTTCTCTACATAGCCGGTCGAATCTATGATAAGCCCACCAATGCGATATTAATAGATCTCGCATGTGGCAAGAATGTGATCACATAATTTTTTTTAGTATTGCATGAGTTGTATCAAGATTATTATAACAAACCAACTGCATGGATTAAAATGCATACTAGTTTCGCATTCCCTACAATTAGATCAATTGTACTCCCCCTTAGAAATAGGACCCAAAACTTTGGATGTAACATTTTCTATTATTCCACAATCAGATCAATTTTGTCTGTGGCTAGGCCATTCTTGGCTTCGCTCGATGAAAGAGGTTCCTTCGGTTGTTCACAAATGTTTGAAGTTTCCACATGGCAATGAAATATTTATCGTCAACCATAGTGTCTTTAATCAATTATCTTCTAAAGGTAATTTTTCCCTAGAGGATTTTTGGCCTAAACCTATGGAGCCCATCACCCCTCGTAAGGATTTCTTTTTCATAGCATATCAAAAGTTCAAAGCCAAATGCATAGCTGAATTGTCTCTTCGTAACATGTCCCCATCCACTTCCACTCCTCCTATCCTAGATGAAACCATGCTTCAGTTTGAGTCTGACGTTGAACAAATAATGCAACATCATAAACAACCACCCATAAACACTTCCCCTTCCTTGTTTAAACAACCAAGAGAAAATGAAACAAATCCCGTCATACCTCCTCATATTAAACAAGTGTCTAAAGATAAAGAGAAACTATGTGACCCATCTTCTTCGATTTCTTCCGTTCTTCCCCCTCTAGCAAAAAAGGAACCTATGATGGATCAACCTGCTCTTAAACCTCAACAACTTCAAAATAAAATTAAAATGAAACCGCGGTGCTAGGGAACATAGGCATCATCATCGTCTCCTTTCTTGTCAAATGAAAAATGAAAATAATCAAGACAACCAACCTCTACCCTTGATAGAAGAAATAGATGATCACCCTCCTCCTCCTGACCCGCCACAAGATAGCACAGTCTTTCCCTCATAACAAAATGAACCGATCCAACAACCGCAACTTTTGATACATCCTTCCTTGGAGATTACCCTTCGTCCTCCCATCGTAATCAACCTTGGTGATGATGATGATGAAGAGATCACAAAAAATAGATGAAGAAGTGCATAACAATCTAAACTCATTATTTCCATCTACTATGAGCTTAAATGATAAAATTTATCCATCAAGTAAAGAACCTAGTACATATCCTAGTTTGGCACTTGCAATTCTTCCTTTGGACAGTGAACCACCCTTGCAATATACTAAACATGATTGGGAGGTAGATGACTTGTTAGATGGTTGACTCACATTCGCCTTACTAGCATTTTATATTCATTTTTCTTTTTTTTCCGTATCGTGTTCCCCTGTATCATGTGTTTGATGTTCTCTCTCTTTGTACAATTCTTCTATTCATACCTCTATTCTTCTATATGTCGTGCATCGCCTCTTTCACTTTGTTTTTCTTTTCCTTTTGGGGATGATGAAAAGCATAGAGACACACTATTTCTCTTCCATGTTGACCTAAAAGGTCCTTTTTCTTTTTGTTTTGTGTTCTCCTTTTTGGGATGATGCAAAGCATTGAGACCGCAATGTCTCTTCCATGTTGACTCAAAAGGTCCTTTTTATTTTTGTTTTGTGTTCTCCTTTTGGGGTTGATGCAAAGCATTGAGATTCCCTATGTCTCTTCCATGTTGACCCAATCAGTCCCTTTTCCTTTTACCTTATCTTTTCTTGTGTTTTTCCATTTGGGGATGACGCAAGGTATTGAGACGGAAATGTCTCCTTCATGTTGACGGAAAATATTTTTCTTTCTTTTTCCATTTTCATTTTATTTTTGCTTGTGTTTTCCTTTTGGGGATGATGCAAAGCATTGAGACTGCAATTTATCTTCCATGTTGAGCCAAAATGGAAATTTTTTTTCTTTTGTTTTCGCTCTCTTCGTGTCATTCTTCTAGTTTTATGTGCTTTAGGGAATGGTGGTAGTTCTGAGCTCTTTAATAAAAACATTGCAGCAACAAACATACTAACCCCAAATCCAAAGATCCCTTATGTGTTTGGTATGTTTCTTTTTGGAGGGAAACTCCCTTTCTTTTGTTTTCTTTTTTCGTTTACATGATGCATCCTGACTCAGAAACATATGACTTGGCATAGGGCTTTCCAAGTTGGCTCTCATGTCTTGTTTTCTGTTTGAATTCCTTTAAAGTGGGGGGCATACATTGGCATCATTCCATTTACATTCTTGGTTCTTAGTGCAGCCTTGTCACTTCATATGATGTGTTTGTCACTTTGTGGATCACATTGGGTGTGATGTCCTTCATAAGTGTGATCTATCTTAGCATATTGCATTCCTCTTAGTGGCTCGATGCGACACACTGCATCCCCTAAGTTGTGAATATTATATTCTTTGATTGGTCCTCTCTTGGAGACATTAGACACAATGTTCCCTAAGTGATAGACCTTGCATGAACCTAACAAGACTCCTTTGAACACCTTTTTATGTTTTTACATTTTTTCCACCTTGCATTCCTGTGGTACCTTGATCTTTGTTCATGATTTCTAAGAATATGAAGCTTTTCTTTTTTCATGAAGCATGAACCATCATTTTCCTTTGTGGCACCTTTTTAAAGTTATTAGGAGGTATAACTTGGATATGGTTGAGTGGGAAGCCCATTCAGTGGCACGAATTTCCCCATAGCCACCTTTGTGTTTGTTAGTGCATACCAACTAGCGTATGTACTTCACCTTTTTAAGTTTTCTCACCTGGTGGACCCCATGAGTTCTGTCACCCCAGAGTGAGTATGCATTTTATTTTTCAAACAAACAACTTAGATCTAATCCACAACTAGTTGGACAAACGATCAAATATTTCATTCCATTTTCATCATCATGTGTGTTCCTTTGTTCTTATGCTTAGTTTTCCATGAGATCTTCATCCTGGGGGTTTGATCATCCCTCTTGATCGTTTTTATTCCATCTTGCTAACGTAAGTGCATTGGGACCTCTCTCTCAATATCCATGGCTACTTTAGTGTGAGTTTGAAGCAAGTTCATCCTCTCACTAAAGTGGGGGTTAAATGCACCATAGAAAAATGGTCCCTTGATACTTTCATCGTATTTTAGGCCTTTCCTCTTGATTCATGTTCAATTTTTCTCTGATTAATGTTGTAATGTGGCTTAAACATTCACATTAGGTCCTTAAAATTCAAATTATGACATCTTGTGAAGGTGTTGTGAAGTGTTGTAAAAAATTTCTACACTTTTTTAGACTCTATTCATTACAATTCACCTAAAAATCACCTTTTTATTCATTATCAAGTCCTATTTTGAAGTGTTGTAAAGTCTTGTAACAAGATTTCATGCTTTTCTAGGCATAGCTTCACTATTTACACCTTTCTTATGCTTTATTTGACCCCTTTATGCCCTTATAAGGATTAATTAAGTGTACTTTTCAATGTAAACTCGACAAACAACATTAAATGTGACTTAATTCCTGAAACCCACATTCAAGTCCAAGGTGGAACCCATTCACCATGGGTGGCAAATGAGTCCCTCTTGGCTCAAAATTCAAAATATTTCAAATTTTCTTTCGGGTTTTTATTTAAAATCACCTTATCTCAGCCTGTGATGAGGTATCATCAGGGTACTAAGGCACAAGTGTGTATAAATATATGATTTTCTCCTCATTTTACATCCTCCAACAATCTCCTAACTCATTCAAGCAATCTAAGAACTCATTAAAGCATTTGAGCACTTTGCATCATTTAATCAAGCATCAATCACGCATTCAAAGGAAGCCATTAATATATCTTCATATTTTCTTCAACAAGGGTTTGGTAAGTTGATAGCATTTACATGTTATTTGTTTATCATTCTCTTCCATTTCATCATTTTATTAAGGGTTTGATTATCAAACTGGGATTTGACCAAGGAAAATACCTTTTCCCTAACCCTTAACCATTTTCCCCCTTTGTGCATGTGTTATGTATGCAGATTTATCAAAATTTAGGTGTTCAAAAGTGGACAAGAAGTCAAAAAAGTGTTTCAAGTCAATCATAACCTATTTCAAGCTTGGAGAAGACATTTTGTCTATTTTCAACAGGATTAACTTTGTCAACCCAACAAGTAGACAACCTCAGATATGGTGTTGCAGAATTGTCTCCTGATTTCTCAGAATTTTGGTAGTGGATTGATTTGTCATCAGTGGCGAATGAGTCCCACCTTAAGACTCGAAATCCAGATTTTGTCAAATTCTTGATCCCAACACTTAGAAACTAGTTTTTGACAGTTTTCATCAGAAGTAGGACTGATTGGACATCAGTGGCAAATGAGTCTCACTAGTGATTTTTTGTGATCTCAGACAACATTCAGAATATTCTAGATTCTCCATTCTCTACTCAGGTGCATTCTAAATCAACCTTTTTTCTATTTTGTTTTGCATTTGTTCATTCTTAGTTCATGTTTGAAAACATCATTGTGTTTTCCAACATTGCATAATTCTTAGGTTTTACATTCATAATAGGTCAAAAATTTCATTTATTTGCATTCATATTATTCCATTTAGTCTAAATAACATCATACATTGCATAATTTGAGTGAACCTAGCTAGATCTTTTGGCTCTTCTTTCTCCTTTTAGGTGAAAAATCCTAGAAGTGCTAGAAAGGATTAGGGTACCAAAACTCTACGATTCACATCAAAAGAATAAAGAAAGCATAAAATTCATTTTAAAAATTCTAAAAAATTTCAAAAAAAATAGTTCTAGGACTCATTCGCCACTTAAGGGCGTGTGGACACGGAAAAAGTAACCCTTCTACTTTTTCTCATATTTAGGCCCTCCTAGTGATTTTGGCTTGATTTTTCCTTGATTTAATGTTTTAATGTGGTCAACACATTCACATTAGGTTTTAGGTCCTTGAGAATCAATAATAATTCTATGATGTCTTTTAAAAGTGTTGTGAAGTGTTGTAACCCACTTTCACACTTTTCTAGGACCTTTTCATTATATTTCACCTAAATAACTCCTTTTTATCACTTACCAAGTCTTATTTCAAAGTTTTGTAAAGAGTTGTAACAAACTCTCATGCTTTTCTAGGATTGTCATCAATAATGTGACCCTTTCTTATGTTTAAATGGCCCCTTAATACACTTTCTGACCCTACTTAAGTGTGTTTTAGAGAATAATCCTGTTAAACATCAATTAATGCACTTTAATTCTTCACACCCAGTAAAATTTCCCTAGTGGGACCAAGTCGCCACCTAGGGTGACTTAGTCCCACTGGGCACAAAAATAAAAATTGTTTAAATTTCTGGCGAGATATTATTCTCTTAACCTTAAGGTCGGCTTGTGATGTGTTATTTTCAGGAAATTTTGTAAAATCAAGTATAAATAAAGGGTTTTCCCCTCATTTTGCATCTTCTAATTTCCAATAATTTATTCATACATTTGCATACATACATTCATTATTCTCAAGCATTCTAGGCATCATCAAGTCTTCATTGGAGCATCTACTTGCATATCTTCAGATTTCTACATCAAGGGTTTAGTGAGTTATAGAATTGCATGTTGTAAATTCATCATTCTCTCTTTCTATTTCATTTCATTTTCAAGGGTTTGATTACAAAATTGGGGTTTGACCAAGGCAAGCCCCTATTCACTAACCCTTAACCATTTCCCCTCTTTGCATGTGTGTTTTGCAGGTCGTGTATGCAGATTTGCGAAAGAGAAAGGTGTTAAAAGGTGTCAACATTCTATCAAAGTCATTCAAGTCAACAAAATCCCTAAGAGAAGCTTGGAGACCTCTTACAACTTGATTTCTGTAGAATCAAATCCAGACACCTGTCAAGAAGAGAAGTACAGACCGAGAGCTACAGATTCCTATCCAAAAATTCATGAAAGATGAAGGTGGAATAAGTCACCATCAGTGGTGAATTAGTCCCACTGCTAGGCTTGAAAAGTGATTTCTGCATTTTTGTATACCATTTTGGCTTAAACCTGTTCTGACAGAATCTCCTCGAAACAGGACTAAGTCGTCTAGCTTGGCGTAATTGTCCTAGTTGTCTTCAACAAAAAATTATTCAGGATTCTAGAGCCTCTCTGCATCACATTCCAGTTTCCAAGTGCACCTCCCCATTCTCTTTCATTTCTATTATTATTTGTTTGCATTCTTAGGTCATTTTGCATACAACACTATGTTTTCAAACAATTTGCATTTTTTAGATTTTGCATTAACAATCAACATCTTTTATCAGTTTATTGCATTAGGACATTACATTTAGGCATATTTCATTCATACTTGCATTATTTTTGAATGGGGCCATTGTCCATTTTGGCCCATCTCTCTTATTTTAGGTGAAAAACCCTAGAAGTGCTAGAGAGCATTTGGGTTGCCAAAATATTTGTCCACATTTTGGTGAACCTAAATTTAGAACATTTTACTTCTAATTTCAAGTGCATTTACATCCTAGGAATATCTTGCATCAACATTGCATTAGCTTTTGGATTGTTCAATTTTCATCCTAGGGTTTTAAAAAATTGCATTAGTGAAAAGCTCATATAGCTTACATTTTTGCATTGTATTTCATTAAAAATTCACAAAATTCTATATTTTCATACTGTATCTTCATCTGAAAATCTAAATATCATAAAATTCCATTTAAAAATTATGAAAATTCTTAAAAAAATCACTACTGGGACTAATTCGCCACACTAGGCGACTTAGTCCACTTGCATATTCTGCACTGTAATTTCTATCATTTTCATATCATTTTTTGCATTTCTATTTTTTGTTATTTCATTTCTATATTTCTTTCCATAATTTTAGTTATCAACATTTTATTGCTCTTAGTTTACATTTCATTTGCATTGACCCACATTTAGAAACCTTTGCATGAGTGTTTGGTGTCCTATTCCTAATACCTTAGTGAGAAGAAGTTTGAGACTCATGTTATCCCACGATAATACACTCGTTGTGGATCTTGGGTTATCTAAAGTTTCCACTCCTAGTATTGCAACTAGTACACTAGGCATGGATACTACCTTTAGTAACCCTTTTCCTTCCAATAACATGCAAGTTGACACACAAAATTATCACATTCCGCAAGACAAAATCATTAACATTCATGAGGAATTAACACATCTTCAACATCAAGTGTGTATTGAAAACATTTCAACCACTGTGATTCCTGCCATAGAAACATACATCACATGCTTGAATGCGATGAAGGCTTGGACGTTATGAAACATATAGTTGAGATATACCAAAAACATGTTGCTTCCACCACTAGTACATCTCATCTAGCAAACACTGTGGTTAGCCAAGGAGGACCTCACACTCCTACTCCCTCAATAGTAACATCCATACCTACCTATACCACTCCTCAAGTCACAACAACAATGCAATAGGTTAGTAATGTGATTCCTTCCTCGAATATTCCTGCTAGCATTCCTAATTCCTATGTGGCATCGCATGTTCTATCCTCTTCCACCATACCATATAAAAGCATTCCCTTCACTTTCCCTTCCACCTCATAGCACTTACATTGAACCTCTCATAACACAACTTTTCCAAATTGTCTTCTCCATGCAAAAACAAATATCCACCATAAACCAAAATCAAAATGGACCACCCACCTGCTATGTTCGAAGCAGCCCACTATCTTTGGAAATATTGCAAACACTTATGCCACAAGGAATAGAGATGCCTAGATTTCAAAAATATGGAGGGAATGGTGGAGATCCTTCTAACCATGTTAATTCTTACACCACCTTATGTAGTGACTTTTTCCTTGATAATAAACTGGTAGCAAAACTGTTTCCTCAAACTCTAAAAGATACTACCTTGGAATGGTTCTCATCTTTATTGAACAATTCAATTTGTTCATTCAATGAACTAGTTGATGCATTTATCAATCATTTCCAAGTTCATATGACTCCAAAGAATACCTTGGAAAATTTGGTGAGATGCAAGCAGCATGAAGAAGAAAAGATAACTAATTTTATCTCATGCTATTGATCGCTTTATTCTCAAATCGATGTCAAGATTCCTGATCCACACCTTCAAAAGATGTTTATCAAAAAGTTGCAAACAAAACTTTAGGACAAACTCACTATGATGAAATTTCCCTTCTTCATGCACTTGTGTACCACCCTTTGCGATTATCACAATTCGGTTAGTAGTCTCAATGCAAAGTCTACTTCTAACCAAGTTGAAAAGTCTGAACATGCCAACCCAAACAATTCTCAACCATTTAGGAAGCAAAATAAAGGATTCTTACAGTTTAACCCCCCTCAACAACCAAGTAGCAGCTGTTAAAACCATGGTGCCCTATAGTTATTGAGATCCAAAATGACAATTTACACCTTTACTAGACACTCTTCATAACACAATGTCCCAAATTTTTCAACAATAAATGATTACCTTACCTACCATTAAAGCACTCAATCCTACTAAACCTTTACCTACAAACTTTAAATCCAATGCTTATTGCCATTATCATAAAAAAAATGGACATGACATGGAAAATTTTAAGTGTATTAAACACCTTGTGCAAGACCTCATTGATTCTAGTTGTTTATCCATTGCAGGTGTTAATGATCAAGGCAATAAGTCTGTTGCCCCTCCAAATCAAAATTTGCAAATTTTGACTGATCTAATGCCCAAACATAATGTTTCATTTGTCAAAGCTAGTGAAACTCCAAAGAATGATGTGATGAATGTTGAAACAGATGTTGAACATCCTAATCCCATTCCACATAATAACACTATTAATCCTATGGATGAAATGGTAGGTGTGATAGACATTATCCCTCGTAAGGGCCAACCTAAGAAATCTCTTGATATTAATTTCTCGTCTAAGGAAATACTTCAAAATCTCCCCGATGGTCCTCTTTACATAGCCGGTCATATCTATGACAATCCCACTAATGGGATACTCATAGATCCCGCTTGTGGAGAGAATGTGATCACCGAGGAATTTTTGGTATTACATGATCTTTATCAAGATGATTATGATAAACCAAAATCATGGATCAAAATGCACAATGGTTTTTCTTGCCCTACGATAGGATCGATCATCCTTCCATTACAAATAGGACCAAAAAAATTGGATGTTACATTCTCCATCATCTCGTAATCAGACCAGTTTCATTTGTGGCTAGGCCATCCATGGATTTTCTCAATGAAATTTGTCCCTTCGGTCATACAAAAATGTTTAAAATTTCCCTTTGAAAATGAAATCTTCACTATTAACCATAGCGGCTTCAACCCATTGTCTTCTAAAGGAAAATTTTCCTTATAATCCTTTTGGCCTGAGCCCATGGAACCTATAACACCTCACAAAGACTTCTTTTTCATTACCTACCAAAAGTTTAAAGAAAAGAAAATTGTAGAATTGTCTCTCCGCAACATGTCCCCGTCCACTTTTGACATTCCTATCCTAGATGAAACAATGCTTCAACCTATACAAGAACCACCCAACCAAGCTCAACCAACTCCTGAAACCTCCCCGACATCGTCTAATAGAGCACAAGATAATAATAACAACTCTATCATGCCTCCTCATATAAAACAAGTTTACAAAGCAAAAAGAGAAAGTGGATGACCAACCTTCCATGGTTCCTTCTGTTCCTCCCCCTAGGGAAGACAAGAAACCTATGGTCGATCAAGTTGCTCCTTCACAAACACAACTCAACAATAAAACCAAAAGAAATAGAGGAGCTAGGGAGCGTAGGCATAGATGTCATGCCCTTGCTCACAAGTTACAAGACAAAGAAAATAAAGAAAATCAAAATCCGCACTTGATAGAAGTAATGCATGAAAAACCTCCTCCCCAACCACAACAACAAAATGTTCAAATACAAAAACCACAACAAGAGGTACACCCTTCATTGGAAATTATCATTCGTCCTCTTGTTGTGATTAATCTAGATGACGATGATGAGATCACTAAAATAGACGAAGAGGTGCATAATGATCTGAATATATTATTTTCCTCTTCCATGAGCTTAAATGATAAATCTCCTACAAAGAGTGTAGAACCCAATGCTTCCCCTTGTTTGGCACTTGCTCTTGTCCCTTTGGCTAGTTGCCCTCCCTTGGCATATCATGAACATGACTAGGAGGCAGATTAATTGCTCGACGATTGATTTGCATTGACCTTACTAGTATTTTACATGTTCTTTTTCTTTTTCTTTCATGTATTTTCATGTGTGTAACGTGTTCCCCCATGATGTGTTGTTTGATGTTTCCTATATTTGTGACATTCCTCTATTTGTACCTTCATTCTTCTATATTTCGTACATCGCTTTTCTTTTTCTTTTACTTTTCCTTTTCCTTTTCCTTTTCCTTTTCTTTTCTTGTGTTTTCCTTTTGGGGATGATGCAAGGCATTGAGACAGTTCATGTCTCTTTCATGTTGACCCAAAAGGCCCTTTTATTTTTCTTTTCCTTTTCTTTTCTTGTGTTTTCCTTTTCGGGATGAGGCAAGGCATTGAGACATTTGTGTCTCTCTCATGTTGACCCAAAATATTTTTCATTTTATTTTTCCTTTTCTTTTTCATTTGGCTTATGTTTTCCTTTTGGGGATGACACAAAGCGTTGAGACATCCTATGTATCTTCCATGTTTACCCAAATGAATATTTATTTTCCTTTGTTTTCACTCTCTGTGTCATTCTTCCAGTTCTATGTATTTGGGGGAATGATGACAATTTTGAGCTCTCTAAATAAAACATTGTAGCAACAAACACACTGACCCCAAATCCATAGATCCCTTATGTGTTCAGTGTTTTCCTTTTGGGGGAAACCCCTTCCCTTCCTTTTATTCGCATGACATAGCCTTACTCAAAAACATATGACTTGGCATAGGGGCTTTCCAACTTGGCTCTGATGTCTTCTTTTTTCTTTGCATTTTTCATTTGCTACTTTAAATTAATTGCTCACAGAACGGTGTACAACAATTCCTTTAAAGTGAGGGAATACATTGACATTATTCATTTGCATTTTTATTTTTCTTAGTTCTTAATGTAGCCTTGTTACTTCATATGATGTGTTTGTCATTTTGTGGATGACATTGGGTGTGATGTCCTTCATGAGCATGATCTATCTTAGCATATTACATTCCTCTTAGTGGCTTGATGCAACACACGACATCCCCTGAGCTGTGAATCTTCTATTCTTTGATCAGTCCTCTCTTGGAGACATTAGACATAATTTTCCCTAAGTTAAAGACTTGACATGAACTAAGCAAGACTCTTTTGAACATATTTTGCATGTTGCATTTTGCATTTGTTATATGGCCACCTTGCATAACACAACTTGCATGCCTGTGGGACCATTGCATTTGTTCATGAGCTCCAAGAATACAAAGTTTTTCTTGTCTCATGAAGCTTGAAAAGTCATCTTCTTTTGTGGTTCCTTATCAAAGTTATCAGGAGGTATAACTTTGGTATGGTTGAGCGAGAAGCCCATTCTAAGGCATGAATTTTCCCATAGCCACTTACGTGTGTGTGAGTGCATACTAGCCATGAGTATATATTTCTCACCTTTTGGACCTTCTCACCCCATGGACAACCATGAGTTCCATCACCTTAGAGTGAGTATACATTTTCTTTCCAGAAAAACAACCTAGATCTGATCCACAATGGGATGAACAAATGATCGAAGCTTAATCTGAATCTCTTTTTCCTTTTCTTCCTCTTCATTTACATCATTCTCATGTGTGTTTCTTTGTTCTCATGTTTAGTTTTCCATGGGATATTCATCCTAGGGGCTTGATAATCCCTCTTGATCATTTTTGTCTCATCTTGCTAGCATTAGTTCATTGGAACCCCTCTTGATTGCATATTTGGATACTTTAGTGTGATTTTGAAGCAGGTTCATCCTCTCACTAAAGTGGGGGCTAAATGTGGCCATGAAAAAAGTAACCCTTCTAATTTTTCTCATATTTAGGCCCTCCTGGTGATTTTGGCTTGATTTTTCCTTGATTTAATGTTGTAATGTGGCTAACACATTCACATTAGGTCTTGGGTCCTTGAGAATCAATAAGAATTCTATGATGTCTTGTAAAAGTGTTGTAACCCACTTTAACACTTTTCTAGGACCTTTTCATTATAATTCACCTAAATAACTCCTTTTTATCACTTACCAAGTCTTATTTCAAAGTTTTGTAAAGATTTGTAACAAACTCTCACTTTTCTAGGCTTGTCATCAATAATGTGACCCTTTCTTATGTTTAAATGGACCCTTAATACACTTTTCAGCCCTACTTAAGTGTGTTTCAGAGAATAATACCATTAAACATCAATTAATGCACATTAATTATGGAGACCTAGTAAAATTTCCCTGGTGGGACCAAGTTGCCACCTGGGGTGACTTAGTCCCATTGGGCACAAAATTCAAAATTATTTTAAATTTCTGGTGGGATATTATTCTCTTAACCTTAAGGTCGACCTGTGATGTGTTATTTTTTGGGAAATTTTGTAAAATCAAGTATAAATAAAGGGTTTTCCCCTCATTTTGCATCTTCTAATTTCCAATAATTTATTCATACATTAGCATATATACATTCATTATTCTCAAGCATTCTAGGCATCATCAAGTCTTCATTGGAGCATCTACTTGCATATCTTCAGATTTCTACATCAAGGGTTTGGTGAGTTGTAGCATTGCATGTTTTCCATTCATCATTCTCTCTTTCTATTTCATTTCATTTTCAAGGGTTTGATTACCAAATTGGGGTTTGACCAAGGCAAACCCCTATTCACTAATCCTTAACCCTTTTTCCCCTCTTTGCATGTGTGTTTTGCAGGTCTTGTATGCAGATTTTTCAAAGAGAAATGTGTTAAAAGGTTTCATCATTCCATCAAAGTCATTCAAGTCAACAAAATCCCTAACCGAAGCTTGGAGACCTCTTATAGCTCAATTTCTATAGAATCATATCCAGACACCTTTCAAGAAGAGAAGTACAGACCAAGAGCTACATATTCCTGTCCCGAAATTCCCGAAAGCTGAAGGTGGACTAAGTCACCATCAGTGGTGAATTAGTCCCACTGCTAGGCCTGAAAAGTGATTTTTGTATTTCTGGATACCCTTTTGGCTGAAACCTATTCCAGCAGAATCTCCTTGAAATAGGACTAAGTCGTCCAGCTTGGCGCAAGTGTCCCTATTGGCTTCAACAACAAATTATGCAAGATTCTACAGCCTCTCTACATTACATTCCAGTTTCAAGGTACACCTCTTCAGTCTCTTTCATTTATGTTACTGTTTGTTTGCATTCTTAGGTCATTTTGCATACAACACTATTTTTTCAAACAATTTGCATTTATTAGATTTTACATTAACAATCAATATCTTTCATCAGTTTATTGCATTAGGACATTATATTTAGGCATATTTCATTGATACTTGCGTTATTTTTGAGTGGGGACATTGTCCATTTTGGCCCATCTCTCTCCTTTTAGGTGAAAATCCCTAGAAGTGCTAGAGAGCATTTGGGTTGCCAAAATCTTTGTCCACATGGTGAATCAATCCCTGTGCACATTTTTCACTGCATTTTTTTTCATAAATACAACTCAATTTTTGAGTTTCTATTTGTTGTTTTTGCATTTCAATTTTACTTTCCAGAATTTTAGTTTTAAGCAATTCATTTTATCTTACATTGCACTTGCATCCATCTTGCATTTAGTAGCCTTTGCATGAGTGTTTGGTGTCCTATTGCTAGTTTCATAGTGAGAAGAAGTTCGAGACTCATGGCATCCCATGATAACACAATCATTGTGGATCTTGGGTTATCTAGAGCTTCCACTCCTAATATTGACACTAGTACACTAGGCATGGATAATACCCTTAGCAACTCTTTGCCTTTAGGTAGCATGCATGTTGAACCAAGGAGTGATGATATCCCACAAGAGAAAATAATTCAAATTCATGAGGACTTATTCAACCCGCAACACCAAGTTATCCTTGAAAACATTTCAGCTACTACAATTCCTACCATAGAAAAAATTCACCTCATGCTTGAAAGTGACGAAGGCCTTGACCTTGTGAAAAACATAGTTCAAATATTTAGAAAAAATCTTCCTTCAACCTCTAGTGCTCCTATACCAACAAAAAATGTTTCCAACCAAGGAGGAACTCAAATTCCTCCTCCCTTAATGATAGCCTCAATACCTACCTAGACCACTCCTCAAGTCACAACAATAATGCAACAAGTTACTAATGTGATTCCTTCCTTGAGTATTCCTACTAGCATCCCCAGTTCTTATGTGGCATCACACGTTCTATCTTCTACAACATTACCACCTATAAGCATTCCATTCACTTGTCCTAGTACAACATACACTCCATCATTGCTTTCACTTCCACCCCATACCACTTGTAACGATCATCTCATAACACTTTTCCAAACCGTTTCATCCATGCAAAAAAAAAACTCCAACATAAACCAAAATCAGAATGGCCCACCACATATTATGTCAGAAGTAGCCCATTGTCTTTGGAAATATTGTGAACACCGATGCCACAAGGAATAGAGGTGCATAGATTTGAGAAATATGGAGGGAAGAGAGATCCTTCTAACCATGTTAATGCCTACATTGCCTTATGTAGTGACTTTTTCCTTGATGATAAATTATTGGCAAAACTCTTTCCTAGGTCCTTAAAAGATATTGCCTTGGAATGGTTTTCTTCTTTACCGAACAATTCAATTCATTCATTCAATGAACTTGTTGACACATTTTTAAACCATTTCCAAGTGCATATGTCTCCCAAGAAAACCTTGGCCGATTTGATGAGATGCAAGCAAAATGAGGAAGAAAAGGTAACTGATTGTATCTCATGCTATCAATCACTTTATTCCCAAATTGATGTCAAGATCCCTAACCCACACCTTCAAAAGATGTTAATAGAAAACTTGCAAACTAAACTTCAGGACAAGCTAACTACGATTAAATTCCCATCCTTCATGCACTTGTGTACTTCCCTTTGTGATTATCAAAATTCGATTAGTAGTCGAGATACAAGGTTCACTTCTATCCGAATTAAGAAATCCAAGCCCGCCAACCAAAAAAATTCCCAACCATTTAAAAAGAAGAACAAAGGGTTCCTTGAATGTTAAAACCTCGATGCCCTTCGGTTATGGAAATCTGAAAAGACAACTCACACCCTTACCCGACACCCTTCATAACACAATGTCCCAAATTTTACAACAACAAATGATTACCTTGCCTCCCGTCAAACAACTCGACCCTACTAAGCCTTTACGCTTGAGCTTCAAATCAAATGCTTATTGCCACTATCATCAACAAAATGGACATGACACGGAACATTTCAAGCGTCTTAAACATCTTGTGTAAGACCTCATTGATTCTGGTCTTCTATTTGTTGTAGGTGTTAGTGATCAAGGCAATAATTCTATTGCCTCTCCAAACCAAAACTTACAAATTTTCACTAATCCAATGCCTAAGCATAATATTTCATTTGTCAAAGCTAGTGAAACTACATAGAATGATGTGATGAATGTTGATACAGATGATGAACATAATGACCCTATCCCAAATGATATCAATGTTAATCCTATGGATGAAATGGCTGGGGTGATAAATGTTATCCCTCGTAAGGGCTGACCTAAGAGTCCTCTTGATATTGCTTTCTCCTCTAAGGATATAATTAAAAATGCACCCAATGGTCCTCTCTACATTGTCAATCATATCTATGACAAGCCCACTAATGGGATACTAATAGATCCCTCTTGTGGAGATAATGTGATCACCAAGGAATTTTTAGTATTGCATGAACTTTATCAAGATGACTATGATAAACCAAAAGCATGGATCAAGATGCACAATGGTTTTGCTTTCCCTACGATAGGATCAATCACCCTTCCATTACAAATAGGACCAAAAATAGTAGATGTCACATTCTCTATCATCCCGCAGTCAAACCAATTTCATTTGAGGCTAGGAAATCCATGGATTCGCTCAATGAAATTTGTCCCCTCAGTTGTAAACAAATGCTTAAAGTTTCCATTTGACAATGAAATATTCACTGTTCACCACAACAGCTTTAACCCCTTGTATTCCAAAGGAAGATTTTCCTTAGAATCCTTTTGTCCCAAGCCCATGGAACCTAAAATGCCATGATAGGACTTCTTTTTCATATCTTACCAAAAATCCAAAGCAAAGAAGATAACCGAATTATCCCTAAGAAACATGTCCCCTTCAATTTCAGCACCTCCCATACTTGATGAAACCATGATTGAACCTAAACAAGAACCAAACAACCATGACCAACCAACAATAGAAACTTCACCTACATCATCCAAAATACCAAGAGACAATGAAAGCAACTTTGTCAGTCCTCCTCGAATAAAACAAGTTTACAAAGCAAAAGAGAAAGTGGATGAACAACCTCATATTGTTCCTTACATTCCTCCAGTTAGGGAATAAAATCAACCTATGGTTGATCAACCTACTCTTACACCAACAAAACTAAAAAATAAAACCAAAAGAAATAGAAGTGCTTGAGAGCGTAGGCGTAGATGGTGTGCACTTGCTCACAAATTACATGAACCTAATAAGAAAAATTGAAATCTGAACTTGGCCGAAGCAATGCATGATAATCCTCCTCCCCACCTACCAAAAAGTGATCCAATGCAACAATCACAACAAGAGTTACACTCTTAATTGAATATTATCATTCGTCCTCCTATTGTGATTAATTTGGATGATGATGATGAGATCACTAAAATTGACAAAGAGGTGTATACTGACTTGAACACATTGTTTTCCTCTTCCATGAGCTTAAATGAGAAATCTCCTATACAAAGTAATGAACCTGGTACTTCTCCTAGTTTGGAGCTTTCCCTTGTCCCTTTGGCCAATTTCCCTCCCTCGGCATTTAATGAACATGATTGGGAGGTGAATGACTTGCTCGATGGTTGACTCGCATTTTCCTTACTAGTCTTTTGCATTTTTTTTCTTCTTTCTTCTTCTTTTGTGTGATTGCATGTGCGCGATGTGATCCCCCATGATGTTTTGTTTGATGTTCTCTCTCTTTGTGACATTCCTCTATTTGTACCTTCATTCTTCTCTATGTCATGCATCGCTTTCGCCTTTTTATTTTTATCTTTTTTCTTGTGTTTTTCCTTTTGGGGATGACGCAAGGCATCGAGACATTCATGTCTCCTTCATGTTGACCAAAAAGGCTTTCTTTTTCTTTTCCTTTTCCTTTTTCTTGTGCTTTTCCTTTTGGGGATGATGCAAGGCATCAAGACATTCATGTCTCCTTCATGTTGACCCAAAATATTTTCCTTTTTCTTTCACCTTTTCTTTTGTCTTGTGTTTTCCTTTTGGGGATGATGCAAAACGTCGAGACACCCTATGTCTCTTCCATGTTAACCCACAATTTTTTTCTTTGTTTTCACTCTCTTTGTGTCATTCTTCTAGTTCTATGTATTTGGGGGATGATGATAGTTCTGAGCTCCTTACAAAACATTATGGCAACGAACATACTGACCCCAAATCCATAGATCCCTTATGTGTTTGGTGTTTTCATTTTGGGGGAAACCCCTCCCTTTTATTTTTATCTCACATGATGAAGCTTTACTCAGAAACATATGACTTGGCATAGGGCTTTCCAATTTGGCTCTCATGTCTTCTTTCTTGTTTTCATTTTTCATTTACAAAGTAATTTCTCACAACATGGTGTTAATCAATTCCTTTAAATTTGGGGCATACATTGGCATTATTCTTTTGCATTTTTTCCTTTTCTTGATTCTTAGTGTAGCCTTCTTACTTCATACGATGTGTTTGTCACTTTGTGGATGACATTGGGCGTAGTGTCCTTCATGAGCATGATCCATCTTAGCATATTGCATTCCTCTTGGTGGCTTGATGTGATGAACTGCATCCCCTAAGTTGTGAATTTTATATTCTTTGATCTGTCCTCTATTGGAGACATTAGGCACAATGTTCCCTAAGTTAAATACCTCACATGAACTAAGCAAGACTCCTTTGAACATTCTTTGCATGTTGCATTTTGCATGGCCACCTTGCATAACAAAACTTGCATGCCTGTGGAGCCATTATGTTTTTTCATGAGCTCTAGGCATATCAAGTTTTGCTTGTCTCATGTAGCACAAAAAGTCATTTTCCTTTGTGGCGCCTTATTAAATTTATGAAGAGGTATAACTTTGGTATGGTTGAGAGAGAAGCCCAATCCAAGACATGAATTTCCCCATAGCCACCTACATGTGTGTGAGTGCATACCAGCCATGAGTGTATGTTTCTCACCCAGTGGGTAGCCATGAGTTTCGTCGCCTTATAATGAGTATGTGTTTTTCCATACAAACAACCTAGATCTGATCCACATCGTGATGCAAAAATGATCAAAGCTTGATCTGATCCTTTTATTTCTTCTTTTTTACTTCTTTTCTTTTTCTTTTCTTTTTTTTTTACTTCTTTTCTTTTTCTTTCCTTGGTAGTGTATGACTAACATTGTCACTACTCTTTATATCATTTTTGTGTGTGTTCCTTTGTACTTATGTTTGGTTTTCCATGGGATCTTGATCCTGGGGGCTTGATCACCCCTCTTTATTGTTGTTGTCTCATCCTACCAGCATAGGTGCATTTGGACCCCTCTTGATGTGTGTGTTTGTCTACTTTAGTGTGAGTTTGAAGCAAGTTCCTCCTCTCACTAAAGTGGGGACTAAATGTAGCGTAGAAAAATGGATCTTTGGACATTTTCACGCTCATTTGGGTCCTTGTGGATGTTGACTTATTTTTCTTTGATTTAGTGTTGCAATGTGGTTAATACATTCACATTAGGTTGTGGACCCTTGTGAACTATTAAGGATTTTAATGGTACCTTACCTAAGTGTTGTGAAGTGTTGTAACACTTTCGCATTTTTCTAGGGTCTTATTAATGTAGTTCACCTAAATAGCCCCTTTTTATCATTTACCAAGCCTTATTTCATAGTGTTGTAAAGTGTTGTAACAAACTTTCACTTTTTTCTAGGCTTGTCATTAATAATTGGGATTTCTTATGCTTTAATTGGCCCCAGTTTGCATCTACGGGCCTTACTTACGAGTAATTTTGAGAATAAACCTGATAAACATCATTTAAAACATTTAAATCCTAAAACCCACCTCAAATGCCTAAGGTGGGACCCATTCGTAATTTTGGGCGAATGAGTCCCCTTAGGTGGCACCCATTCACCCAGAGTGGCGAATGAGTCCCCTTTGGCTCAAAATTCAAAGTCAATTCAAATTTCTAGCAGGTTTTTATTTTCTAAGATCTAAGGTTGGCCTGTGATGATGTATTTTTAGGAATTATTGCATAATTAAGTATAAATATAAGGTTTTTCTACTCATTTCACCCCCAATTAATCTATCAAGCATTCTAATCATTTCAAGCATTTTCAATTCTACATCCATTAGAGCCATTAATTGCATATTTGCAACATTCTACTTCAAGGGTTTGGTTTAGGTTGTAGATTTGTCAATGAGTAAGATTGGGAAAATTTCCATCAAATTGTCAAAGCCATTCAAAGTTGTCAAAGTCCTAAGAGAATCTTGGAGTACACCTACAGATTGAATTTGACAGTTTCAAACCCATATCTAAATCAGGAGCAGAAGAGCAGACCGAGAGCTATTTATTCCACTTTTGAATTTCTAGAAATTTGGAAGTGGATTGATTCACCATTAGTGGTGAATGAGTCTCAATGTAGGAGTCTGACAAATATTTTTGCAGATCTAAGTACCCATTTGTCCAAAACTTGTTCTGACATTGTTCACTCGAAGCAGGAATAGGTTGTCCAGCTTGGTGTATGAGTCCTAGTTGGTCTAAAAAGCAACAATTTTAGGATTCCAAAGCTCCATTCCATCTCTCTCCAGTTTACAGGTGCACACTTTAAATCTCCTAGTTTTCTATTACAATGTATTTGCATTTCTAGGCCTTTTTGGATATCATAGTGTGTTTTCAAACATTATGCATTTTCCAAGTTTACACTTAGTGGTGAACCCCCTTTCTAGATATCATAGTGTTTTTTCAAACATTATGCATTTTCCAAGTTTACACTTAGTGGTGAACCCCCTTTTATCAGTCTTTAGCCTCTACGACAATCCTCTTTAATATATTTCAATCTCCTTTGCATTGAAATCTCAAGGGTTTGTTCTTGAGTGAAGCATTAAGATTTTTGTATCTCTCTCCTTTTAGGTTCAAAACCCTATAAGTGTAAGAGAGCCCCACATACAAAATATCTATTTCAACTATTTTTGTCATATTTGATTACTATTCTTCATTTTCACTTTAGATCTTGCATTTTGGAGTTTGTTTGATAGTCTTAAACTTTCTCCCAAAAGTTATTTTTAATTCATACCCCCATCCTTGCATAAATAGGAAATTTATTGATTCATACCCTTGATTTTACTCACCTTGTGGTTGTTAGTCACTTCATTGTTTGGATCCCATTTCCTTGAATGAAATTAGGAAAATACGTCATTTTAATGAATCCCCTTTTTACAAACCAACAAACCACCCACACACAAAACCTATTTTTCTTTGTTTCAATTATACATATATAATATATAATTAATAATCATTTGAGATGGTTATAAAGTGCAATACATAGTGCTATCAATTATATTAGTGAAGTGCTTAAAATAAGCATAGGCACATATATGGTGTTGCCTTGGTAGTGTGTGGCATAGTATAACCTACGCATAAAGCAACAAAAGACCAAGTCAAATTTGAATATGGGGAACGTATGCAATTAATGTTATTGTGTATGCATTATAATAAGAAGTAAATATAGTTTAAGTAATTAATGTAGAAACAATCTACCCATGCTATCTTCAAGAGGTGCCAATGTATGAAATGTGGTGCTAATGCATAAGTAAATGGAATGTATAAGAAGTCTTCTAAGTATGCATAAGTCTGATAAAGCAATATCTTAGCTTTGAGACTTAGTCAAAAGTAAACTTGGCAGAAATATGAGAAGGAATTAAATTTAGGAAACTTTCTTAGAAGCTTGCTATTCATTTGACTCAGTAAAAGTGTCTTGTTGTCCCTTGAAAATAGTCGACTCGGCCTTTTGAATGGTGAGGACTATTATGTGTTGCAAACTGTAAGTTAGTTTGATGAGTCGTTGCATGAGGATAGAAAGGTGGCAGAAATATTGACTTGTTTGTAGCCTTTGGTTGCTCACAATTTAGTATAAATAGAGGTGCTCATTCTACCAATTGCTACACTTTTCAATCCAATTACCTTGTGTTATTCTATTGCAATTTTTGTGCAAAGTGAGTTAAGAATTTGTGAGTTAGACTTGTTTTATCGATTTGAATTAGTTTTTTTGAGGGATTTGGTGAGAAGCTAGTAGTGGGATTTGGGTTGTTCTTCAAGGAAGTTGCAAGCGAGTTGGAGCTTTAAACAAGAATTTTGATTTCTACTCCTTTATTATTATGTTAGAAAGATTGTTGTGTTTCCATGTTTGGAAAGATTGTCTTTATGTGTGTTATGATGCTTGGATATGATTGCATGTCTCTTGTTTGTTTCTAGTATTAGTAAAACCTTTCTTTCATTTATACTTACATAGATATTTATACTATATTGGGTTTTATATGATTGTATACTATTTATATTATATGTAGAATGTTAGTAATATATGTAGTACATCAGTGATAACTTTAAGAAACCCCCCTCAAAAAAGATATAAAATCATGGTGAATCTTTCATTTTTTTAGGAAAACATATTTTTTATTAGTGAATACTTCCTTTTTTTCAAAAAAAATAAAAATTTATTGGCAATTTTTTTACATCACTAAAATTTTGTAGAAAATTTTGGCGAATCTTGAAAAATAATAGAAAAATGCATTAATTATGATGGTGAATCCATCCAATCTAAAAATAATTTGCATGTAAAAGTAGGGGCCTGAGGGTTAAAATTATCAATGGGTTTAAGGGGTAGACTATAATATTTACTTGTCACCATTATTTTATAATATAATATAGTGTCCCTCATTGTATTTTGTAAGTTAAAATGTACCCATGATCTATAATTCTCATGGGGATCAAAATTAATTTTAGATCATTGATCTAACAACCCTCATTATACTCTATGAGGTAAAATGTACCCACAATCTATAATGCTCATGAGACTTGAAATTATGGGCCTCATGAGCATTATAGATTGTGGGTACATTTTACCTCATGGAATACAAAAAGGGCCATTAGATTATGTTACATTGGTGGTTGTCATTGCACAAAAAGATCGACCTATTAATGCCCAATACAATAGTTAGATTTATACAAGATCCACAGGAGGTGGTTAAGCCATGTCACGAACCCAAGTGTCACACTTCATAGAGAAGACCAAAGGAAACACCATCTTGCAAAAATCCCCCTAGCACAAGTGAGGGGTTCTAACCTGTGACCTCAACTCTAATACCAATTGTTTCATTGGTGGTTTATGTTACACAAAAAGATCGACTTGTTAATGCCCGATATAACCGTCAGATTTATACAAGATCCGCAAGAGGTGGTTAAGCCATGTTACAAATCCAAGCATCATGCTACATAGAGAAGACCAAAGGACACACCATCTTGCAACAAATTATATTATAAATTAATGGTGGAAAGTAAATATTAGAAATATGGTCCTAAAGCAACTAATAATTATGAATATACTGCTAGAAAATTAATATAGATTTCTATTATTACATATAAAATTTAAGCGAATCTGGTCTAATCATGTATTGAATATTGTGGAGAATTTTTGAGTTATTTTTTTTAATAAAATATATTCTTTGGCGATTTAAATAAGCCTATAATTAATACTTTATAAAAATGTGGCGATTCAAGTCACATTATAGGTCAAACTATTAGCCAATTTTGGATTCCCAAATTTCAACTATTAGCCAATTGGTGAATATTAGCCACTAAAAAAATCATTGTGTAGTATCACAACACTCTAGGTGCGTAGCATAAGATAAAGTTGTTTTGAGATACTTGTAGCAATTTCATTTAGATATGAGTTAATGAGGAAGTTATTCCCGGGGTTAGGATAATCCACAAGAAAGGGAATAACCTTAGAATAGAACACTAATGGTTAATAAAAATCAAGAAATTATTTTCGTGAATAGATGACCTCACTCAAAATAACTTGGTGATGAATCTTTGGCCAAAGTAGTGTAGGTAGCCATTGTCTACACTGTCAGTTCACTGTGTGATCCAATTTACATTCTAGGATGAGGTAATCATACATGTAGAAGTAGACATTATGGTAGCTCTAGATATGTAGGACGCATCACTATGCTCAGGAAAAGCTACTTGAAGGATGAGGTTACCAAAGCAATATCTTCATCGAAGGGATTTCCATCTTACCAAGTTTGGTAGATGTGCAGGGGACCGTAGTAAGTCCATGGTTGGCGAAAAAGTGCTTGAGTCATACTTCTCCTCATGTAGTTGGAGGCCAAGATTTGGGAGGACATTCTAGACCATTTGTATTTCTATTTCATGTAAGCTTGTTGAAGCTATGTATGTAATCATGTGTCCATCTATATAGAAATTGTAAATGTGAAATGCATTTTTGAATATATTTATGTATCATGAAATCATACTTATATTATTGAAATGATTCTTTGATTATGCAATGGAAAAGTTTGGAAAGGTTATGCTTCAAATGGTGCATTTATTATTGAAAATAAAAGAAAATTCTTATTTCTCATTATGTTAGATGTATAAACTATTCACTTGTGGGTAAAACATAGTAAAATTGCTAGGTAGAACAATGGGAAAGTTACACATGGTATCAGAGCTACCAAGTTCAGATCTGGAACCTATGTGCTCACTATGTTTCCAATCCAACATTATATGAGTCTAATGTTTGAAAATTATTGTGCCAAGATGGTGCATCTCAAGATGACTACAAGGAAGTCAATAATCAGAAATGAACACTACCTATGGGCTAAGAAGGAAAGAGATTCCCTTGTTCAAACCATTGAGGGAACCAATTATGACAATTCCATTTGATTGAGTGATATTGAGACTTTTATTCATGCCCTTTCGCAAATTAGTCAAGAGAAGAGAAGGATGAAAGAGGCTACCAACTTCAACTTCTTACCTTCTATCTCTCTAGCCAAGTCTGACTCTTTATCACTTTCTAGGGATATGCCCTCAAAATGTAGTGTTTGTCCAGTCATGATATTTAGGGATCCCCAAGTTCTTCCTTTAGCAAAAAATATTGTAATTTCCACAAGTGGAAAATTAGAGGGTTATGTACCTCGAAACTATGTGTCTAAGGATAGATCAGAGGGTTATTTCCCTTTTGATGATATCAACGAGCAAAAATATGAGGGTTATACCCCACAAAGTTATGTATTAGAAAATGAATCTGAGTGATACTCTCCCTTAGACTATTTGAATAGTCATTCTATGCAAACTCAAGGAAATTGAAATCCTTTTTTATTATAATGAAAAACAGTTTTTGGAAAAAATTGTGAATGAGTTCTTTTATAGAATTTCTTATGTGAATGATAGATCTTTTGGAATATTTTAACATTGAAAAAAACCTTCATAGATCTAATTAAAATGAAACCTCTAGGTATAACTATTCTTGGGAAAATGGTTAGGACAAGAACTAACTTTGGGGGAAGTCAAGAAGTAGTTCAAGGTGCTGAGAATGTTGAACCTAAGTTGGACCACATTCTATCTATCATGGATGAAACTATAACAAGAATAGGAAACCTCGAACAAGAAGATAGGGGAAAGGAAATTGAGGAACAAGAAGTCCCAAATAATGAAGAAGAAGTTCCCAAAAACAAAGAAGGGGAGAATTCCCATTATCACACTCAATCTAGTGATCATGAGAATGATAAGTCACAATATCAGTCTGAAGGAACCAAAAGGAAGAATTTGGCAAGTGATTTATCACGTGACATGAGAAATATCACACCACCAAAATTTTAAGGTCTATAGGAGATTTAGTAAAAGCACGTCTTATAGAGATGGAGAAGTATTTCAAAATAAAAAATTACTCTGAGGTCACTAAAGTTGTTTGGGAAGAATTTCAAGTTGCTGGTGAAGAATCCAATTGGTGGATGAGTAAGAAAATGGAGCTTGGGCTTAGTTCCTTAAGTCTCACATGGAGCGAGTCTGCATATATTTTCCTAAAGTGATGGTTTCCCCAACTCTATATGACCAAAAGCTCATTGACTTCCAGAACATGAGGCAAGGCGATTCCTCAGTGAACAAGTATTGGGAGAAGTTCACTCGACTCCTAAAGTACGTACCTAAGTACCAAAAGGATGAGTGATTTCATATAAGGAAGTTTATCATGGGTCTTAATGTACAAATAGGTGGTGAGGAAGATGTGCACAACCTAGCTACCATGGATTTTTTGTACGAGATGGAAATTAAGTAGGAACAAAGGCTTAATTCTATATCGAACTACTAAGAGAGAAATAGAAAGAAGCTCAATTGGACACAGACCAATCAACCTCCAAGGAACACCTAGAGAGGTTAAGTTATGGTATATATCTACTGTATAGATGCATAGGGCAAAGAAGAAAGGTTGTCAACTCTTTGCAATAAAAATGGATAAAGTTGAGGAATGCAAGGAGTTCATTTCTCAAGATGATATAGTATATTATGGACCTCAAGACTTCAAAGATGTCAAAGAGGGTGAGGTATTGGAATCTTGAAAAATGGATATGGAGAATCCTATTTTACAAAAAACTATGGATGTATTTCCAAAATAATTACATGGATTACCCCCTAAGAGGATATTTTATTTCTCCATCGACATAATACAAAGGTCAAAACCTATATTGAAAGTACTTTATAGGATGACCACAACTGAATTAATGGAGTTAAAGGCACAACTAGAAGATTTATTGTCTAAAGGATTGATAGGACCCACTGTTTCACCTTGGGGAGCACTAGTGATCTTTGTAAAGAAGAAAAATGGTGCACTACACTTATGTATTGATTATCGGTTGCTTAACATAGCAACGTTAAAGAATAAGTATCCATTGACATGTATCAATGATCTCTTTGATCAGATGTGAGGAGCAGCAGCATTTTCAAAGATTGATCTACATTCTGGTTATCACCAACTAAGAATCAAGGATAAAGACATTTTCAAAACAACTTTTAGGACTAGATAAGGTCATTATGAGTTCATAGTCCTACCATTTGAGGTGATGAATGCACCATCAATATTCATGAACCTAATGAAAAATGCATTTAGGGACTATTTGGATAGGTTTGTGTCGGTCTTCTTGGATGACATCTTAATTTACTGCAAGAATGAAGAGGAAAATCTCAACCATCTAGAGATTGTTCTCCAATGATTGAGAGAGAATAAGTTATATCAAAAACTCTTAAAGTGTACCTTATTTGAGAAGGAAGTATAGTATTTGGGTCATTTAATTTGGATGATGGGATTTTGGTTGATCTAGCAAAGATAAAAGTAGTTTTAGAGTGGTTGTTGCCCAAGAATGTGCCAGAAGTTAGAAGTTTTATGAGTTTGGTTGGGTATTATCGTAAGTTTGTTGCAAAATTTTCAAGAATAGTTTTTCCCATCACATCATTGCAAAGGAAGGGGAAGAATTTTGATTTTTCTGAGAAATGTTAATCAACATTTGACCAACTCAAGGAAAGGTTGACCACAACACCGATACTAAAGGTACCAAATCTAGATGGTAAGTTTGTAGTTATTACAGATGCTTCAAGAGAAGGTTTGGGTGGAGTATTAATGTAAGAGGGGCAAGTCATAGCTTATGATTCAAGGAAGTTGAAGCCTTATGAACAAATTTATGCTTCACATGACTTAGAGTTAGTAGCAGTTGTCCATGCATTATAGATGTGGACACATTATCTTTTGGGAAAACCATTTGAACTGAAGACTGATCATCATGGTCTAAATTATTTGTTTACTCAATCAGTCTAAATGCACGACAAAGGAGATGGTTGGAATTGATATCTAATTATCATTTCAACATCAGTTATATCAACAGAAAGGAGAATCAAGTTGCCAATTCCCTAAGTCATAGAAGGAATATATCCTCTATAATATCAATCCAAACTAACTTCAAGGATCAAGTGTTGCAAAAATCTAAAGGTGGTGAGTTCTATGAGCAATTCAAGCAAACACTCGTGAACAATCCACAAGATCGAAGGTATGAGGGATATCAATTTGAATATAATGGTTTATTGTGATTTAAGGGAAGGATTTATGTACCTAACATTGGGGAATTAAGGAGCATGGTATGGAAAGAAGTTCACAATGCACCATATTCAAGACATCTTGGTATAACTAAGATGTTAGCCGATGTAAGTCCATTATATTTCTAGAAGGGAATGAAATGGGATGCAGCAAGCTTTGTAGCAAGTTACTTAGAGTGCCAAAGAGTTAAGGAAGAGCATCATCATACTATACATCTTTTCTATCCACATGAAGTTCCAAAAAGAAAGTGACAAGTTATTAGCATAGATTTTGTGCAAGGTCTCCCTATGTCAAGGAATAAGAATAATGCCATTTTGGTAGTCGTTGACAAGATTACAAAGGTAGCTCACTTTATACCAGGGAATCTAATTGATGGAGCATCTATAATAGCATGAAATTTTATTCAAGAGATATTTAGATTGCTTGGGATTCTTGAAAAGATCATTTTTGATAGGGATGCTCAAGTGACATCTAGATTTTGGCAAACCTTGTTTACTTCACTTGGGACTCAACTGAACTTAAGTTATTCTTATCATCCGAAAATGGATGGGAAAAATGAAAGGTTGAACCAAGTATTAGAGGACCTACTAAGGACGTATTGTATGGATCAAAAATACAAGTGGGAGGATTACCTACCTTTGGTAGAGTTTTCATATAATAACTCCTATCATTATGCAATCAAGATGACTCCGTTTGAAGCATTATATGGCAGGAAGTGTCAAACTCCTATAAGTTGGGATAAGCTGGAAGATAGGATAATCCTTGGGCTAGAGATGTTATAAAAAATGGTGGAACAAGTTGAAATTATTAAGAAGAGGTTAGCAAAAGCTAACGATAGGCGAAAAAGTTACCTTAATTCTAAATGAGTACCTAGGAATTTCATAGTAGGGGATAAGATTTTGTTGAGAGTTAAACCTCACAAGAGTTCTATCAAGTTTGGAAAGTCATCCAAACTAGCTTCGTACCTCATTGGTCCTTTTGAGGTTCTTGAGGAAATCAACCTTGTCGCATATAGAATTTCCTTTTTGCTAGCTCTTACCAGGATGCATAACATATTTCATGTCTCGTATCTTAAAAAGTATATACCAGGCGATAACCATGATATTGATTGGAATTCTTTATAGGTATAAGACATAGGGGTAGTAACGATCGAGCCTCTCAAGGTGTTTAGAACACGTAAAATCCACTTATGTAACATAGAGGTTTTGCACTACAAGGTCCAATGTGATCAATATGTAGAAGATTCTGCCACATGGGAAGACTATGCTGAAATGAAGCAAAAGTTTCCCCAAGTCTTGCTAGATTTCAAAAACTCTTGAAAATAATGATGTTTTATGATGTTGTGATTTATGTTATAAACATATTTGATACTTAAAAATCATCAGGGACAATGATTCACAAAGGGTGGAATATGTTACACCCCATGTGTTATTACCTATTTACAATTACCTTGTTTGGTAAATTGCATTAATAGATTTGAATTTGTTTTATATATGAATCTTGATGGAAATATGATGAATGAATGCTTGATTTAATTTAATGTTTTATAATGGTTATGTATATCAAATATATTTGATGCATATGAATGTATTGATTTGGCTAACTATTTTTATGATGTACTAAGCTAATTGCAGGAACATGTTCAAACCTTCAAAAGAGAGAGGAAGTATCACTCAGGAGAAGAACTTGGTCTAGTAACCTTTAATTCAGCCTTACTGAGCATTCACACACTCATGCCCTAGTTGGTCTTAGTTGATTCAAGTCAGTTCAGGTAAAGGGTAAGTGATCTTCAGTTTTGGTTGTGAATATTTATATTGGTTGCGATCTTGTTTTATGAATATTTGGATTGAGGAATGTGACGAAGACATGATGTTAAGTGGAATTCCTTATTTGTGTGTTTATTGTTATCTCGATGAGATATATGCATAAAATGTATATATATGTATATATGTACGTGTCTACGGTAAACTCATATATGTGAGTGAATATGTACATGAGTATACGTACCTAAGCATGTTCATGGGCAGATTACCCATATGCATGGGAATATAGATTAGACTAAGGTGACATATATATATGTATATATACACTTCATGTATATATGTCAATCGATGGGTATGAGAGTATTAATATTTTTATAAAAGTATTAAAATAATATTATGCATATATATGATATATAATATATATATTAATATATACATGTATAAAATAATATAGCTACTTATATATTAATATATATTTATATATAGTTGTATATATATACGTAATGTTATTCGATATATAATTATATATGTTTGATAATCAGATATTAATGTATTTGTTAAGCATGTGAAATAAGAATATATATATATATATATATATCACGAAGAATATATAAATATATATACATATATATGTAGTCACGAAAAATGTATCCCTTTACATTTTCACACTTAATTTGGGGATGATTGACATTAAAATGAACCTAATGCTTCATTGATCTAGTGTTGTAATGTGCTTTACACATTTGCATTAGGTTTAGGGCCCTTTTAAGCTAACAAGACCTAATTTTTCCTTAATTTAGTGTTGTAAAGTGTATTCATTTACGTCTTCACATTAAATTTAGGACCCTTGTGAACTAAATGGACCTAATGGTGCCTTATTTAGGGTGGCATAAAGTGTATCTTAACACTTTCACACTAATATACTATGGTTTTATTAATTAATTGGGATTATCTATGCCTTAATTGGCCCTATTTTGCATCCACAAGCCTTATTAAATGCATTTTTCCGAGGATAATCCCAACACTTATCAAATGACCAATCATAATTCAATGTTTTGGGTCATGTGTTCAATATTTAGTGGTTTGGTACTCATATGCCACCTTGGGCGTATGAGTCCCACCTAGGTCTTGGGAATTGATTTTGAATTTCACCTTAAACAAGACCTGTATTGGAGTTTGTGCCCTAGTTTCAAGCCATTGGGACTCATACACCACCTTGGGCGTATGAGTCCCACTCTAATCAAGACTTAATTTAAATTCAATTTTTGGTGGGATTTTATCTTCCTAGATTTGATGTCGGCTTGTAGTGTTGTAATTTCAAGAAATTCGACATAAACAAGTATAAATACAAGGTTATTTCACTCATTTTCACCTAAGACTTTCAAGAGAGCATTCCTAATAGAAAGTTTGTGATTACAAGAGTTCACAAGAGTATTCAATGACATTCAAGAGCATCTATAAAGTATTCAAGGGCAGATTTATTCATCATTTGTTGCAGCAATTCAAGATCCATTATCATGTCAAGGGCATCAAACATCAAGCATGTTGTTGAGCTAGTGTTGTGATGTAGCATTCAAGATCCAAGATTGAGCATTTTTCTACATCTAATTCAAGATCTACATTCTACATTCTACATGGCCACTTCATGTTAGATTATTGATTTACATCTCAAGACATCATTCAAGGTATTATTGTTCATGTTTCATATTTCATGTTTCATGTTCATATTTCATTGTTTCAACATGAGGTTTAATTACCTAAATGGGGTTTGACCAAGGAAAACCCTATTCTCTAACAATCAACAAGTTTTTCCTTCTCTCTACATGTGTGATTGCAAATTTACGTGTCTTAGAGCTTGAAGATCCTTTGAAGACAAAGTTGCAAGATTGAATAAAGTTGTCAAGGTTGTCACAAAGTTTCCATTTTAAGGGAAAGTCACCTACAGGTCATAATTCAGAGTTTCAGACCTGGAAATGAAGTGTGGAAGGAAGATAAAAGGTAGGAGAAAAAATTCAAGTTTTGACCCTTCAAAAAATCAAGATGGGACCGATATTCCACTTGTGGCATATGAGTCCTAGTATAGTGCTTTTTCCATATTTTAGTGGATTCAGATTAGTCCTTGAAAGATTCTAGTTTTGGCACAAAAACCCTAGTCTAGGACTAAATCGCCTAGACTAGGGTATGAGTCCCAGTAGGAATCAAACAGTAAGATTTTAGAGTTTTGGAGCTTGTTTTTACCTCATCTTTCTTCCAGGTGCACCTCTGTTCATTCTCAGTTTCTTATTCTTCATTTTAGTTTCATATTCTATGTCATATAGTGAAATTTTGCATGTTACATTCATTTCTTGTCTTTCTAAGCCCTAGCTTGGTGGTGAACCCCATTTTAGTCTCTAAAAATACCCTATGGCATCCCTATTGCAAATATTTTTCCCCTTTACATCCTTAGATTGAGATCTCTAGGGTTCCCTTGAATGAAACTTGAAGAAAATTGGTCTAGGTCCCTAAACCCTAGTTTGTGTTCCACCTCCCAAAAGGTGGAACACCTATTTTCTTCATTTCAATATATTATATATATAGTATATAATTAATAATCATTTGAGATAGTTATAAAGTGCAATACATAGAGATATGAATAATATTAGTGAAGCGCTTAAAAGAAGCATAGGTGCATATATGGTGTTTCCTTAGTAGTGTGTGGCATAGTATAACCTGTGCATAAAGCAACAAAAGACCAATTCAACTTTGAATATGAGGAAAATATGGAATTAATATTGTTGTGTATACATTGCAATAAGAACTAAATACAATTTAAGCAATATAAAAATAGTCTACCCGTGCTATATTCAAGAGGCGCCGATGTATGAAATGTGGTGCCAATGCAGAACTAAATAGAATGCATAAGAAGTATTCTTACTACACATAATTCTAATAAATCAATATCTTAGCCTTGAGACTCAATCAAAACTAAACTTGGCAGAAATATGAGAAGGAATTAGATTTAGGAAACTTGCTTAGAAGCTTGTTTTTCATATAACTAAGTAGAAGAATCTTGTTGTCCCTTGAAAATAGTCGACTTAGCTATTTGAATGGTGAGGACTATTATGTGTTGCAAACCTATAAGTTAGTTTGATTATTTATTACATGAGGATAGAAAGGTGGAAGAAACATTAACTTGTTTGTAGCCTTTGGTTGCTCACAATTTAGTATAAATAGAGGTGCTTATTCTACCAATTGCTACACTTTTCAATCTGGTTATCTTGTGTTATTTTTCTACAATTTCTATGCAAATTAAGTTGAGATTTTGTGAGTTAGAGAGTTTTTTTGTTGATTTGAATTTGTTTTGTTAAGAGATTTGGTGAGAATCTAGTAGTGGGATCTGGGTTGTTCTTAGAGGAAGTTGCAAGAGAGCTTAAGCCATTAAGATAGGAGGGAAGAATAATTGGTTGGAGCTTTAAATATTCATGCTGATATCTACTCCTCTGTAATTATGTTGGAAAAATTGTTCATTGTGTTGCCATGTTTGGAAAGATTATCTTTTTTGTGTTATGATACTTGGGTATGATTGCATGCCTCTTTTTTTTTTGTATTAGTGAAACCTTTCTTTGGTTTATACTTACATATATTTTTATACTATATTAGGTTTTATACGATTGTATATTATTTATAATATACGTAGAATGTCAGTATTATACGTAGTATGACAACACTCTAGGTGTGTAGCATAAGATAGAGTTTTTTTTTAGATACTTGTAGCAATGTCATTTAGATATGAGTTTATGGGGAGGTTATTCATAGGGTTTAGATAATCCACGAGAAAGGGGATAACCTTATAATAGAATACTAATGGTCAATACAAATCAAGCAATTATTGTGGTGAACATATCACCTCACTCAAAGTAACTAGGTGATGAATCTTTTGCCAAAGTAGTGTAGGTAGCCATTGTCTACACTGTTAGTTCCCTATGTGATCCAATTTACATTCTAGGCTGAGGTAATCATACATGTAGAAGTAGACATTATGATAGATCTAGATATGTAGGACGCATCACTATGCTTAGCAAAGGCTATTTGAAGAATGAGGTTACCAAACAAATCTCTTCATCGAAGGGAGGGCCATCTTACCAAGTTTGGTAGATGTGTGGGGGACCATAGTAAGTCCATGGTTGGAAAAAAAGTACTTGAGTGGTGCTTCTCCTCATGTAGTTGGAAATCAAGATTTGGGATGACATTCTAGACCATTTGTATTTCTATTTCGTGTAAGTTTGTTGAAGCTATGTATGTAATCATGTGTCCATCTATATGGAAATCTTAAATGTGAATGTTATCTTGAATATATTTATGTAAAGTGAAATCATACTTATATTATTGAAATGATTCTTTGATTATGCAATGGAAAATTTTGGAAAGGCTATGTTTCAAATGGTGCATTTATTATTGAAAAGAAAATAATTTTTTTATTGCTCATTATGTTAGATGCATAGACTATTCACTTGTGGGTAAAATATATAGTAAAATTGCTAGGTAGAACAATGGGAATGTTACAAGGACCATGCCTAGCATAGATGTTCCCCCTAGACATGTTGACACTAACAGTTTGGCCCCATAAAGAACAAAAAATAAATTATCCTACCTTGCATCTTTACACTACATGCATTTGATAGTTTTTGGGGTAGTAGAAAAACTTTCACCACAACCAAATGGATTAGAGATATGAAAAAATGAGAGTTTATTGTAGAGGGACCCTACACAACTCTATACCCTTAGACTAAACATTTCTAAGTGTCATTATTTTTGAGAAAGAGCTCACAAAAGTTTTCTATTTTTTACACTTAGGTCTCTTAAGAGAAATCACTGATAGAATGTAGCCTAGAATGATGGGTGCTGGCAAGAAGTTGAGTCCACTTTTTGGCCAAAAAGTGGAAGTGTTTTCCCTGATTTTTGGCCAAAAAGTGGAAGTGTTTTCCCTGATTTTTAGAATTTGACACATTTGACCTTAAAATTTGAAGCATTTAGAGATGGAATCTTCAAAAAAGTCACTAATCATAAAATGTAGTACTCAAAGGGCCGATGCATGAAGTTGGTCGTACTTTTGTGGCCAAATGGAAAAAAAAATTGGAAAGATATAATGCGAGCGCGTTATGTGATTTTAAAAGAAGAAAAAAAAGGTGAAATGTGTATCATTTGCTTTTTATTGTTTCTCAGCTCTGCCCATGGCCAAAAACCCTCACTTTCACGCTTGCATTCTAGGAGGAAGGATCTCTAAAAATTTCATCAAGAACAGTTGGATTTTGTTTGCAAATATGGCGCCATGATGATGAAGAGATGCGAGAGGTAAGTATTGTTTGCTATTTGTTAGTTTGAAATTAATTTTTGTTTGTTTTAGGTTAGATTTGATTGTTTTTTTTTTAATTTGTAGGAAATATTGCAAATCCTCAACAAGAAGAGGAGGTAAATCCTCAACAAAATCCTCAAAAAAATCAACCTGAGCAACAAAATCAACCTCCCCCACCATTCTCTCAATTCCCTCCTGGCACTCAAGAAAATTTGAGGAGTGAAATTGAGAACAATAGAAAACAACTTGAGGATCTTATCAGTAGGTTGAGTGATCCAAATGCTTCAACCATAGAAAGAATGCTTCTAGCAAATTCATTGAAAGACATGTTAGAAAATGTAGATGCAATCACCCAACAAATATTTGGATGGCAAGATAGGAGGCAGATAGCCAGGGCATATTATGCAAACAAATTATCATATAAACAAGTAAAAGATTTAAAAATTACTAAAGGTGATTTGTGCTCTCTATTCACTGACCCTAAAACAAATCAAAATCTTACCCTCAATGCAAAGAGGTTTGCTATTCATTGGTGCCACCACCAAGAGATTTAGAACCATTTTTATGAAAGATGGTATATGGTCTTTGATTACCCACTGTGCAATAATTGTGAAGTCCCCTAATATTTTCTTAGGAAACTATACAGTGAGTTTGTATTGAACCAAATCCCAAATTATTTTGATATGAGGGAGTTCCAGGGAGAGGTGGGGGTGCTTAGGGGGCCCGGGTACAGCCGGATCCTATTTGCAAGAGAGATGACC
This sequence comes from Sequoia sempervirens, assembly GCA_007258455.2. Taxonomy (NCBI): domain Eukaryota; kingdom Viridiplantae; phylum Streptophyta; class Pinopsida; order Cupressales; family Cupressaceae; genus Sequoia; species Sequoia sempervirens. The sequence continues at coordinate 7,367,919 of VDFB02000010.1, read as the reverse complement.
TCTTGCTAGGCCACCTCATGAGAAAATTGTGATGCCTGCAGTTGCGAAGGAGAGTGCCGACATAGAGACATTGTAGGTGATCACAACTTTGACCCAGAGTGTCATCCATCACACTAGCCCTATTGTACAGTGCCATCCAGGGGAGTCTTCAGGTGGTGGCCTTCAACCCCATGTGTGTTAATCTTGCAGGATGACTTGTTCGTATGACCCTATTGACACTCGGGAGGGTCCTACACATGATCCATATGCTACTATGCGGCCTGATCCATATGCATCTACGAGGATGGAGAGGATGGCTAACATTTTGCATGATGTATATGGCATTGACACTCAGGTAAAATTCAGCATGTTCAATGTTGAATTTAATTTATTAAATTTTGATTGTGAAATGCAAGATTAACTAATTTAGTTTTATTATTTTAATAAAATTAAAAAAGGTCACGTGTGAGACTCGGATAATGAATTTAAATATCCACCTACTTATTTTGCAAGCATAAATCTATCGGTAAGTGTAAAGTTCAGAAACAATTATAAATTTATTACATGTGTTAATAGCATTGTTTTATGAATGGTATTTTAATATGTGATTTTGGATGTTGAACAAGGTACTGTTGGAGGTTTTAAGGAAACACCTCTGAGTGCCAGTAGATTTGATCAAATGTTCACAGAGGTAATATAGAATTTAAAGAGAACTTAAGTAATGAATTCTAAGTTTAATAGATTTGTGCAGTTTATATTCATATTGTTGGTTACGTTGCATTACACATCATTCAAACTCAAAGCATTACTTCAAATTCGATAACTAATAATCAGAAATATATCTACTTAATACTTGTACTCAAAATTTTGTTCATTAGATCTCATACATTATAAGTCATCACATGGATCGCTATAGTAACTTTTTTGTGATTGAATAAAGAGTTGTTTTATTTTCAGATGTTGGTGACAGAAACACCACCAAACATTACAAGGGCAATGGATATTGGTGTTTCCTCCGCTATACAATCCTCAATGGCTCTGATAGGGGAGGTATGAGGCAAATTACTAAATTTCAATTTACATTCATTGTTATAGATGAACTAGTTCTAGTGAAAATCAAACCATTATTGATTCAGAAGTTTAATTCTATTTGGATGGTTTATACAGGCTTGGAGCAATACCCCTGGAGCATCAAGGCAACATTTCCATCGAGGAGAGTGATCGTGAGATGGCCGTAGTGATTATTTTGTTAAATATATTAATTTTTTTAATGTAATTTCTATATATTAATGTCTTTACTTCTTATTGTAACAGTTGAAACTTCACCAAAAGCTAAACACTAGGAGGAGCAGTAGGAGCACTCCTCAAGCATAGCAGAAATGGGTGACAGACTTATCGCCATCAGATCACCCAACAAAGGGAAAGAATATTGTATTTGAACCAGAGCATGGAGAGAAATGAATTTTGAATGCACAGAGCCCTTTGTTGTATTCCTACATGGCAATTTTGTATATATTTTGTATTGGATATATTTGACATTGAATGCCTATATGGAATTCTCGTAAGCCTATATGGCTATTTTCTAACTATATTTTATACTTATATCAACATATATTGATGTATGCATACGGCTATTTTCTTAATACAAATCTTTTTATCGATGGTGTCCATATTTGCAAATTATAAATTCATGGTTCAATAGGATATGAGTTACATGTATTCGAGTGTATACTTTACAACTTACGCACATATACTTTTTGACTTACGTGTGAACATCGAAAAGTGTGAAAATTTCTGTGTTTGGAAGTTAAATGTAAGCCAATTTTGCAATTCTCAGTTCTTGCATACTCGATCTTATGGGCTTATTCCTTCCTAGCACATATTGTGAATATTTCTCATTTGGTGCAGAAGACAGATTCCTCATTTTTGAACCACTCATAGGAAAGAGATTCACAATAAGACTTTAGCATTGGAACACTACTCCATACTTCTCTTGTCTAGACCATAAAGGATTGAAAATTCTTAATTTGATGCAATGATAGTCGTGAGATGAGAATTTATATAACCATGCCTATTTTGAAACTTTGCATCTAATACTGCATCAACAAGAACTTAAGAAGTGTTGCATAAGAGTGTTAGGTTTGATAGGCCTTCTCTTCCCTAAGGGAGGAGATCTTGCATCTTGAATTTTGAACAAAATTTAAAGAAGCAAACATTTTACCTAAAAGCTTCAAACCTAGATGACATATTTGGCTAAGTCTATCTTGAATATTATCAATGCATTCAAACTCTAAAGGAGATTCTCCCTGAAAAGCAAACTTTACCCTTTTTCCCAAGGAAAGAAATTGCAACAAGTTGCATGTGATTTATCTTATTTCTTTCTCACAGTTCCTGGTCAATCATTCATGCTTCAGGATAGTTCCGTTCCAAGGCAAGGACACCCAAAAAATCACTGAGATTCTTGTACGATCTGCAAGAAAAAGGTTCTGGATCTTTCACAATGTAAATAATTATGTAACACTGTTTTCTTGTTTGCCTTCCACATATAAAAATGTTCACACTTTTCAGATTGATCAATGATCAATTATGGTTGATTGTAAACACTTGACATTTTTATGTTTGAAATTTAATTTATAATTTTCTATCATGACATTCGAGTAGATCACTAATATTTTAATATTTCACTATGAAAGTGGTGGTGTATTTTTTCTATGTTATTTGACTATTAATATGGTGGTGTATTTTGAACTTGATTACTACTACAAATATGTATATATGTCTAATTTTTATATGTTTTTGTATGACCGAACCCAAAACGAACCCAACCTCAAAAAAAAATTCCCGAACCGGCGAACCGGGTTCTCGAACGTAATCCCGAACCCAAAACCGAACTAGTAACTTAGTAAAAAATAGATTTTTTTAGTTTATATTCATAACGTTGATTACATTGCATTGCACATCTTTCAAACCTAAAGCATTGCTTCACATTTCATAACTAATAACTAGATGCCGTAGATGACAAAAATTTCAATTACAATATAGTTTTAAAAGTCAACCTAAGCAATTATGCAATTACTTCACATTGTATAACTAATAACTAGGAGCAGCTGCCAATTGCATTTGGTTGTCATGGCATTCTATGAGACCACATTTCTTTGAGGCATTTTTTCAAACAGTTCACTGCCTTGTCTATACTACCACATTTTCATACATGTCTACCAAAGCATTTTGTCAAATAGTTCAAGTGTTGTCTTATTGCTATGGCTGAAAGCCTAAAACAGGTTCTTTCGAACAAGCTATGGATGCTTGGAAAAAATCTATCAAAAGCATAATAGTAAGCAATATCATAGACAAGGTAGTGAACTCTTTGAAAAAATGCCTCAAAGAAATGAGGTCTCATGACCTGATGGAATGCCATTGGTCGCATCCAAAAAAGGATATAAAAGTCATGAAAAATCCTAACCTGGGAATTGGACATTCCAGCAGGTGACTAACATCTTCTTATGGTCGTTCATTTACATTGTCAAACCAGGGAACGTATACTTGAAATGGAGTGGCACTATATGTGCACTAAGAACCAGCTTCAGTCATGATTTACCAGAAATAAATGCGTGAAAGGAATTCTACTTACGCTACAGGAATGTAATGCAAAGCTTTCTTAACTTAAGCATAACTTAATCAAAGTACACATCACGACAACTGTTACTAAGAAACAAACTATGAACTGGCCTTATGCTGTAGGAACAAACACAGGGATGGGTTCCCGATGCTGCAGGAACAATATAAGACTGAGTTTGCACTGAAACTTTCCAGAATGAAATCTAACTTATGATCAACAAAAGATAAACAACTAACTAACTACAGATACTCACTAAGTGGGCCCCCTTAGCAAGCATCAACCAGTTATGCAAGAATTGAACTCAAAACTTCATCAACTTTTATTCATAAACTTGAAACCATATACATTGTTCTGCTTATAAGAAAACTAACACAAAACACTGCTTCTTATTATCATACTAACTCTTACATGCTATGTTGCTCACTCGAGAAGGAGGAGAACTTATTTATATCAGAAAAGCAACTAACTAACTAACTCAAACAGAGAAAGACGTAGACATAAGTGCATCTTGAAACCGAGGAACAGACTTCTCATAAATGAAAGCATATCCGTTCAACATGATTCAGAGAGAATTTAGCATTCCACTCTTTCTAGATTAATGATCATTTATATTTCTTCCCAATGACCCAGTCAGAGAGTCTTCACTGGAACAACTTCCTCGACGTCATGCTGCAAATGGACTTTACTTCAGGGTCAAGATCTGTTGCGCTTAACTCGTTCATGCTACCTTCAACAACTTGCAATGCACATGGCAACAGAAGCAAAAGAAAGCATGCATGGAAAACAACACGATACATTCATTATTCACATATTAAATCTATTTCATTATCCAAAAACCATATGCATTATACTAGTCATTCGGGAGGTCAAACAGGGTAATTAATAAAACACATAGAGATGTTAAGTTGCAGGAATATAGGAATGTATTGCTATAGGATACTACCCAATTTCAGATAAAAAGTCTTTAAACAAAGAGTTAAAACATCCATTAGCAATAAGAGTAGGGATATTAAAAATACATCATAATACTCAAATTATGAGCATATTTCAAGCTCATCAGCCTTGACAATCAAATGCTTTTGATTGTCATGGCATTCCATCACCATGAGACCTCATTTCTTTGAGGAATTTTTTCTAAGAGTTCACTGCCTTATCTATGCTAACACATTTTTTGTACATGTCTATCAAAGCATTTAGCCAAACAGTTCATTGCCTTGCTGCTATGGCTAAAAGCCTAAAACAGGTGCTTTCGAACAAGCTATGGATGCTTAGAAAAAATCTATCATAGCATAATAGTAAGCAATAGCATAGACAAGGGAATGAACTGTTTGAAAAAAATGCCTCAAAGAAATGTGGTCTCATGGTGGTGGAATGCCAAGACAAGCAAATTGTTGTGGATTGTCATGGCATTCCATCACCATGAGACCACATTTCTTTGAGGTATTTTTTCAAACAATAATTGCATTGTCTATGCTACATTTATCATACATGTTTACCAAAGCATTTTATCAAACAAATTTGCTTCCTTTGCTATGGCTAAAAGCCTAAAATAGGTGGTTCCAAAAAGCTATGGATGCAAGTGGAAAAAATCTATCAAAGCATACTATTATTAACAGCATAGAAAAGGCAACAACCTGCTTAAAGCCTCAAAGAAATGTGGTCTCAATGGTGATGGAATTATGACAATCCATAGCAATTTGCTTGTCATGGAATTCGTCAGCCATTCCACTACTATGAAACCAAGATTCTTTGAGGCATTTTTCAAAGAGTCTACTACCTTGTCTTATGCTAACATATTTTCATACATGTTTATCAAATCATTTTATCAAACAGTTCATTTCCTTGCTTCTATGGCTAAAATCCTAGAATAGTTGCTTTCAACCAAGCTATGGATGCCTAGAAAAAATCTATCATAACATAATAGTAAGCAATAGCGTAGACAATGGAATGAACTGTTTGAAAAAAATGGCTCAAATAAATTTGGTCTCATGGTGGTGGAATTCCATGACAAGCAAATTGTTAGGATTGTCATGGCATTCCATCACCATGAGACCACACATTTCTTTGAGGCATTTTTTCAAACAAGCTTCACTACCTTGTCTATGCTACTAAGACATTTATCATACATGTTTCACAAAGCATTTTATCAAACAACACTTCCTTTTGTTGCTATGGCTAAAAGCCTAAAATAGGTGGTTCCAAAAATCTATGGATGCAAGTGGAAAAAATCTATCAAAGCATACTAATAAGCAATAGCATAGAAAAGGCAACAAACTGTTTGAAAAAAAGCCTCAAAGAAATGTGGTCTCAATGGTGATGGAATGCCATGAAAATCCACAAAAAATTTCTTGTCATGGCATTCGTCATGCCATTCCATTACCATGAGACCACATACATTTCTTTGAGAGGCATTTTTCAAAGAGTTCAGCCTTGTTCATGCTAACACATTTTCATACATGTCTATCAAAGCATTTTATCAAACAGTTCATTGTCTTTGTCGCTATGGCTAAAAGCCTAAAACAAGTGCTTCTAACAAGCTATGATGCTTAGAAAATCTATCATAGTATTAATAGTATAAATAGCATAGAAAAAGGAATGAACTGCTTGAAAAATGCCTCAAAAAATGTGGTCTTATGGTGGTGGAATGCCATGACAAGCAAATTAATAGGATTTCTGTCATGGCATTCCATCACCATGAGACCACATTTCTTGAGGCATTTTTTCAAATAGTTCACCTTTGCCCATAATACATTTATCATACATGTTTACCAGCATTATATCAAACAGTTCATTCTTTGTTGCTATGGCTAAAATCCTAAATAGGTGGTTCCAAAAAGCTAGGGATGCAAGTGGAAAAAAATCTTATCAAAGCATACTAATAAGCAATAGCATAGAAAAGAAGAACCTGCTTGCCTGAAATAAATGTGGTCTCAATGGTGATGGAATGCCATGACAACCACAACACCTATGTTTTTCATGGCATTCACAAGTGCCATTCGATCACCATGAGACCACATTTCGAGGCATTTTTTCTTCAAAGAGAGTTCATTGCCTTGTCTTATGCTAACACATTTTCATACATACTATCAAAGCATTTTTACCAAACAGCCATTTCCTTTCGCTATGGCTAAAAGCCTAAAAATAAAGCCGAACAAGCTATGTGGATGCTTAGAAAAATCTATCATAGCATAATAGTAAGCAACAAGTCGATGCAATACAAAGATTTCCAAACCAATCAACAACTCAGGGGACTCTTGTCCCAAACTCATCTTGGAGAAGATCAAACAAAATTTCAACATTTCATCAGAAATCTACTTTTCATCCACTCAAATTCTCTTATCATTCATCATTCATCCTTCTAAAAATATGTATTCCAATTGACTCATTCAAAGAAAAAAACCATTTTAGAAAACTTTGATTCAATCAATTAGATCAACATGCATTTAAAAAACACCATTTTCAACAAGGCACTCTTCCATTCAATCAATTCATTCAACTTGTCCCAAATATTCAATCCATCATTACAATTGGCTTTCATAATTTTACTAGACCATCAAGCACTATGAACATCATTATTACAACTGATACAAATTAGGAACTTTCTCTCTTAACTTTGTTATGACTGAACTTACAATTTCATGTATTATTTTACACCACGTCTCCTCACTATCCAAGTGTCAAAACAACATATCTCACTTCTAAACCCTATCCAAGACTCCATACATCCCTGACACCATCACTTAGACAACATTATCCCAAAATCAACTCACCGATCACTGTTAGGTCAGACTTCTATTCTCTGAGCAGTCAAGGCACTACTTCTCAATGAGACATTCATGCCCTAAATCGAGTAAACCAAACACACTAGTTTCAAAACCCAAGATCCAAAACACTTTTAGAGACCTCTTAATGCCCATGTCCTCATATCAAAAACTCAGAATAACTTATATTGAAGAAATAAGAAATTTTTAGTCTAAACGCTATCAAAAAGGCTACTAAAATAGGTCTGATTTTCAAAGAAGACCCCCTTCAAACATTCCCAAAACACTTAAAACCTCAAAACAGTCATTATACATAACACAAAACTCCCAATTTATCCATTTTCAAGGATTAAAAGACTCCTTTTTACAGTATATTGACAAACCCTTGTTTATAGGGTGAAAAACTCAAAAATCAATGAGGGTTTCCTATATAGGCTACATGCAAACCTCAAAACCTCCGGCCAACCATTGGAACATGTGAAAATACATCTGAAAAGGAATTTGGAAACATCTTCTAACCCATGCACTTGTTCTTTCTCCACTATCATGCTAGAAACTATTCATTTTGACTGGAAAACTTAGAATTTCCTCTATAGTAGCAGCTCCTTCAAGGTATTCTTGCTTTTTCCTCCACTCACAAACATCAAAAAATAACAAATAACCTATCCCTAACCTACTCCACCAATCTACCTGACCTACATTGGTGGAGTAGTGTGGAAATGCCTTATAAGACTCTCAAAACTCAATGCACAGGATTTCAGACCGAGCCATAAGAAGAATGCTCAAACAAACATTAAATTTAATGGATTCCTTCCCAAATGGATGCAAGAAAATGGTGATTCCCCAACCTACTAGAAACAGTCTAAATTTGAACCCTAAACTCTTGCACAATCCGTACAAGTTAAGAAACAACTGAAAAACATAGAAAATAAGCTAAAACAGGGAACTCTTTGTTAATTTAATGCTTCCAGAATACAATGATCTCTTTGCTCGGCCTTTACAATGCTTTTAAAGAAGTTTCCAACCATCAACTACCTCTTCATCTTCCTTGAATGACCTATGACTCATCCTCTTCCTTGATTTTCTTGATTTTCTTGTTTTGTCTCTTCACATTCTTTCTTTTTCTCTCTTTTACATATTTAGCATTTTGACAATATTACACTTTGTGCTTTTTCATGCCTTGATTACATTTAATTTTGGCATTACATGGACTTAAATACATTTTTTACAACTTAGCCTTTTGAAGGCATTACATGACCTAGGTGTTCATGCACCACAAGCTATGGTCTCATGGTTTTTTTCACATCAATACGATTTGATTCACATTTTTCACGCGAAAATCAGCTTGAACTAGATTTTGTATTATAGAGCTATATTAAGTTGCCACTTCAAAAAATGATGTAACAATGATACAAAATAATGTTTGAGACTACAAGAAGGCATCAAAATGGCTAGTGTACTAAACAAATTCTTATGATTTACGAATAATGTTGATAACTCTACTAAGTTGGCTTCTTTTTTCAAAATCATACAAATTCCTATTCGGTGATGTTTGGGTGTGAAAGAGGACCATTCTATGTAAAATTCTATTTAGATGTGTTGGAACGCTCTCTATTTATCACACGAAGCTGGGTGTAACCAAAATGCACCACTTCAGAACTTTCTTTCCAGTTTTCCATTTTTGACACTTTTCCATCAACCAAAAATAGGAGATCACGGAAAACCACTTTGAGATAATGAAAAAAAAATGAGAGAGGTTACTGTAGAGGGCCCAACACAACTTCATAGGGATTAGACAAGAAGTTTATAAGCATCACAAGGTTCCAGTAACCATTACGTCAAGTTTGCAAAACATTTTTTCCTTTATACCCTAAGGAATCGATCCCATTAACGAAGCTCTGAGCGATTCCTCACAGGTTTAGTGGTGAAGAGGATCCAAATTCCAGTACAAAATTCTATTAAGATGGAATAGTCTCACATTTGGTCATACAAGTTGTAGAACAAAATTGCACCATTTCTTGGTAACTTTCAATTACTTCCATTTGACACTTTTTCCATCGTAACCCAAAACTGACACCACAGGAAAACCACTTTGAGATAACGAAAACTAAGAGAGGTTATTGTATAGGGACCCAACATGATCCCATAGGATTAGATGAGAAGTTTCTAAGCATCACGGTGTCTGAGTAACCTCATGCTGAAGTTTGCACCCATTTTGCCCCTTGGACCCTTAAGTACTGATCCCAAGGAACATACTGTAGCTTATTCGCTGCCAAGTGAAAGAGGACCATTCCCATCGTGAAACATGCCTATTTAGACGCTGCTGGAATAGTACATTTGTCAGCTACCGAAGCGCAGCAATGAAAAATTGCAACTAATTTTGCAACTTTCCACCGCTTCCATTTGACACTTTTTCTCTCAATAACTCTAAACCGACACCGGGCAAATAAATCACTCATATAATAAAAACCGAGAGGCAATTGTGAGAGGCTCCAACATGATTCCATAGAATCGTGATGAGAAGTTTCTAAGGGTCACAGTGTTCGATTAACCTCATGCTGAAGTTTGCAACTATTTTTCCCTTTGGACCCTTAAGGGATCGATCCGGTTGAACGTAGCTCGGAGCGATTCCGCGTGTTGAGGTGCGAAAGAGGACCATTCCTAGTGTAAACATGTCTATTCGTGACGCTGATGGGAACAAACTGCTTAATTAATGAAGCCAGTAATGAAAGTTGCACCACTTTGCAACTTTCCACTACTCATTTGACACTTTTTCCATCAACCTAAAAATGGACACTACAAAAAACCACTCCGAGATAACCAAAACCTAGAGAGGTTATTGTAGAGGGGCCCAACGCGATCCTATAGGATCAGACGAGAAGCTTCTAAGCATCACGGTGTCCGAGTAACCTCATGCTGAAGTTTGCAGCCATTTTGCCCTTTGGACCCTTAAGGGATCGATCCGGTTGAACATAGCTCGAAGTGATTTCGCATGTTTGGTTATGAAAGAGGACCATTCTTAGTGTAAACATGCCTATTTAGACGCGGTTGAACAAATGGTTTGGTCACATCGAAGTTGAAGAATGAAAGTTAGCGTAATGAAAGTTGCAAATCACTTTGCAACTTTCCAACGCCCATTTGACACTTTTTCCATCAACTGAACCTGACACTACAAAACCACTTCTAAGATAATGAAAAAATGAGAGAATTTATTGTAGAGGGGCCCAACACGCATCCCTATATAGGATCAAACAAGAAGTTTCCTATGGGTCACAATGTCCAGTAACCTCATAATCGGGGTTTGGTACCATTTTTCCAATTTTCAGGACCCTAAGGGATCAATCTAGTTGAACATAGCTCTGGAGTGATTCCGTGTTCTTAAAAGAGACCATTCCTAGTAAACATGCCTATCTCGCACGCAGCTGGAACAGTCTGCTTGGTCATATGAGTTGTAGAATGAAAGTTGCACCACTTGCAACTTTTCATTGCTTCCATTTGACACTTTTTCCATCAACTAAAAAATGGACACTACAAAAAAATCATTCTGAGATAACAAAAACCGAGAGAGGTTATTGTAGAGGGGCCCAACATGATCCAATAGGATTAGACGAGAAGTTTCTAAGCATCATGATGTTTGAGAAACCTCATGCTGAAGTTTGCAGCCATTTTCCCTTTGGACCCAGGGATCAATTCGGGTTGAACGAAGCTCCTGAAAGCGCATTCCATGTGTTTGGGTGCTAAAGAGAACCATTCCTAGTGTAAAAATTCCTATTCAAACGTGTTGGAATAGTCCGTTTAGTCACACAAATTGTTGGATGAAAGTTGCACCACTTTGCAACTTTCTCCTGCTTCCATTTGACACTTTTTCCATCAACTGAAAACTAGACACTACAAAAAAACCACTCTAAGATAACAAAAACAGAGAGAGGTTATTGTAGAGGGCCCCAACGCAATTCCATAGGATCAGACGAGAAGTTTCTAAGTGTCACGGTGTCCAAGTAACTTCATGCTAAAATTTGCAGCCATTTTTCCCTTTAGACCCTTAAGGGATCGATCCGGTTGAACGTAGCTCGAAGTGATTCTGCATGTTTAGGTGTGAAAGAAGACCATTCCTAGTGCAAACATTCATATTTAGATGCGTTGGAACAGTCTGTTCGGTCAGACAAGTTAGAGAACGAAAGTTGCACGACTTTGCAACTTTTCACAAGGCGAAAAGACACCTAACCTTCAAATTTTGCTTCCAAGCTTTTACCATACCTTGGTACACTTTATTCATCTTTATTTTGACATGAATAAAGATAAAACACCTTCTTACAACACTTTTTAATCAGATTTCAAAATTGCTTGCACTAGAAGACCAAATTTGTTTGTAAGTGCTAAAACACTAAATCGGGTGTAACATGCAAACCACAATGAATCTTTACAGGATAAATATATTTTAAGGTACCCATTTTGGCCATTAAAAACATATATTATTTTCAGATACACTTATTTTGGAACACATGCCTGTTGTCCCAACTTTCTTGCTTCTAAAGAGATAAAAACGTTAGAAAATAGAGCATTTTGGTATTTTTTCAAAAGTATGATTGCCAACAACATACAAAGTTCACAAGGCCTTTTTGAAGGCATATCAACTAATGCAGAGTAGGGTGGAGGAATACAAATTCAGACTTAAGAGCCAAGAAACCAACTCAGGTTCATATATCTAATCCAGCTTCCATAAGGTCAACACTATAGTCTTCCAATTCACCACTGAACAACTAAAAGACCAATTTCTTAAAGAGAATTGTAAAAACATCCATTGATCATCCAAATAACATGAAAACATGAATGAGAGAGATATCTAAGAATGTACAGGTCCGTACAGGTGAAGGAAACTCTGAAAATACAATAAAATTAGGAAATACAATGAAAAATTAGAAATAAAGCGTTGAAAACTCTGAATCAAACATTAACCAAACTTTCTATATTGAATAATGAGCCTTGAATGGACTTAAAATAGAAATTACAATGACTCCATACCTAAACTAGTGACCTTATGATGGCCTCATTACATCATCTTGACCCTTACATTATGAATTTACATACATTTTCACATTTAGGCCATTCAAGGCTTCATTACACCAAATTGACAACATGCTAACATGACATTGTAACCTCATATCCTACCAACCCAGATTGACTTAAAACACTTCCTAATGGTCCTTGTGACCTTATTACAACATTATTCATGGACTACAAATCAAAATTTACCACTTGACCACCTTGTGGTCCTGATTTTCCTTGGTGCTCCTGCACCATAAACACTGTACTATAACCCTACTCTACTAATCTACAAGCCTAATTCAGTGGAGTATGCTTTATTTCTTTAATTGACTCTCAAAACCTCAAATTGAAGGTTCCAAACTGAATTTCAGAAAATGTGCTCTAACAGTGGAAAAACTCAATGGATTTTCTTCTAGATGGACTCAAAAGAAACCTAATTCTCTGTATTATCTTAATCTACAAAGGACAATGCCTAAATCTACTGTACAGGCGGTACAAAGCTAACAAAACTAAAAGAAAACATAGAAATTTATGAACAAGGAACTTTTATTGCAAGATTTCATTCAAATCATAATTGAGGATTTGTCAAGATCATCAGGCCAAGGATGTTGCATTTCTTTTGGTCGTAGATTCTCTTTAATGGCTCAAAAATCAGCATTTTCTCAAGTAAGGAGGGACCAATCAATTTCTTTACTAGTTTAGTTACGACAATGAAAGGAAAAGAATAAAAAGAAATAGCTCATCCAAAAATAGATGGAAGGCACCCTAACAGACAGGGTGCTAAAAGTCTCTCAACTTAGCCGCCTTTGGTCATACATCTCGAGTTCCAAGATACCTATTAACACAACACGCCCTCATGAATAAAATTTCTTTTGAAATTGGTGATGCTCTTATAATGTCTACCGCCATAGGTATCAACAAGTGATAAGGTTAAATTCAAAATGAATAACTCGGAAATTTCATCAAGAGATTCGCACGGCGACTTTGTAATGGCTTTCTAAAATCATAATTGAGATTTGTCAAGATCATCAAAATAAGGATGTTGCATTGCTTTTATGCTTGAGATTCTCTTGGATGGCTCATAAATCTACATTTTATGCAAGGGGACACCGATCAATGTTTACCTGGTTACATACATATACACAAAGTAAAATAAGATGATAGCATTGGCATCAACCAAATTGACATGGATACAAGTATAAATTAATAAGAACCATTGTGCATATACTTTTCATACCAATCCAATGAACCATCCGCTCTTCTCTTTATTGTGTCAAGTATTGCCCCGTGGTCAGACTCACGGACCTTCCACAAGACCTTGTTCAAAGGTCTACCCCCATATTTGGTCAAACAAACGTTGGATACCATGACAAGGTTTGAGTAATGAAGAATCTTAAGATGTGTGTCAAAGTCCTGAAATAGTCAATGTTTAACACTCTTATGTGGGTACCTTCTAAGCCATGTTCTAGTAACAACAACTAAGCCTGTAGGGTATTCGATGTTTTTCCATCTATAATTGGGGCTCTAATTTCCCTTTTCCTCAACACAACGCACACAAGTACTTTGTAAATTCCCTCTTGTTGTTTTCTATCCAATAACCGCGATAAATTCTCCTTGCATTTATACAGGTGGCATATGTCTTGAAATTAGTCAACATATGAATATATAGTAAATAAAAGTAAGATAACAATATGGAATCTCAAATACTAATCAAGCAGATATATTACCCTCGGGTTGAACTAGATCCCATACATGGTCAAAGCTCTAATCGATGATTCCATCTTTTTAGTTCCAATGCCATCTAGAGGGTGACACGGTGAAAGTGGGTTAAATAACTTGTCAACCATTTGTCAACCACTCTAACTCACAATCATTCCAGTTTGCATTGTACATGAAGAACAAAAGCATGCCGCCTTTACATGTATTGATACTCCATGAACTTGCATTTGAGCTAAGGAAAGAGTGCAACTCACTCGATCCTGTTAGTGTACAACAATCCTCATATGGTGCAATGTTAGTATCATCCATCAACCAAAAAAATCTACGAACTGAAGACGTACCTTCATTACCTGGACCCATAGAACCATTACTCCACTCGATAATTGATCTTGCATCTGTCAACTATGCACTGTCTTTATACTTTAACTCTTCTCCTGCTAATGCTCTTTTCATGCATGCTCCTACATCGTCATGCTCCCCATTTCCATGTCCAGCCTCACAAAAGTTCCACATATGTTGAACACATGTAGTGAGATGCATCCTGCACAACCAGTAGAACATGCACGCGTTCTTGAACTGTGCTGCATAGTTATTTGACCATATTATATGCCAAACGTATGATATGCCCCTCTGAGCCAAGTGATTGTAGAACATCTAGAAGCAACCTTGCACGAACTCTGGAGAATGTGTGTGATCATCACTAATATAAAAGTGATACTCCCTCAATACCTTCCTTTCATCCTCTATACTTTCAGCTGCATGTATGAATGCTATGTGCACAAATATTGAAACCTGTGTGGAGTTGTAATATTGTGACTACACCTCACGTTGTGGCTATAGAGTGTAGTTCTCTGTAAATTCAACCACTGATACTATGCTACCAAGTGGAAAGGTGTCCTTGCATATCTTGAATTGTGTGTCTAGCCATCGAGCTCTATGGGTATGCCTTGCATACTCATACACTAGATTCTCATCAAACATGGACATGAACTGATACACTGGAATCTTCTGAATAACCAACTCACACCTTTTTCCTTCAGATCCATCTTTTGTAGCATATGCCACTGTTTTATACTTCCCGAACTCTACTAGTTTTTCTCCCGTCTCATATGTGCTTTCCATATGTTGACATACTAGCATTCATTGCAAGCCACTGCAACGCTCGCATGAACCATCCAAGAATGTTGTCCTATAGAATATTTGGCCATCCTCTATTTCACATAAAAAAATTTATAAGAACTCTCTTGAATATTTTGGTGGGGATTCTATGCCACAATCCTGCAAAACATTGTTAGAATGTAAATGTAAACATATAGAATGATAAACATCATAATGGTTAGAGAATTCAATATGTAGTTTATAGCAACAAGTAGTGCGTGTGTGATTTATCTTGACATAAAAAGTTTTAATCACTTCAAAAAATCTTTGAGAAATACTAATTTGAGGATAAGAATTTTGAAATTTATGAAAAAATTGGGTTTGAGTCGTATCCAAAAAATGCTTTGGATGTGGCTCACGGTTTCGACTACCGATTCTCCTTCTTACGACATCCCTTTGATTCGAGATGGCCTTGCATTATTCTTCCACTCCAATTAGTGTTCCCCAATGCTTCAACATCTTTTTATCTTTCAGGTGGCAGCCTCCCCGAAAGAATGCCCATAATTCATTTGAATCGCGCCTTCAATTCTTTTTAGCCTTGAACAGCTTTTGATGTAAAAAATTCTTACCAATTCCCCATTTGTTCACTTGTCTTTTTAATGAGGCGAGATTTCTTTTGTTTGATAGCTTACCAAAGTCGAATATGTAATGACATGTCGGGTGACATTACTACCCTTTGAGCGTGAGGTCTTACCCACACTGTCATAAGCATCCATTATATTCTTCACAATAGTGTTTTCACTTGATGCATTCGATGTTCTCAACCCAAGAGTCTTCATGATGTTTATGTACTTTAAACCCCGCATCATTTGAACAAATAGTTGACATCTTGTAGTCTCATTTAGCCTTTCAAAGAACATTTGCCAAATCTTATCAGCATATCTTCTACAAGTGAGTTCTAGAATCTTACCTTCCATGTGCTGCAAAATATCCTCATCAATATTAATCAAAAACTTTGGCTTTCTACACAAAATTCTAGGTGGTGTTCTCTTAGGTACATACATCTCAACATTAGCAATTTCATCAATGTTTAATTGAGGTGGGCTAGATTGCGTACCTTTGATCGAGGGTGGAATAGAAGACATACCTTGAGGTTCATGTGGGGATGATGGCATACCTTGTTCCTCAACTCCAAGTGATGATGTACTCTTAACTTTAGATGTGGTGGATGGTGTCCAACCATACTCACTTGTAGTATATGGTGTCCCTCCATATTCACTTGTGCTTAATGGTGTCCCTTTGTATTCACTTGTAGTAGAGGGTGTGTCTCCAACTACGGTATCTGCATATCCCCTAGCATGACTCTTTCGCATTCGTTCCCTTTGTGCTGCCAATTTCTTTTCTCTTTTTGACGGTTGAGGTTCCTCTTCAATTGGCTTGTTTTCATCAATTGTTCCCAATTTATGCTTTTCATGATATTCCCTCATCCGTTTTTTCTCTTTATCTCTGATGGCTTGGAGCTGATCATCTGTTAGTTTTTTCCTTTTAACAGTTCATTTCTTCGGCATGACAAATAATTTTACCTGTGCAAAAAGTGCTAAGTTGTCAAATTAACTAATTGAAAGCTTTGGAAGCATAACTCAATGAAAGCTTTCGAAGCATACACAAAGAAAGTCAATGAAAGCTGGTTTGTATAACTGTTTGACAAAATAACTCAATGAAAGCTTTGCAAGCATACACAAAGTAAGTCAATTGTTAAATTTAAAAAAATTCCTCAAAGAGATGTGGTTTAAAAATGTAATAGGAAAGTGTATCAAATTGTGTGATTTAAAATCTCCATTGACAATGTAACGTTGTAAAATGACAAACTGGTGCAGGAGCACCTAGGTCATGAAATTCCTTCAAAAGGATAATTTGTTCAATTTGTAAATGTTCAAGTAAATATGATGAGTGAAGGTCATTAAATGATGAATTTCAATGTATTTGCAATTCATGAAATAGGTCACTAGGTGGATATTATTGAAAAAGTTGTTTTATAACAAAAGTTGTCAATTATTGTAAAAATGTAAAATTGCACAAAAGTAGGAAGATGAAGAGTCTTTTTGTGGAAGGGAAAGGATGGGTTGATGAAGATGAAGAGGAAGTTATTTCAACTGATTTAGACACCTTTAAAAAGAATTGTAAGCTCAAGAAAGGTAGATCTTGTATCCCAAAAATCCATAAAAATTAATAAAAAAACCTCTGCTCAGTTATTTTGGAAAGCTTTTCTATTCTTGTTTTCAAGTTGCATAGTGATTCAAGCATTCTAAGATTTGATTCTTGTCAGGGAAAGAGACTTCTTTCATTCTTGAAAGTTGTAGGAATTGTAATCCAACAATCAATCTAATTTGAACTTTAGTTTCCTAAGTCTCTAAGATGTGGTTTCCTTAGAATTGTTTAGAGAGTCTGTACTGATTCTTAGCCATTCACCAATGTAGGGCTAGTAGGTCTGGAATGGATCATATTTAGTGTCTTTTTCAATGTGAAGATGTGTGTGTATGTGGGTAACAGAAATAAGAAGTCAGATACCTGTTGTATGAACAAAATTCTGAATTTTATCATTCAAAAAATGGTAAGTAGGGTTTGAGGAAACAACACAAAGGAGCTAGGAAATGATTTCAAATAATTTTATTTATTATAATGAAGATGTTCAATTGTTGGTGGAGTAGTAGAGGTTTGCAATTTTTCATTAAAGAAACCCTCATGGTTGGTGTGTGTTTTCACCCTATAATCAAATGTTTACTAATTTTGTGTATTGATGGTCGTTTCCCATCTTGAAACTTGTTTATTTGTGAGTTTCTACACATGGCCTAAGACTGCTTGCAGGTTTGGTGGATTAGTGAGTAGTTCTATGATGACTTGCTTTGATAAATTGACCTATTTAAGGGCTTTTACCAGTAGAAAACATGTTGGTTCTACTCTATTTTGTGAAATAAGTGTATAAAATTTATAGTATGTTGAAAAGGATCAAAAATAGCCTAAGAATCAGATTGATTATGTAAATGCTTTAAGATAGAAAAAAGGAATCACCCGACATGAAATGTTATTCTAGAGATATTTGGCATTGTTTGCTAAAAACAAAGAATATGTAGAAATATG
>VDFB02000010.1:7328709-7349459 GCA_007258455.2 Sequoia sempervirens | reverse complement strand
TTCACCATTTCTTTGTTTTTTAGCAAACAATGCCAATCCTCCTCTAGGAGGCCAACTTATTTCATCTGTCGGGTGATTCCTTTTTCTATCATAGAAACATTTACATAATCCCAATCACAGATTCTTGGAAGGCCTATTTTGATCCTTTTCAACATACTATAAAATTTTATACACTTATTTCACAAAACAGAGTAGAACCAACATGCTGTCTACTGGTAAAAGCCCTTAAATAGGTCAATTTATCAAAGCAAGTCATCATAGAACTACTCACTTATCCACCAAACCTGCAAACAGTCTTAGGCCATGTGTAGAAACTCACAAATAAACAAGTTTCAAGATGGGAAACGACCATCAATACACAAAATTAGTAAACATTTGATTATAGGGTGAAAACACACCAACCATGAGGGTTTCTTTAATGAAAAATTTGCAAAACCTCTACTACTCCACCCAACAATTGAAACATGCTTCATTATGTCTGTAAATTATTTTGAAATCATTTCTAAGCTCCTTTACATGTTGTTTCCTCAAACCCTACTTGGAAACACCATTTTTTTGAATGATAAAATTCAGAATTTTGTTCATGCAACAGTATCCTGACTTCTTATTTCTATTTACCCCTGCCACACACATCTTCACATTGAAAAGACACTAAATATGATCCATTCCACTGACCTACTAGCCCTACATTGGTGGAATGGCTAAGAATCAATTTTTTAGACTCTCTAAACAATTCTAAGGAAACCACATACCGAGACTTAGGAAACTAAGTTCAAATTAGATTGATTATTTGAATTACAATTCCTACAACTTTCAAGAATGAAAGAAGTCTCTTTCCCCGACAAGAATCAAATCTTAGAATGCTTGAATCACTATGCAACTTGAAAACAAGAATAGAAAATCTTTCCAAAATAACTGAGCAGAGGTTTTTTTATTAATTTTTATGGATTTTTGGGATACAAGATCTACCTTTCTCGAGCTTACAATTCTTTTTAAAGGTGTCTAAATCAGTTGAAATAAGCGCCTCTTCATCTTCATCAACCCATCCTTGCCCTTCCACAAAGGCTTCTTCCTTCTCTGCTTTTGTGTGCAATTTTTACATTTTTACAATAATTGACAACTTTTTGTTATAAAAAGCAACTTTTCAATAATATCACCTAGTGACTATTTCATGGTGCAAATACATTGAAATTCATCATTGAAGCCTTCACTCATCATATTTGCTTGAACATTACAAATTGAACAAATTATCCTTTTGAAGGAATTTCATGACCTAGGTGCTCCTGCACCAGTTTGTCATTTTACAACGTTACATTGTCAATGGAGATTTTAAATCACACAATTTGATACACTTTCCTATTACATTTTTAAACCACATCTCTTTGAGGAATTTTTTTAAATTTAACAATTGACTTACTTTGTGTATGCTTGCAAAGCTTTCATTGAGTTATTTTGTCAAACAGTTATACAAACCAGCTTTCATTGACTTTCTTTGTGTATGCTTCGAAAGCTTTCATTGAGTTATGCTTCCAAAGCTTTCAATTAGTTAATTTGACAACTTAGCACTTTTTGCACAGGTAAAATTATTTGTCATGCCGAAGAAATGAACTGTTAAAAGGAAAAAACTAACAGATGATCAGCTCCAAGCCATCAGAGATAAAGAGAAAAAACGGATGAGGGAATATCATGAAAAGCATAAATTGGGAACAATTGATGAAAACAAGCCAATTGAAGAGGAACCTCAACCGTCAAAAAGAGAAAAGAAATTGGCAGCACAAAGGGAACGAATGCGAAAGAGTCATGCTAGGGGATATGCAGATACCGTAGTTGGAGACACACCCTCTACTACAAGTGAATACAAAGGGACACCATTAAGCACAAGTGAATATGGAGGGACACCATATACTACAAGTGAGTATGGTTGGACACCATCCACCACATCTAAAGTTAAGAGTACATCATCACTTGGAGTTGAGGAACAAGGTATGCCATCATCCCCACATGAACCTCAAGGTATGTCTTCTATTCCACCCTCGATCAAAGGTACGCAATCTAGCCCACCTCAATTAAACATTGATGAAATTGCTAATGTTGAGATGTATGTACCTAAGAGAACACCACCTAGAATTTTGTGTAGAAAGCCAAAGTTTTTGATTAATATTGATGAGGATATTTTGCAGCACATGGAAGGTAAGATTCTAGAACTCACTTGTAGAAGATATGCTGATAAGATTTGGCAAATGTTCTTTGAAAGGCTAAATGAGACTACAAGATGTCAACTATTTGTTCAAATGATGCGGGGTTTAAAGTACATAAACATCATGAAGACTCTTGGGTTGAGAACATCGAATGCATCAAGTGAAAACACTATTGTGAAGAATATAATGGATGCTTATGACAGTGTGGGTAAGACCTCACGCTCAAAGGATAGTAATGTCACCCGACATGTCATTACATCGACTTTGGTAAGCTATCAAACAAAGAAATCTCGCCTCATTAAAAAGACAAGTGAACAAATGGGAATTAGTAGAATTTTTTTATCAAAAGCTATTCAAAGGCGACAAAGAATTGAAGGCACCGATTCAAATGAATTATGGGCATTCTCGGGGAGACTGCCACACAAAGATAAAAAAGATGTTGAAGCATTGAGAACACTAATTGAAGATTATTGGAAGAATAATACAAGGCCATCTCTGAATCAAAGGGATGTCGTAAGAAGGAGAATCGGTAGTCGAAACCGTGAGCCACATCCAAAGCATTTTTTGGATACGACTCAAACCCAATTTTTTCATAAATTTCAAAATTCTTATCCTCAAATTAGTATTTCTCAAAGATTTTTTGAAGTGATTAAAACTTTTTATGTCAAGATAAATCACACACGCACTACTTGTTGCTATAAACTACATATTGAATTCTCTAACCATTATGATGTTTATCATTCTATATGTTTACATTTACATTCTAACAATGTTTTGCAGGATTGTGGCATAGAATCCCCACCAAAATATTCAAGAGAGTTCTTATAAATTTTTTTATGTGAAATAGAGGATGGCCAAATATTCTATAGGACAACATTCTTGGATGGTTCATGCGAGCGTTGCAGTGGCTTGCAATGAATGCTAGTATGTCAACATATGGAAAGCACATATGAGACGGGAGAAAAACTAGTAGAGTTCGGGAAGTATAAAACAGTGGCATATGCTACAAAAGATGGATCTGAAGGAAAAAGGTGTGAGTTGGTTATTCAGAAGATTCCAGTGTATCAGTTCATGTCCATGTTTGATGAGAATCTAGTGTATGAGTATGCAAGGCATACCCATAGAGCTCGATGGCTAGACACACAATTCAAGATATGCAAGGACACCTTTCCACTTGGTAGCATAGTATCAGTGGTTGAATTTACAGAGAACTACACTCTATAGCCACAACGTGAGGTGTAGTCACAATATTACAACTCCACACAGGTTTCAATATTTGTGCACATAGCATTCATACATGCAGCTGAAAGTATAGAGGATGAAAGGAAGGTATTGAGGGAGTATCACTTTTATATTAGTGATGATCACACACATTCTCCAGAGTTCGTGCAAGGTTGCTTCTAGATGTTCTACAATCACTTGGCTCAGAGGGGCATATCATACGTTTGGCATATAATATGGTCAAATAACTATGCAGCACAGTTCAAGAACGCGTGCATGTTCTACTGGTTGTGCAGGATGCATCTCACTACATGTGTTCAACATATGTGGAACTTTTGTGAGGCTGGACATGGAAATGGGGAGCATGACGATGTAGGAGCATGCATGAAAAGAGCATTAGCAGGAGAAGAGTTAAAGTATAAAGACAGTGCATAGTTGACAGATGCAAGATCAATTATCGAGTGGAGTAATGGTTCTATGGGTCCAGGTAATGAAGGTACGTCTTCAGTTCGTAGATTTTTTTGGTTGATGGATGATACTAACATTGCACCATATGAGGATTGTTGTACACTAACAGGATCGAGTGAGTTGCACTCTTTCCTTAGCTCAAATGCAAGTTCATGGAGTATCAATACATATGGTGGCATGCTTTTGTTCTTCATGTACAATGCAAGCCTGGAATGATTGTGAGTTAGGGGAGTGGGTTGACAAATGGTTGACAAGTTATTTTAGCCCACTTCACACGTATTGCCCTCGATGGCATTGGAACTAACAAGATGGAATCATCGATCGACTTTGACCATGTATCGGATCTAGTTCAACCAGGTAATATATCTACTTGATTAGTATTTGAAATTCCATATTGTTATCTTACTTTGTACTATATTCATAATGTTGACTAATTTCAAGAGATATACCGCACATATAAATGCAAGGATGTTTATGCAGTTATTGCAGATGAAGACAACAAAGAGGGTACAAAGTATTACTTGTAATACCGTTGTGTTGAGGAAAAAAGGAAATTGGAAGCCCAATTATAGATGGAGAAAACATTGAATACCCTATAGGCTCAGTTGTTGTTACTAGAACGATGGTGAGAAGGTACCCCATAAGAGTGTTAAACATTGTTTGTTTGAGGAATTTGTGCATCATAAGATTCTTCATTACTCAAACCTTGTCATGGTATCCAATGTTCGTTTGAGCAAATATGGGGGGTAGACCTTTGAACAAGACCTTGTGGAAGGTCTGTGAGTCTAACCATGAGGCAATACTTGACACAATAAAGAGTAGAGCAGACCCGGATGGTTCATTGGATTAATTTGTAAGTATATGCACAATGGTTCTTATTAATTTATACTTGTATTTACGTCAATCTGGTTGATGCCAATGCTATCATCTTATTTTACTTTGTGTATATGTATGTAACCAGGAAAACATTGATTGGTGTCCCCTTGCATAAAATGTAAATTTATGAGCCATCCAAGACAATCTCAACCAGAAAAGCAATGCAACATCCTTATATTGATGATCCTGACAAATCTCAATTATGATTTTAAGCCATTACAAAAGTGCGTGCGAATCTTGATGAGGAAATTTCGAGTTATTCATTTGAATTTAACCTTATCATGACCACCTATGACGTAGACATTATAAGAGCATCTCGAATTTCAAGAAATTTTATTCATGAGACGTGTTGTGTGCAATAGGTATCTTGGAACTCCCAGAGAAGATGTATGACCAAGACTGGCTAAGTTGAGAGACTTCCATGCCTATCTGTAAGTGCCTTCCATCTATTTTGGATGAGCTATTTCTTTTTATTCTTTTCCTTTGCGTATCTGTAACTAAACTAGTAAAAATTGATTGGTCCCTCCTTGCAGAAAATGCTGATTTTTGAGCCATTAAAGAGAATCTCAGCCAAAAAAGAAATGCAACATCCTTATTTTGATGATCTTGACAAATCTCAATTATGATTTGAACGAAATCTTGCAATAAAAGTTCCTTGTTCATAAATTTCTATGTTTTCTTTTAGTTTTGTTCGCTTTGTACCACCTGTACAGTAGATTTAGGCCTTGTCCTTTGTAGATTAAGATAATACAGAGAATTAGGTTTCTTTTGAGTCCATCTAGAAGAAAATCCATTGAGTTTTTCCACTGTTAGAGCACATTTTCTGAAATTCAGTTTGGAACCTTCAATTTGAGGTTTTGAGAGTCAATTAAAGAAATAAAGCATACTCCACTGAATTAGGCTTGTAGATTAGTAGAGTAGGGTTATAGTACAGTGTTTATGGTGCAGGAGCACCAAGGAAAATCAGGACCACAAGGTGGTCAAGTGGTAAATTTTGATTTGTAGTCCATGAATAATGTTGTAATAAGGTCACAAGGACCATTAGGAAGTGTTTTAAGTCAATCTGGGTTGGTAGGATATGAGGTTACAATGTCATGTTAGCATGTTGTCAATTTGGTGTAATGAAGCCTTGAATGGCCTAAATGTGAAAATGTATGTAAATTCATAATGTAAGGGTCAAGATGATGTAATGAGGCCATCATAAGGTCACTAGTTTAGGTATGGAGTCATTGTAATTTCTATTTTAAGTCCATTCAAGGCTCATTATTCAATATAGAAAGTTTGGTTAATGTTTGATTCAGAGTTTTCAACGCTTTATTTCTAATTTTTCATTGTATTTCCTAATTTTATTGTATTTTCAGAGTTTCCTTCACCTGTACGGACCTGTACATTCTTAGATATCTCTCTCATTCATGTTTTCATGTTATTTGGATGATCAATGGATGTTTTTACAAT
Organism: Sequoia sempervirens; assembly: GCA_007258455.2. Taxonomy (NCBI): domain Eukaryota; kingdom Viridiplantae; phylum Streptophyta; class Pinopsida; order Cupressales; family Cupressaceae; genus Sequoia; species Sequoia sempervirens. The sequence goes on along the minus strand of VDFB02000010.1, from coordinate 7,343,241 downwards.
TCTCTTTAAGAAATTGGTCTTTTAGTTGTTCAGTGGTGAATTGGAAGACTATAGTGTTGACCTTATGGAAGCTGGATTAGATATATGAACCTGAGTTGGTTTCTTGGCTCTTAAGTCTGAATTTGTATTCCTCCACCCTACTCTGCATTAGTTGATATGCCTTCAAAAAGGCCTTGTGAACTTTGTATGTTGTTGGCAATCATACTTTTGAAAAAATACCAAAATGCTCTATTTTCTAACGTTTTTATCTCTTTAGAAGCAAGAAAGTTGGGACAACAGGCATGTGTTCCAAAATAAGTGTATCTGAAAATAATATATGTTTTTAATGGCCAAAATGGGTACCTTAAAATATATTTATCCTGTAAAGATTCATTGTGGTTTGCATGTTACACCCGATTTAGTGTTTTAGCACTTACAAACAAATTTGGTCTTCTAGTGCAAGCAATTTTGAAATCTGATTAAAAAGTGTTGTAAGAAGGTGTTTTATCTTTATTCATGTCAAAATAAAGATGAATAAAGTGTACCAAGGTATGGTAAAAGCTTGGAAGCAAAATTTGAAGGTTAGGTGTCTTTTCGCCTTGTGAAAAGTTGCAAAGTCGTGCAACTTTCGTTCTCTAACTTGTCTGACCGAACAGACTGTTCCAACGCATCTAAATATGAATGTTTGCACTAGGAATGGTCTTCTTTCACACCTAAACATGCAGAATCACTTCGAGCTACGTTCAACCGGATCGATCCCTTAAGGGTCTAAAGGGAAAAATGGCTGCAAATTTTAGCATGAAGTTACTTGGACACCGTGACACTTAGAAACTTCTCGTCTGATCCTATGGAATTGCGTTGGGGCCCTCTACAATAACCTCTCTCTGTTTTTGTTATCTTAGAGTGGTTTTTTTGTAGTGTCTAGTTTTCAGTTGATGGAAAAAGTGTCAAATGGAAGCAGGAGAAAGTTGCAAAGTGGTGCAACTTTCATCCAACAATTTGTGTGACTAAACGGACTATTCCAACACGTTTGAATAGGAATTTTTACACTAGGAATGGTTCTCTTTCGCACCCAAACACATGGAATCGCTCCGAGCTACGTTCAACCGAATTGATCCCTTAAGGGTCCAAAGGGAAAAATGGCTGCAAACTTCAGCATGATGTTACTCGGACACCGTGATGCTTAGAAAATTATTGTCTAATCCTATGGGATCACGTTGGGCCCCTCTACAATAACCTATCTCATTTTTTGTTATCTCAGAGTAGTTTTTTTGTAGTGTCCATTTTTTAGTTGATGGAAAAAGTGTCAAATGGAAGCAATGAAAAGTTGCAAGTGGTGCAACTTTCATTCTACAACTCATATGACCAAACGAACTGTTCCAACACGTCTGAATAGGCATGTTTACACTAGGAATGGTCCTCTTTTGCACCCGAACACACGGAATCACTCCGAGCTATGTTCAACTAGATTGATCCCTTCAGGGTCTAATTGGAAAAATGGCTGCAAACTTCAGTATGAGGTTACTCGGACATTGTGACCCTTAGAAACTTCTTGTTTGATCCTATGGGATCGTGTTGGGCCCCTCTACAATAAATTCTCTCATTTTTCATTATCTTAGAGTGGTTTTTTTGTAGTGTCCAGTTTTCAGTTGATGGAAAAAGTGTCAAATGGAAGCAGTGGAAAGTTGCAAAGTGGTGCAACTTTCATTCTGCAACTTTCATTCTTCAACTCGTGTGACCAAACAGACTGTTCCAACACGTCTAAATAGGCATGTTTACACTAAGAATGGTCCTCTTTAACACCCAAACACGTGGAATCACTTCGAGCTACGTGCAACCAGATTGATCCCTTAAGGGTCCAAAGGGCAAAATGGCTGCAAACTTCAGCATGAGGTTATTCGGACACCGTGATGCTTAGAAACTTTTTTTCTAATCCTATGGGATTGTGTTGGGCCCCTCTACAATAACCTCTCTCAGTTTTTGTTATCTCAGAATGGTTTTTTTGTAGTGTCCATTTTTCAGTTGATGGAAAAAGTGTCAAATGGAAGTAGTGGAAAGTTGCAAAGTGGTGCAACTTTCATTCTGCAACTCGTGTGACCAAACGGACTGTTCCAACGCGTCTGAATAGACATGTTTACACTAGGAATGGTCCTATTTCACACCCAAACACGTGGAATTGCTCTGAGCTACATTCAACCGGATTAATCCTTTAAGGGTCTAAAGGGAAAAATGGCTGCAAACTTTAGCATGAGGTTACTCGGACACTGTGACCCTTAGAAACTTCTCATCTGATTCTATGGAATCATGTTGGGCCTCTCTACAATTGCCTCTCTCAGTTTTTTATTATATCAGAGTGGTTATTTGTAGTGTCCAGTTTTCAGTTGACAGAAAAAGTGTCAAATGGAAGCAGTGGAAAGTTGCAAAGTGGTGCAATTTTCATTCTGCAACTCGTGTGACCAAATGTACTATTCCAACGCGTCTAAATAGACATGTTTACAGTAGGAATGGTCCTCTTTCACACCCAAACACGCGGAATCGCTCTGAGCTATGTTCAACCGGATCAATCCCTTAAGGGTCCAAAGGGAAAAATGGCTGCAAACTTCAGCATGAGGTTACTCGGACACTGTGAACCTTAGAAACTTCTCATCTAATCCTATGGGATCATGTTGGGCCCTTATACAATTACCTCTCTTGGTTTTCGTTATCTCAAAGTGGTTTTCCTGTAGTGTCCAGTTTTCAGTTGATGGAAAAAGTGTCAAATGGAAGTAGTGGAAAGTTGCAAAGTAGTGCAATTTTTGTTCTACAACTTGTATGACCAAACAGACTATTCCAACGCATCTTAATAGGAATTTTTATGCTAGGTATGGTCCTCTTTCACACCCAAACACGCGGAATCGCTCCGAGCTACGTTCAACCGGATCGATTCCTTAAGGGTATAAAGGGAAAAATGGCTGCAAACTTCAGCATGTGGTTACTCAGACACTGTGATGCTTATAAACTTCTTGTCTAATCCTATGAGATTGTGTTGGGCCCCTCTACAATAACCTCTCTCATTTTTTCATTATCTCAAAGTGGTTTTCCCGTAGTCTCCTATTTTTGGTTGATGGAAAAAGTGTCAAATGGAAGCAGTGGAAAGTTGCAAAGTGGTGCAATTTTCGTTCTGCAACTCGTGTGACCAAATAGACTGTTCCAACACATCTAAATAGGAATTTTACACTAGGAATGGTCCTCTTTCACACCCAAACATGCAGAATAGGAATTTGTATGATTTTGAAAAAGAAGCCAACTAAGTAGAGTTACCAACTAGTAGAGTTATCAACATTATTCATAAATCATAAGAATTTTTTTAGTACACTAGCCATTTTGATGCCTTCTTGTAGTCTCAAACATTATTTTGTATCATTGTTACATCATTTTTTGAAGTGGAAACTTAATATAGCTCCATAATACAAAATTTGGTTCAAGCTGATTTTCACATGAAAAAAATGTGAATCAAATCATGTTGATGTGAAAAAAAACCATGAGACCATAGCTTGTGGTGCAGGAACACCTAGGTCATGTAATGCCTTCAAAAGGCTAAGTTGTCAAAAATGTATTTAAGTCCATGTAATGCCAAAATTAAATGTAATCAAGGCATGAAAAAGCACAAAGTGTAATATTGTCAAAATGCTAAATATGTAAAAGAGAGAAAAAGAAAGAATGTGAAGAGACAAAACAAGAAAATCAAGAAAATCAAGGAAGAGGATGAGTCATAGGTCATTCAAGGAAGATGAAGAGGTAGTTGATGGTTGGAAACTTCTTTAAAAGCATTGTAAAGGCCGAGCAAAGAGATCATTGTATTCTGGAAGCATTAAATTAACAAAGAGTTCCCTGTTTTAGCTTATTTTCTATGTTTTTCAGTTGTTTCTTAACTTGTACGGATTGTGCAAGAGTTTAGGGTTCAAATTTAGACTGTTTCTAGTAGGTTGGGGAATCACCATTTTCTTGCATCCATTTGGGAAGGAATCCATTAAATTTAATGTTTGTTTGAGCATTCTTCTTATGGCTCGGTCTGAAATCCTGTGCATTGAGTTTTGAGAGTCTTATAAGGCATTTCCACACTACTCCACCAATGTAGGTCAGGTAGATTGGTGGAGTAGGTTAGGGATAGGTTATTTGTTATTTTTTGATGTTTGTGAGTGGAGGAAAAAGCAAGAATACCTTGAAGGAGCTGCTACTATAGAGGAAATTCTAAGTTTTCCAGTCAAAATGAATAGTTTCTAGCATGATAGTGGAGAAAGAACAAGTGCATGGGTTAGAAGATGTTTCCAAATTCCTTTTCAGATGTATTTTCACATGTTCCAATGGTTGGCCGGAGGTTTTGAGGTTTGCATGTAGCCTATATAGGAAACCCTCATTGATTTTTGAGTTTTTCACCCTATAAACAAGGGTTTGTCAATATACTGTAAAAAGGAGTCTTTTAATCCTTGAAAATGGATAAATTGGGAGTTTTGTGTTATGTATAATGACTGTTTTGAGGTTTTAAGTGTTTTGGGAATGTTTGAAGGGGGTCTTCTTTGAAAATCAGACCTATTTTAGTAGCCTTTTTGATAGCGTTTAGACTAAAAATTTCTTATTTCTTCAATATAAGTTATTCTGAGTTTTTGATATGAGGACATGGGCATTAAGAGGTCTCTAAAAGTGTTTTGGATCTTGGGTTTTGAAACTAGTGTGTTTGGTTTACTCGATTTAGGGCATGAATGTCTCATTGAGAAGTAGTGCCTTGACTGCTCAGAGAATAGAAGTCTGACCTAACAGTGATCGGTGAGTTGATTTTGGGATAATGTTGTCTAAGTGATGGTGTCAGGGATGTATGGAGTCTTGGATAGGGTTTAGAAGTGAGATATGTTGTTTTGACACTTGGATAGTGAGGAGACGTGGTGTAAAATAATACATGAAATTGTAAGTTCAGTCATAACAAAGTTAAGAGAGAAAGTTCCTAATTTGTATCAGTTGTAATAATGATGTTCATAGTGCTTGATGGTCTAGTAAAATTATGAAAGCCAATTGTAATGATGGATTGAATATTTGGGACAAGTTGAATGAATTGATTGAATGGAAGAGTGCCTTGTTGAAAATGGTGTTTTTTAAATGCATGTTGATCTAATTGATTGAATCAAAGTTTTCTAAAATGGTTTTTTTCTTTGAATGAGTCAATTGGAATACATATTTTTAGAAGGATGAATGATGAATGATAAGAGAATTTGAGTGGATGAAAAGTAGATTTCTGATGAAATGTTGAAATTTTGTTTGATCTTCTCCAAGATGAGTTTGGGACAAGAGTCCCCTGAGTTGTTGATTGGTTTGGAAATCTTTGTATTGCATCGACTTGTTGCTTACTATTATGCTATGATAGATTTTTTCTAAGCATCCATAGCTTGTTGAAAGCACCTATTTTAGGCTTTTAGCCATAGCGAGAAAAGGAAATGAACTGTTTGGTAAAATGCTTTGATAGACATGTATGAAAAATGTGTTAGCATAGACAAGGGAATGAACTCTTTGAAAAAAATGCCTCAAAGAAATGTGTCTCATGGTGATCGAATGGCATGGCCGAATGCCATGAAAACAAATTGTTGTGGATTGTCATGGCATTCCATCACCATTGAACCACATTTATTCGAGCTTTTAAGCAGTTCTTCTTTTTTCTATGCTATTGCTTATTAGTATGCTTTGATAGATTTTTCCACTTGCATCCTAGCTTTTTGGAACCACCTATTTTAGGATTTTAGCCATAGCAACAAAGAGCTGAAGCTGTTTGATATAATGCTTTGAGAATGCTTATGTAGCGATAAATGTAGTATATGAGCAAGGTAGCGAACTATTTGAAAAAATGCTCAAAGAAATGCATGGTCTCATGGTGATGGAATGCCATGACAATCCTAACAATTGCTTGTCATGGCATTCCACCACCATGAGACCACATTTCTTTGAGGCATTTTTTTCAAACAGTTCATTCCTTTGTCTATTCTATTGCTTACTATTATGCTATGATAGATTTTTTCTAAGCATCCATGGCTTGTTCGAAAGCACCTATTTTAGGCTTTTAGCCATAGCAGCAAGGCAATGAACTATTTGATAAAATGCTTTGATAGACATGTATGAAAAATGTGTTAGCATAGACAAGGCAGTGAACTCTTTGAAAAAATGCCTCAAAGAAATGTGGTTTCATGGTGATGGAATGGCATGGCGAATGCCATGACAAGCAAATTGCTATGGATTGTCATGGCATTCCATCACCATTGAGACCACATTTCTTTGAGGCTTTTTTTCAAACAGTTTGCTGCCTTTTCTATGCTATTGCTTATTAGTATGCTTTGATAGATTTTTTCCACTTGCATCCATAGATTTTTTGGAAGCACCTATTTTAGGCTTTTAGCCATAGCAACAAGGAAGTGAACTGTTCGATAGAATGCTTTGGTAAACATGTATGATAAATGTAGTAGCATAGACAAAGGTAGTGAAGCTGTTTGAAAAAATGCCTCAAAGAAATGTGGTCTCTCATGGTGATGGAATGCCATGACAATCACAACAATTTGCTTGTCATGGCATTCCACCACCATGAGATTCACATTTCTTTGAGGCATTTTTTCCAATGAGTTCATTTCAGTGTCTATGCTATTGCTCCTATGCTTATGATAGATTTTCTAAGCATCCATAGCAAGCTTGTTCGAAAGCTTTTGTTTTTAGGCTTTTAGCCGTAGCAGGAAGGAAATGAACTGTTTGATAAAATGCTTTGATAGACATGTATGAAAAATATGTTAGCATAGACAAGGTAGTGAACTCTTTGAAAAAATGCCTCAAAGAAATGCGGTTTCATGGTGATGGAATGGCATGATGAATGCTATGACAAGCAAATTGCTATGGATTGTCATGGCATTCCATCACCATTGAGACCACATTTCTTTGAGGCTTTTTTTCAAACAGTTTTTTGCCTTTTCTATGCTATTGCTTATTAGTATGCTTTGATAGATTTCTTCCACTTGCATCCATAGCTTTTTTGGAAGCACCTATTTTAGGCTTTTAGCCATAGCAACAAGGAAGCAATTTGTTTGATAAAATGCTGGTAAACATGTATGATAGAAATGTAGTAGCATAGACAATGCAGTGGCTGTTTGAAAAAATGCCTCAAGGAAATGTGGTCTCATGGTGATGGAATGCCATGACAATCCGCAACAATTTGCTTGTCATGGCATTCCACCACCATGAGACCACATTTCTTTGAGAATTTTTCAAATAGTTCATTCCCTTGTCTATGCTATTGCTTACTATTATGCTATGATAGATTTTTTCTAAGCATCCATAGCTTGTTCGAAAGCACCTGTTTTAGGCTTTTAGCCATAGCAGCAAGGCAATGAACTGTTTGGCTAAATGCTTTGATAGACATGTACAAAAAATGTGTTAGCATAGATAAGGCAGTGAACTCTTAGAAAAAATTCCTCAAAGAAATGAGGTCTCATGGTGATGGAATGCCATGACAATCAAAAGCATTTGATTGTCAAGGCTGATGAGCTTGAAATATGCTCATAATTTGAGTATTATGATGTATTTTTAATATCCCTACTCTTATTGCTAATGGATGTTTTAACTCTTTGTTTAAAGACTTTTTATCTGAAATTGGGTAGTATCCTATAGCAATACATTCCTATATTCCTGCAACTTAACATCTCTATGTGTTTTATTAATTACCCTGTTTGACCTCCCGAATGACTAGTATAATGCATATGGTTTTTGGATAATGAAATAGATTTAATATGTGAATAATGAATGTATCGTGTTGTTTTCCATGCATGCTTTCTTTTGCTTCTGTTGCCATGTGCATTGCAAGTTGTTGAAGGTAGCATGAACGAGTTAAGCGCAACAGATCTTGACCCTGAAGTAAAGTCCATTTGCAGCATGACGTCGAGGAAGTTGTTCCAGTGAAGACTCTCTGACTGGGTCATTGGGAAGAAATATAAATGATCATTAATCTAGAAAGAGTGGAATGCTAAATTCTCTCTGAATCATGTTGAACGGATATGCTTTCATTTATGAGAAGTCTGTTCCTCGGTTTCAAGATGCACTTATGTCTACGTCTTTCTCTGTTTGAGTTAGTTAGTTAGTTGCTTTTCTGATATAAATAAGTTCTCCTCCTTCTCGAGTGAGCAACATAGCATGTAAGAGTTAGTATGATAATAAGAAGCAGTGTTTTGTGTTAGTTTTCTTATAAGCAGAACAATGTATATGGTTTCAAGTTTATGAATAAAAGTTGATGAAGTTTTGAGTTCAATTCTTGCATAACTGGTTGATGCTTGCTAAGGGGGCCCACTTAGTGAGTATCTGTAGTTAGTTAGTTGTTTATCTTTTGTTGATCATAAGTTAGATTTCATTCTGGAAAGTTTCAGTGCAAACTCAGTCTTATATTGTTCCTGCAGCATCGGGAACCCATCCCTGTGTTTGTTCCTACAGCATAAGGCCAGTTCATAGTTTGTTTCTTAGTAACAGTTGTCGTGATGTGTACTTTGATTAAGTTATGCTTAAGTTAAGAAAGCTTTGCATTACATTCCTGTAGCGTAAGTAGAATTCCTTTCACGCATTTATTTCTGGTAAATCATGACTGAAGCTGGTTCTTAGTGCACATATAGTGCCACTCCATTTCAAGTATACGTTCCCTGGTTTGACAATGTAAATGAACGACCATAAGAAGATGTTAGTCACCTGCTGGAATGTCCAATTCCCAGGTTAGGATTTTTCATGACTTTTATATCCTTTTTTGGATGCGACCAATGGCATTCCATCAGGTCATGAGACCTCATTTCTTTGAGGCATTTTTTCAAAGAGTTCACTACCTTGTCTATGATATTGCTTACTATTATGCTTTTGATAGATTTTTCCAAGCATCCATAGCTTGTTGAAAGAACTTGTTTTTAGGCTTTTCGGCCATAGCAATAAGACAACACTTGAACTATTTGACAAAATGCTTTTCAGTAGACATGTATGAAAATGTGGTAGTATAGACAAGGCGATGGTTGTTTGAAAAAATGCCTCCAAAAGAAATAATGGTCTCATAGAATTCCATGACAAGCTAATACAATTGATAGCTGCTCCTAGTTATTAGTTATGTAATGTGAAGTAATTGCATAACTGCATAGGTTGACTTTGTAAAACTATATTGTTATTGAATTTTTTTCATCTATCAACATCTAGTTGTTACTTATGCAATGTGAAGTAATGCTTTGAGTTTGAAAGATGTGCAATGCAATGTAATCAACAATATGAATATAAACTAAAAATCTATTTTTTACTAAGTTACTAGTTCGGTTTTAGGTTTGGGTTCAGGTTTGAGAACCCAGTTCTGGAATTTTTTTTGGGGGGTTGGGTTCGTTTTGGGTTTGGTAATACAAAAACATATAAAAATCAGAAATATATACATATTTGTAGTAGTAATCAAGTTCAGAATACACCACCATATTAATAGTCAAATAACATAGCAAAAATACACCACCACTTTCATAGTGAAATATTAAAATATTAGTGATCTACTCGAATGTCATGATAGAAAATTATAAGTTAAAGTTCAAACATAAAAATGTCAAGTGTTTACAATAATGATGTTACATAATTATTTACATTGTGAAAGATCGAGAACCTTTTCTTTGCGGATAAGTACAGAATCTCAGTGATTTTTTGGGTGTCCTTTCCTTGGAACGGAACTATCCTGAGCCATGAATGATTGACCAGGAACTGTGAGAAAGAAATAAGATAAATCACATGCAGCTTGTTGCAATTTCTTTCCTCGGGAAAAAGGGTAAAGTTTTCTTTTTAGGGAGAATCTCTTTTAGAGTTTGAACGCATTGATAATTTTCAAGATAGACTTAGCCAAATATGTCATCTAGGTTTGAAGCTTTTAGGTAAAATGTTTTCTTCTTAAAATTTTGTTCAAAATTCAAGATGCAAGATCTCCTCCCTTAGGGAAGAGAAGGCCTATCAAACCTAACACTCTTATGCAACACTTCTTAAGTTCTTGTTGATGCAGTATTAGATGCAAAGTTTCAAAATAGGCATGGTTATATAAATTCTCATCTCACGACTATCATTGCATCAAATTAAGAATTTTCAATCCTTTATGGTCTAGACAAGAGAAGTATGGAGTAGTGTTCCAATGCTAAAGTCTTATTGTGAATCTCTTTCCTATGAGTGGTTCAAAAATGAGGAATCTGTCTTCTGCACCAAATGAGAAATATTCACAATATGTGCTAGGAAGGAATAAGCCCATAAGATCGAGTATGCAAGAACTGAGAATTGCAAAATTGGCTTACATTTAACTTCCAAACACAGAAATTTTCACACTTTTCGATGTTCACACGTAAGTCAAAAAGTATATGTGCGTAAGTTGTAAAGTATACTTGAATACATAGCCAACTCATATCTTGAACCATGAATTTATAATTTGCAAATATGGACACCATCGATAAAAAAGATTTGTATTAAGAGAAAATAGCCATGTAGTCATACATCAATATATGTCGATATAAGTATGAAATATAGGTACAAAATAGCCATATAGGCTTACAAGAATGTCATATAGGCATACAATGTCAAATATGTACAAAACTGCCATGTGGGCATACAACAAAGGGCTCTGTGCATTCAAAATTCATTTCTCTCCATTCTTTGGTTCAAATACAATTTTCTTTCCCTTTGCTGGGTGATCTGATGGCGATAAGTCTGTCACCCATTTCTGCTATGCTTGAGGAGTGCTCCTACTGCTCCTCCTAGTGTTTAGCTCTGGTGAAGTTTCAAGCTGTTACCACAATAAGAAGCAAAGACATTAATATATAAAAAATTACATTATAAAATTAATATATTTAACAAAATAATCACTTACACGGCCATCTCGATCCTCTCTCCTCACGATGGAATATTTGCAGGTACTTTCGAGATTATTAGCCAAGCCACTATTATAAGCCATCAAATAGGAATTAAACTCACAGAATAATAATGGTTTGATTTTTCACTAGAACTAGTTCATCTATAACAATGAATGTAAATTGAAATTTAGTAATTTGCCTCATACCTCCCCTATCAGAGCCATTGAGGATTGTATAGCGGAGGAAACACCAATATCCATTGCCCTTGTAATGTTTGGTGGTGTTTCTGTCACCAACATCTGAAAATAAAACAACTCTTTATTCAATCACAAAAAAGTTACTATAGCGATCCATGTGATGACTTATAATGTATGAGATCTAATGAACAAAATTTTGAGTACAAGTATTAAGTAGATATATTTCTGATTATTAGTTATCGAATTTGAAGTAATGCTTTGAGTTTGAATGATGTGTAATGCAACGTAACCAACAATATGAATATAAACTGCACAAATCTATTAAACTTAGAATTCATTACTTAAGTTCTCTTTAAATTCTATATTACCTCTGTGAACATTTGATCAAATCTACTGGCACTCAGAGGTGTTTCCTTAAAACCTCCAACAGTACCTTGTTCAACATCCAAAATCACATATTAAAATACCATTCATAAAACAATGCTATTAACACATGTAATAAATTTATAATTGTTTACGAACTTTACATACCCCACCGATAGTTGTACTGCAAAAATAAGTAGGTGGATGACTGGTGTATCCAGTCTCTACACCGTGACCTTGCAATTTTATTAAAATAATAAAACTAAATTAGTTAATCTTGCATTTCACAATCGAAATTTAATAAATTAAATTCAATGAACATGCTAAATTTTACCTGAATGTCAATGCCATATACATCATGCAAAATGTCAGTCGTCCTCTCCATCCTCGTAGATGCATACAGATCAGGCTATGTAGTAGCATATGGATCTTGCGTAGCACCCTCTTGAGTGCCGGTAGGGTCATACGAACAAGTCGCCCCGCAAGATTAACACACATGGGTTCGAAGGCCACCACCTGAAGACTCCCCTAGATGGCACTGTACAATAGGGCTAGTGTGATTGATGACACTCTGGGTCAAAGTTGTGATCACCTACAATGTCTCTATGTCGGCACTCTCCTTCGCAATGACAGGCATCACAATCTACTCACTAGGCGTCCTAGCGAGAGGTCGTCTCCCACATGCGGCTATTGAAGGATGCAGGCGTGCCAGGGCCTATCTGAGGTGACCCCCACCTCTCCACCGGAACTCCCTCATATCAAAATAATTTGGGATTTGGTTCAATACAAACTCAGCAGCTATGGTTTCTAAGAAAATATTAGGGACTTCACAATTATTGCCTGATGGGTAATCAAAGACCATATATACCATCTTTCATAAAATGGTTCTAAATCTTGGTGGTGGCACCGATGAATAATAAACCTCTTTGCATTGAGGGTAAGATTTTGATTTGTTTTAGGGTCAGTGAATAGAGAGCACAAATCACCTTTAGTAATTTTTAAATCTTTTACTTGTTTATATGATAATTTGTCTGCATAATATGCCCTAGCTGTCTGCCTCTTATCTTGCCATCCAAATATTTGTTGGGTGATTGCATCTACATTTTTTAACATGTCTTTCAATGAATTTGCTAGAAGCATTCTTTCTATGGTTGAAGCATTTGGATCACTCAACCTACTGATAAGATCCTCAAGTTGTTTTCTATTGTTCTCAATTTCACTCCTCAAATTTTCTTGAGTGCCAGGAGGGAATTGAGAGAATGGTGGGGGAGGTTGATTTTGTTGCTCAGGTTGATTTTTTTGAGGATTTTGTTGAGGATTTACCTCCTCTTCTTGTTGAGGATTTGCAATATTTCCTACAAATTAAAAAAAAAACAATCAAATCTAACCTAAAACAAACAAAAATTAATTTCAAACTAACAAATAGCAAACAATACTTACCTCTCGCATCTCTTCATCATCATGGCGCCATATTTGCAAACAAAATCCAACTGTTCTTGATGAAATTTTTAGAGATCCTTCCTCCTAGAATGCAAGCGTGAAAGTGAGGGTTTTTGGCCATGGGCAGAGCTGAGAAACAATAAAAAGCAAATGATACACATTTCACCTTTTTTTTCTTCTTTTAAAATCACATAACGCGCTCGCATTATATCTTTCCAATTTTTTTTTCCATTTGGCCACAAAAGTACGACCAACTTCATGCATCGGCCCTTTGAGTACTACATTTTATGATTAGTGACTTTTTTGAAGATTCCATCTCTAAATGCTTCAAATTTTAAGGTCAAATGTGTCAAATTCTAAAAATCAGGGAAAACACTTCCACTTTTTGGCCAAAAATCAGGGAAAACACTTCCACTTTTTGGCCAAAAAGTGGACTCAACTTCTTGCCAGCACCCATCATTCTAGGCTACATTCTATCAGTGATTTCTCTTAAGAGACCTAAGTGTAAAAAATAGAAAACTTTTGTGAGCTCTTTCTCAAAAATAATGACACTTAGAAATGTTTAGTCTAAGGGTATAGAGTTGTGTAGGGTCCCTCTACAATAAACTCTCATTTTTTCATATCTCTAATCCATTTGGTTGTGGTGAAAGTTTTTCTACTACCCCAAAAACTATCAAATGCATGTAGTGTAAAGATGCAAGGTAGGATAATTTATTTTTTGTTCTTTATGGGGCCAAACTGTTAGTGTCAACATGTCTAGGGGGAACATCTATGCTAGGCATGGTCCTTGTAACATTCCCATTGTTCTACCTAGCAATTTTACTATATATTTTACCCACAAGTGAATAGTCTATGCATCTAACATAATGAGCAATAAAAAAATTATTTTCTTTTCAATAATAAATGCACCATTTGAAACATAGCCTTTCCAAAATTTTCCATTGCATAATCAAAGAATCATTTCAATAATATAAGTATGATTTCACTTTACATAAATATATTCAAGATAACATTCACATTTAAGATTTCCATATAGATGGACACATGATTACATACATAGCTTCAACAAACTTACACGAAATAGAAATACAAATGGTCTAGAATGTCATCCCAAATCTTGATTTCCAACTACATGAGGAGAAGCACCACTCAAGTACTTTTTTTCCAACCATGGACTTACTATGGTCCCCCACACATCTACCAAACTTGGTAAGATGGCCCTCCCTTCGATGAAGAGATTTGTTTGGTAACCTCATTCTTCAAATAGCCTTTGCTAAGCATAGTGATGCGTCCTACATATCTAGATCTATCATAATGTCTACTTCTACATGTATGATTACCTCAGCCTAGAATGTAAATTGGATCACATAGGGAACTAACAGTGTAGACAATGGCTACCTACACTACTTTGGCAAAAGATTCATCACCTAGTTACTTTGAGTGAGGTGATATGTTCACCACAATAATTGCTTGATTTGTATTGACCATTAGTATTCTATTATAAGGTTATCCCCTTTCTCGTGGATTATCTAAACCCTATGAATAACCTCCCCATAAACTCATATCTAAATGACATTGCTACAAGTATCTAAAAAAAAACTCTATCTTATGCTACACACCTAGAGTGTTGTCATACTACGTATAATACTGACATTCTACGTATATTA
>VDFB02000010.1:7218685-7328609 GCA_007258455.2 Sequoia sempervirens | reverse complement strand
TTTAGTGATGTAAAAAAATTGCCAATAAATTTTTATTTTTTTTGAAAAAAAGGAAGTATTCACTAATAAAAAATATGTTTTCCTAAAAAAATGAAAGATTCACCATGATTTTATATCTTTTTTGAGGGGGGTTTCTTAAAGTTATCACTGATGTACTACATATATTACTAACATTCTACATATAATATAAATAGTATACAATCATATAAAACCCAATATAGTATAAATATCTATGTAAGTATAAATGAAAGAAAGGTTTTACTAATACTAGAAACAAACAAGAGACATGCAATCATATCCAAGCATCATAACACACATAAAGACAATCTTTCCAAACATGGAAACACAACAATCTTTCTAACATAATAATAAAGGAGTAGAAATCAAAATTCTTGTTTAAAGCTCCAACTCGCTTGCAACTTCCTTGAAGAACAACCCAAATCCCACTACTAGCTTCTCACCAAATCCCTCAAAAAAACTAATTCAAATCGATAAAACAAGTCTAACTCACAAATTCTTAACTCACTTTGCACAAAAATTGCAATAGAATAACACAAGGTAATTGGATTGAAAAGTGTAGCAATTGGTAGAATGAGCACCTCTATTTATACTAAATTGTGAGCAACCAAAGGCTACAAACAAGTCAATATTTCTGCCACCTTTCTATCCTCATGCAACGACTCATCAAACTAACTTACAGTTTGCAACACATAATAGTCCTCACCATTCAAAAGGCCGAGTCGACTATTTTCAAGGGACAACAAGACACTTTTACTGAGTCAAATGAATAGCAAGCTTCTAAGAAAGTTTCCTAAATTTAATTCCTTCTCATATTTCTGCCAAGTTTACTTTTGACTAAGTCTCAAAGCTAAGATATTGCTTTATCAGACTTATGCATACTTAGAAGACTTCTTATACATTCCATTTACTTATGCATTAGCACCACATTTCATACATTGGCACCTCTTGAAGATAGCATGGGTAGATTGTTTCTACATTAATTACTTAAACTATATTTACTTCTTATTATAATGCATACACAATAACATTAATTGCATACGTTCCCCATATTCAAATTTGACTTGGTCTTTTGTTGCTTTATGCGTAGGTTATACTATGCCACACACTACCAAGGCAACACCATATATGTGCCTATGCTTATTTTAAGCACTTCACTAATATAATTGATAGCACTATGTATTGCACTTTATAACCATCTCAAATGATTATTAATTATATATTATATATGTATAATTGAAACAAAGAAAAATAGGTTTTGTGTGTGGGTGGTTTGTTGGTTTGTAAAAAGGGGATTCATTAAAATGACGTATTTTCCTAATTTCATTCAAGGAAATGGGATCCAAACAATGAAGTGACTAACAACCACAAGGTGAGTAAAATCAAGGGTATGAATCAATAAATTTCCTATTTATGCAAGGATGGGGGTATGAATTAAAAATAACTTTTGGGAGAAAGTTTAAGACTATCAAACAAACTCCAAAATGCAAGATCTAAAGTGAAAATGAAGAATAGTAATCAAATATGACAAAAATAGTTGAAATAGATATTTTGTATGTGGGGCTCTCTTACACTTATAGGGTTTTGAACCTAAAAGGAGAGAGATACAAAAATCTTAATGCTTCACTCAAGAACAAACCCTTGAGATTTCAATGCAAAGGAGATTGAAATATATTAAAGAGGATTGTCGTAGAGGCTAAAGACTGATAAAAGGGGGTTCACCACTAAGTGTAAACTTGGAAAATGCATAATGTTTGAAAAAACACTATGATATCTAGAAAGGGGGTTCACCACTAAGTGTAAACTTGGAAAATGCATAATGTTTGAAAACACACTATGATATCCAAAAAGGCCTAGAAATGCAAATACATTGTAATAGAAAACTAGGAGATTTAAAGTGTGCACCTGTAAACTGGAGAGAGATGGAATGGAGCTTTGGAATCCTAAAATTGTTGCTTTTTAGACCAACTAGGACTCATACACCAAGCTGGACAACCTATTCCTGCTTCGAGTGAACAATGTCAGAACAAGTTTTGGACAAATGGGTACTTAGATCTGCAAAAATATTTGTCAGACTCCTACATTGAGACTCATTCACCACTAATGGTGAATCAATCCACTTCCAAATTTCTAGAAATTCAAAAGTGGAATAAATAGCTCTCGGTCTGCTCTTCTGCTCCTGATTTAGATATGGGTTTGAAACTGTCAAATTCAATCTGTAGGTGTACTCCAAGATTCTCTTAGGACTTTGACAACTTTGAATGGCTTTGACAATTTGATGGAAATTTTCCCAATCTTACTCATTGACAAATCTACAACCTAAACCAAACCCTTGAAGTAGAATGTTGCAAATATGCAATTAATGGCTCTAATGGATGTAGAATTGAAAATGCTTGAAATGATTAGAATGCTTGATAGATTAATTGGGGGTGAAATGAGTAGAAAAACCTTATATTTATACTTAATTATGCAATAATTCCTAAAAATACATCATCACAGGCCAACCTTAGATCTTAGAAAATAAAAACCTGCTAGAAATTTGAATTGACTTTGAATTTTGAGCCAAAGGGGACTCATTCGCCACTCTGGGTGAATGGGTGCCACCTAAGGGGACTCATTCGCCCAAAATTACGAATGGGTCCCACCTTAGGCATTTGAGGTGGGTTTTAGGATTTAAATGTTTTAAATGATGTTTATCAGGTTTATTCTCAAAATTACTCGTAAGTAAGGCCCGTAGATGCAAACTGGGGCCAATTAAAGCATAAGAAATCCCAATTATTAATGACAAGCCTAGAAAAAAGTGAAAGTTTGTTACAACACTTTACAACACTATGAAATAAGGCTTGGTAAATGATAAAAAGGGGCTATTTAGGTGAACTACATTAATAAGACCCTAGAAAAATGCGAAAGTGTTACAACACTTCACAACACTTAGGTAAGGTACCATTAAAATCCTTAATAGTTCACAAGGGTCCACAACCTAATGTGAATGTATTAACCACATTGCAACACTAAATCAAAGAAAAATAAGTCAACATCCACAAGGACCCAAATGAGCGTGAAAATGTCCAAAGATCCATTTTTCTACGCTACATTTAGTCCCCACTTTAGTGAGAGGAGGAACTTGCTTCAAACTCACACTAAAGTAGACAAACACACACATCAAGAGGGGTCCAAATGCACCTATGCTGGTAGGATGAGACAACAACAATAAAGAGGGGTGATCAAGCCCCCAGGATCAAGATCCCATGGAAAACCAAACATAAGTACAAAGGAACACACACAAAAATGATATAAAGAGTAGTGACAATGTTAGTCATACACTACCAAGGAAAGAAAAAGAAAAGAAGTAAAAAAAAAAGAAAAGAAAAAGAAAAGAAGTAAAAAAGAAGAAATAAAAGGATCAGATCAAGCTTTGATCATTTTAGACACGATGGATCTGAGCGAGCTTCAGGGATGAAAAAAACATACCTTTATTGAGCGACGAACTCATGGAGCACCTTTGCGACCAGGAACATAACACTCATGGCTGGCATGTGACCTCACACATTGGTATGAAATTCATGTCTGCGACTGGCTTCTCCCAACCATACCAGTTATGTTCTGGCCCATTGGCGGCGCCACGCCCGCTGGCGCGTTCTTTTGGCAAATGACCTCTTTGTGCTACATGAGACAAGCAAAACTTGATATGCTCCGGCTTCCGTCATAACCACCAGCATGTAAGTTTTGTTATGTAAGCGCAAAAGTAAACATGAATAAATTCAAAGGACTTTGCTTAGTTCATGTGGAGTATTTAACTTAGGGAACATTGTACCAATGTCTCCAATAATAGAGACGATCAAAGAATATAAAATTCAATAAATCCTTAGGGGATGCAACACCATCAAGCCACCAAGCAGGGAATGCAACATGCTGGCATGACTCATGCCTCGCTTGAAGGACTACCTAACGCGTCATCCACAAAGCGACAAAAACACACATCACCGTATAGCAAGACACCAAGAATCGTGCTGCAAGAAAATGCAAAAGAATAATGCCAATGTATGCCCCAACGAAGGAATTTATCAACAACTACGTTGTGAGAAATTACTTGTAAATGAAAAATGAAACAAGAAAGAAGACATGAGAGCCAAATTGGAAAGCCGTATGCCAAGTCATATGTTTCTGAGTAAAGTTGCATCATGTGAGATAAAAATAAAAGGGAGGGGTTTCCCCCAAAATGAAAACACCAAACACATAAGGGATCTATGGATTTGGGGTCAGTATGTTCGTTGCCATAATGTTTTGTAAGGAGCTCAGAACTATCATCATCCCCCAAATACATAGAACTAGAAGAAATGACACAAAAGAGAGAGGAAACAAAGAAAATTGTGGGTTAACATGGAAGAGACATAGGGTGGCCTGACAAGCTAATCATCCCCAGCAAAAGCGAAGTTCAAAGACAAGAAAAGGTGAGAAAAGGAAAATATTTTGGTCGATGAAGGAGAGACAGAAATGTCTTGATGCCTCTGCAATCATCCCGAAAGCACAAGAAAAAGGAAAAGGAAAAGAAAAAGAAAGCCTTTTTGGTCAACATGAAGGAGACATGAATGTCTCGATGCCTTGCGTCATCCCCAAAAGGAAAAACACAAGAAAAAATATAAAAATAAAAAGGCGAAAGCGATGCATGACATAGAGAAGAATGAAGGTACAAATAGAGGAATGTCACAAAGAGAGAGAACATCAAACAAAACATCACGGGGGATCACATCGCACACATACAATCACACAAAAGAAGAAGAAAGAAGAAAAAAATTCAAAAGACTAGTAAGGAAAATGCGAGTCAACCATTGAGCAAGTCATTCACCTCCCAATCATGTTCATTATATGCCGAAGGAGGGAAACTGGCCAAAGGGACAAGGGAAAGCTCCAAACTAGGAGAAGTACCAAGTTCATTACTTTGTATAGGAGATTTCTCATTTAAGCTCATGGAAGAGGAAAACAATGTGTTCAAGTCAGTATGCACCTCTTCATCAATTTTAGTGATCTCATCATCATCATCCAAATTAATCACAATAGGAGGACGAATGATAATATTCGATGAAGAGTGTAACTCTTCTTGTGATTGTTGTATTGGATCAATTTTTGGTAGGTGGGGAGGAGGATTATCATGCATTGCTTCAGTCAAGTTCAGATTTCAATTTTTCTTATTAGGTTCATGTAACTTGTGAACAAGTGCACACCATCTACGCCTACGCTCTCGAGCACTTCTATTTCTTTTGGTTTTATTTTTTAGTTGTGTTGGTGTAAGAGTAGGTTGATCAACCATAGGTTGATTTTATTCCCTAAGGGGAGGAACGGAAGGAACCATCGGAGGTTGTTCATCCACTTTCTCTTTTGCTTTGTAAACTTGTTTTATTTAAGGAGGACTGACGAAGTTGATTTCATTGTCTCTTGGTCTTTTGGATGATGTAGGTGAAGTTTCTATTGTTGGTTGGTCATGGTTGTTTGGTTCTTGTTTAGGTTCAATCATGGTTTCATCAAGTATGGGAGGTGCTAAAATTGAAGGGAACATGTTTCTTAGGGATGATTCGGCTATGTTCTTTGCTTTGAATTTTTGGTAAGATATGAAAAAGAAGTCCTATCATGGCATTATAGGTTCCATGGGCTTGGGACAAAAGGATTCTAAGGAAAATATTCCTTTGGAATACAAGGGGTTAAAGCCGCTGTGGTGAACAGTGAATATTTCATTGTCAAATGGAAAATTTAAGCATTTGTTTACAACCGAGGGGACAACTTTCATTGAGCGAATCCATGGATTTCCTAGCCTCAAATGAAATTGGTCCGACTGCGGGATGATAGAGAATGTGACATCTACTATTTTTGGTCCTATTTGTAATGGAAGGGTGATTGATCCTATCGTAGGGCAAGCAAAACTATTGTGCATCTTGATCCATGCTTTCGGTTTATCATAGTCATCTTGATAAAATTCATGCAATACTAAAAATTCCTTAGTGATCACATTATCTCCACAAAAGGGATCTATTAGTATCCCATTAGTGGGCTTGTCATAGATACGATCAACAATGTAGAGAGGACCATTGGGTGCATTTTTAATTATATCCTTAGAGGAGAAAGAAATATCAAGAAGACTCTTAGTTCGGCCCTTACGAGGGATAACGTTTATCACCCCAACCATTTCATCCATAGGATTAACGTTGATATCATTTGGGATAGGGTCATTATGTTCATCATCTGTATCAACATTCATCACATCATTCTGTGTAGTTTCACTAGCTTTGACAAATGAAATATTATGCTTAGGCATTGGATTAGTGAAAATTTGTAAGTTTTGGTTTGGAGGGGCAATAGAATTATTGCCTTGATCACTAACACCTACAACAAATAGAAGACCAGAATCAATGAGGTCTTACACAAGATGTTTAAGATGCTTGCAATGTTCTGTGTCATGTCCATTTTGTCGATGATAGTGGCAATAAGAATTTGATTTGAAGCTCAAGGGTAAAGGCTTAGTAGGGTTGAGTTGTTTGACGAGAGGCAAGGCAATCATTTGTTGTTGTAAAACTTGGGACATTGTGTTATGAAGGGTGTCGGGTAAGGATGTGAGTTGTCTTTTCAAATTTCCATAACTAAAGGGCACCGAGGTTTTAACGTTCAAGGAACCCTTTATTTTTCTTTCTAAATGGTTGGGAATTTTTTTGGTTGGCGGGCTTGGATTTCTCAATTTGGATAGAAATGAACCTTGTATCTCGACTACTAATCGAATTTTGATAATCACAAAGGGAAGTACACAAGTGCATGAAGGATGGGAATTTAATCGTAGTTAGCTTGTCCTGAAGTTTAGTTTGCAAGTTTTCTATTAACATCTTTTGAAGGTGTGGGTTAGGGATCTTGACATCAATTTGTGAATAAAGCGATTGATAGCATGAGATAAAATCAGTTACCTTTTCTTCCTCATTTTTCTTGCATCTCATCAAATCGGCCAAGGTTTTCTTGGGAGTCATATGCACTTGGAAATGGTTTAAAAATGTGTCAACAAGTTCATTGAATGAACGAATTGAATTGTTCGGTAAAGAAGAAAACCATTCCAAGGCAATATCTTTTAAGGACCTAGGAAAGAGTTTTGCCAATAATTTATCATCAAGGAAAAAGTCACTACATAAGTCAATGTAGGCATTAGCATGGTTAGAAGAATCTCTCTTCCCTCCATATTTCTCAAATCTACGCACCTCTATTCCTTGTGGCATCGGTGTTCACAATAGTTCCAAAGACAATGGGTTGCTTTTGACATAATATGTGGTGGGCCATTATGATTTTGGTTTATTTTGGATTTTTTCTTTTGTATGGATGAAACGGTTTGGAAAATTTGTGTTATGAGATGATCGTTACAAGTGGTATGAGGTGGAAGTGAAAGCGATGATGGAGTGTATGTTGTAGTAGGACAAGTGAATGGAATGCTTATAGGTGGTAATGTTGTAGAAGATAGAATGTGTGATGCCACATAAGAATTGGGGATGCTAGTAGGAATACTCAAGGAAGGAATCACATTAGTAACTTGTTGCATTATTGTTGTGACTTGAGGAGTGGTCTAGGTAGGTATTGAGGCTATCATTAAGGGAGGAGGAATTTGAGTTCCTCCATGGTTGGCAACATTTTTTGTTGGTATAGGAGCACTAGAGGTTGAAGGAAGATTTTTTCCAAATATTTGAACTATATTTTTCACAAGGTCAAGGCCTTCGTCACTTTCAAGCATGCGGTGAATTTTTTCTATGGTAGGAATTGTAGTAGCTGAAATGTTTTCAAGGATAACTTGGTGTTGCAGGTTGAATAAGTCCCCATGAGTTTGAATTATTTTCTCTTGTGGGATATCATCAGTCCTTGGTTCAACATGCATGCTACCTGAAGGCAAAGAGTTGCTAAGGGTATTATCCATGCCTAGTGTACTAGTGTCAATATTAGGAGTGGAAGCTCTAGATAACCCAAGATCCACAACGACTGTGTTATCATGGGATGCCATGAGTCTCAAACTTCTTCTCACTATGGTACTAGCAATAAGACACCAAACACTCATGCAAAGGCTACTAAATGGAGGATGGATGCAAGTGCAATGTAAGATAGAATGAATTGCTTAAAACTGAAATTCTGGAAAGTAAAATTGAAATGCAGAAACAACAAATAGAAACTCAAAAATTGAATTGTATTTATGAAAAAAAATGTAGTGAAAAATGTGCATAGGGACTGATTCACCATGTGGACAAAGATTTTGGCAACCCAAATGCTCTCTAGCACTTCTAGGGATTTTCACCTAAAAGGAGAGAGATGGGCGAAAATGGACAATGTCCCCACTCAAAAATAATGCAAGTATCAATGAAATATGCCTAAATATAATGTCCTAATGCAATAAACTGATGAAAGATATTATTTGTTAATGTAAAATCTAATAAATGCAAATTGTTTGAAAAAATAGTGTTCTATACAAAATGACCTAAGAATGCAAACAAATAGTAACATAAATGAAAGAGACTGAAGAGGTGCACCTGGAAACTGGAATGTAATGTAGAGAGGCTCTAGAATCTTGCATAATTTGTTGTTGAAGCCAATAGGGACACTTACGCCAAGCTGGATGACTTAGTCCTGTTTCAAGGAGATTTTGCTGGAATAGGTTTCAGCCAAAAGGGTATCCAGAAATACAAAAATCACTTTTCAGGCCTAGGAGTGCGACTAATTCACCACTGATGGCGACTTAGTCCACCTTCAACTTTCAGGAATTTCAGGACAAGAATCTATAGCTCTTGGTCTATACTTCTCTTCTTGAAAGGTGTCCGGATATGATTCTACAGTAATTGAGCTATAAGAGGTCTCCAAGCTTCGCTTAGGGATTTTGTTGACTTGAATGACTTTGATGGAATGACGAAACCTTTTAACACATTTCTCTTTGAAAACTCTGCATACAAGACCTACACAACACATGCAAAGAGGGGAAAAAGGGTTAAGGATTAGTGAATAGGGGTTTTCCTTGGTCAAACCCCAATTTGGTAATCAAACCCTTGAAAATGAAATGAAATAGAAAGAGAGAATGATGAATGGAAAACATGCAATGCTACAACTCACCAAACTCTTGATGTAGAAATCTAAAGATATGCAAGTAGATGCTCCAATGAAGACTTGATGATGCCTAGAATGCTTGAGAATAATGAATGTATGTATGCTAATGTATGAATAAATTATTGGAAATTAGAAGATGCAAAATGAGGGGAAAACCCTTTATTTATACTTGATTTTACAAAATTTCCCAAAAAATAACACATCACAGGTCGACCTTAAGGTTAAGAGAATAATATCCCACCAAAAATTTAAAATAATTTTGATTGTTGTGCCCAATGGGACTAAGTGACCCCAGGTGGCGACTTGGTCCCACCAGGGTAATTTTACTAGGTCTCCAGAATTAAAGTGCATTAATTGATGTTTAACGGTATTATTCTCTGAAACACACTTAAGTAGGGCTGAAAAGTGTATTAAGGGTCCATTTAAACATAAGAAAGGGTCACATTATTGATGACAAGCCTAGAAGAGTGTGAGAGTTTGTTACAAATCTTTACAAAACTTTGAAATAAGACTTGGTAAGTGATAAAAAGGAGTTATTTAGGTGAATTATAATGAAAAGGTCCTAGAAAAGTGTTAAAGTGGGTTACAACACTTTTACAAGACATCATATAATTCTTATTGATTCTCAAGGACCTGAGACCTAATGTGAATGTGTTGGCCACATTATAGCATTAAATCAAGGAAAAATCAAGCCAAAATCACCAGGAGGGCCTAAATATGAGAAAAAGTAGAAGGGATACTTTTTTCGTGTCCACATTTAGCCCCCACTTTAGTGAGAGGATGAACCTGCTTCAAAATCACACTAAAGTATCCAAACATGCAATCAAGAGGGGTTCCAATGAACTAATGCTAGCAAGATGAGACAAAAATGATCAAGAGGGATTATCAAGCCCCCAGGATGAAGATCCCATGGAAAACTAAACATGAGAACAAAGAAACACACATGAGAATAATGTAAATGAAGAGGAAGAAAAGGAAAAAGAGATTCAGATTAAGCTTCGATCATTTGTTCATCCCATTGTGGATCAGATCTAGGTTGTTTGTCTGGAAAGAAAATGTATACTCACTCTAAGGTGATGGAACTCATGGTTGTCCATGGGGTGAGAAGGTCCAAAAGGTGAGAAACATACACTCATGGCTAGTATGCACTCACACACACGCAAGTGGCTATGGGAAAATTCATGCCTCAAAATGGGCTTCCCGCTCAACCATACCAAAGTTATACCTCCCGATAACTTTGATAAGGCACCACAAAAGAAAATGACTTTTCAAGGTTCATGAGACAAGAAAAACTTTGTATTCTTGGAGCTCATGAACAAATTCAATGGTGCCACATGCATGCAAGTTGTGTTATGCAAGGTGGCCATATAACAAATGCAAAATGCAACATGCAAAATATGTTCAAAAGAGTCTGGCTTAGTTCATGTCAAGTCTTTAACTTAGGGAAAATTCTGTCTAATGTCTCCAAGAGAGGACTGATCAAAGAATAGAAGATTCATAGCTTAGGGGATGTCGTGTGTCGCATCAAGCCACTAAGAGGAATGTAATATGCTAAGATAGATCATGCTCATGAAGGACATCACACCCAATGTCATCCACAAAATGACAAACACATCATATGAAGTAACAAGGCTACATTAAGAACCAAGAAAAATAAAAATGCAAATCAATAATGTCAATGTATTCCCCCACTTTAAAGGAATTGTTGTACACCGTTTTGTGAGAAATTAATTTAAAGTAGCAAATGAAAAATGCAAAGAAAAAAGAAGACATCAGAGCCAAGTTGGAAAGCCCCTATGCCAAGTCATATGTTTCTGAGTAAGGCTATGTCATGCGAAGAAAAGGAAGGGAAGGGGTTTCCCCCAAAAGGAAAACACTGAACACATAAGGGATCTATGGATTTGGGGTCAGTGTGTTTGTTGCTACAATGTTTTGCTTAGAGAGCTCAAAATTGTCATCATTCCCCCAAATACATAGAACTGGAAGAATGACACAAAGAGAGCGAAAACAAAGGAAAAGAAATATCTGTTTGGGTAAACATGGAAGATACATAGGATGTCTCAACGCTTTGTGTCATCCCCAAAAGGAAAACATAAGCCAAATGAAAAAGAAAAGGAGAAATAAAATGAAAAATATTTTGGGTGAAAGTGAGAGAGACACAAATGTCTCAATGCCTTGCCTCATCCCAAAAAGGAAAACACAAGAAAAGAAAAGGAAAAGAAAAATAAAAGGGCCTTTTGGGTCAACATGAAAGAGACATGAACTATCTCAATGCCTTGCCTCATCCCCAAAAGGAAAACACAAGAAAAGAAAAGGAAAAGGAAAAGGAAAAGGAAAAGAAAAGCGATGTACGACATATAGAAGAATGAAGGTACAAATATAGGAATGTCACAAATATAGGAAACATCAACCAACACATCATGGGGGAACACGTTACACACATGAAAATACATGAAAGAAAAAGAAAAAGAACATGTAAAAGACTAGTAAGGTCAATGCAAATTAGTCGTCGAGCAAGTAATCCACCTCCCAGTCATGTTCATGATATGCCAAGGGAGGGAAACTAGCCAAAGGGACAAGAGCAAGTGCCAAACGAGGGGAAGCATTGGGTTCTACACTCTTTGTAGGAGATTTATCATTTAAGCTCATGGAAGAGGAAACTAATATATTCAGATCATTATGCACCTCTTCGTCTATTTTAGTGATCTCATCATCGTCATCCAGATTAATCACAACAAGAGGACGAATGATAATTTCCAATGAAGGGTGTACCTCTTGTTGTGGTTTTTGTATTCGAACGTTTTGTTTTTGTGGTTGGGGAGGAGGTTTTTCATGCATTACTTCTATCAAGTGCGGATTTTGATTTTCTTGATTTTCTTTGTCTTGTAACTTGTGAGCAAGGGCATGACATCTATGCCTACGCTCCCTGAGCAGCTTGATCAACCATAGGTTTCTTGTCTTCCCTAGGGGGAGGAACAGAAGGAACCGGGACATGTTGCGGAGAGACAATTCTACAATTTTCTTTTTTTAAAACTTTTGGTAGGCAATGAAAAAGAAGTCTTTGTGAGGTATTATAGGTTCCATGGGCTCGGGCCAAAAGGATTATAAGGAAAAGTTTCCTTTAGAAGACAATGAATCAAAGCCGCTATGGTTATTTAATGAATATTTCATTTTCAAAGGGAAATTTTAAACATTTTTGTATGACCGAAGGGACAAATTTCATTGAGAAAATCCATGGATGGCCTAGCCGCAAACAAAACTGGCCTGATTGCGAGATGATGGAGAATGTAACATCCAATGTTTTTGGTCCTATTTGTAATGGAAGGATGATCGATCCTATCGTAGGGCAAGAAAAACTATTGTACGTTTTGATCCATGATTTTGGTTTATCATAATCATCTTGATAAAGATCATGTAATACCAAAAATTCCTCGATGATCACATTCTCTCCACAAGCGGGATCTATGAGTATCCCATTAGTAGGATTGTCATAGATATGACCGGCTATGTAAAGAGGACCATCGGGGAGATTTTGAAGTATTTCCTTAGAGGAGAAAGTAATATCAAGAGATTTCTTAGGTTGGCCCTTACGAGGGATAATGTCTATCACACCTACCATTTCATCTATAGGATTAATAGTGTTATTATGTGGAATGGGATTAGGATGTTCAACATTTGTTTCAACATTCATCACATCATTCTTTGGAGTTTCACTAGCTTTGACAAATGAAACATTATGTTTGGGCATTAGATCAGTCAAAATTTGCAAATTTTGATTTGGAGGGGCAACAGACTTATTGCCTTGATCATTAACACCTGCAATGGATAGACGACTAGAATCAATGAGGTCTTGCACAAGGTGTTTAATACACTTAAAATTTTCCATGTCATGTCCATTTTTTTTATGATAATGGCAATAAGCATTGGATTTAAAGTTTGGAGGTAAAGGTTTAGTAGGATCGAGTGCTTTAACGATAGGTAAGGTAATCATTTGTTGTTGCAAAATTTGGGACATTGTGTTATGAAGAGTGTCTAGTAAAGGTGTAAATTGTCATTTTGGATCTCCATAACTATAGGGCACCGCGGTTTTAACAACTGCTACTTGGTTGTTGGGGGGGGTTAAACTGTAAGAATCCTTTATTTTGCTTCCTAAATGGTTGAGAATTTTTTGGGTTGGCATGTTCAGACTTCTCAGCTTGGCTAGAAGTAGACTTTGCATTAAGACTACTAACTAAATTGTGATAATCGCAAAGGGTGGTACACAAGTGCATGAAGAAGGGAAATTTCATCATAGTGAGTTTGTCCTAAATTTTTTTTTGCAACGTTTTGATAAACATCTTTTGAAGGTGTGGATCAGGAATCTTGACATCGATTTGAGAATAAAACGATCAATAGCATGAGATAAAATCAGTTATCTTTTCTTCTTCATGTTGCTTGCATCTCACCAAATTTTCCAAGGTATTCTTCAGAGTCATATGCACTTGGAAATGATTGATAAATGCATCAACTAATTCATTGAATGAACAAATTGAATTGTTCAGTAGAGATGAGAACCATTCCAAGGCAATATCTTTTAGAGTTTGAGGAAACAGTTTTGCTAGCAGTTTATTATCAAGGAAAAAGTCACTACATAAGGTGGTGTAAGAATTAACATGGTTAGAAGGATCTCCATTCCCTCCATATTTTTGAAATCTAGGCCTCTCTATTCCTTGTGGCATAAGTGTTTGCAATATTTCCAAAGATAGTGGGCTGCTTCAAACATAGCAGGTGGGTGGTCCATTTTGATTTTGGTTTATGGTGGATATTTGTTTTTGCATGGAGGAGACAATTTGGAAAAGTTGTGTTATGAGAGGTTCAATGTAAGTGCTATGAGGTGGAAGGGAAAGTGGTGATGGAGTGTATGTAGTGGTAGGGAAAGTGAAGGGAATGCTTATATATGGTATGGTGGAAGAGGATAGAACATGCGATACCACATAGGAATTAGGAATGCTAGTAGGAATATTTGAGGAAGGAATCACATTACTAACCTATTGCATTGTTGTTGTGATTTGAGGAGTGGTATAGGTAGGTATGAATGTTATTGTTGAGGGAGTAGGAGTGTGAGGTCCTCCTTGGCTAACCACAGTGTTTGCTGGTTGAGATGTACTAGTGGTGGAAGGAACATGTTTTTGGTATATCTCAACTATATGTTTCATAACGTCCAAGCCTTCGTCCCATTCAAGCATGTGATGGATGTTTTCTATGGTAGGAATCGCAGTGGTTGAAATGTTTTCAAGACACACTTGATGTTGAAGATGTGTTAAGTCCTCATGAATGTTAATGATTTTGTCTTGCGGAATGTGATAATTTTGTGAGTCAACTTGCATGTTATTGGAAGGAAAAGGGTTACTAAAGGTAGTATCCATGCCTAGTGTACTAGTTGCAATACTAGGAGTGGAAGCTTTAGATAACCCAAGATCCACAACGAGTGTATTATCGTGGGATAACATGAGTCTCAAACTTCTTCTCACTAAGGTATTAGGAATAGGACACCAAACACTCATGCAAAGGTTTCTAAATGTGGTTCAATGCAAATGAAATGTAAACTAAGAGCAATAAAATGTTGATAACTAAAATTCTGGAAAGAAATATAGAAATGCAATAACAAAAAATAGAAATGCAAAAAATGATCTGTAAATGATAGAAATTACAGTGCAGAATATGCAAGTGGACTAAGTTGCCAAGTGTCGCAAATTAGTCCCAGTAGTGATTTTTTAAAGAATTTTAAGAATTTTTAAATGGAATTTTATGATATTTAGATTTTCAGATGAAGATACAGTATGAAAATATAGAATTTTATGAATTTTTAGTGAAATACAATGCAAAAATGTAAGCTATATGAGCTTTTCACTAATGCAATTTTTTAAAACCCTAGGATGAAAATTGAACAATCCAAAAGCTAATGCAATGTTGATGCAAGATATTCCTAGGATGTAAATGCATTTGAAATTAGAAGTAAAATGTTCTAAATTCAGGTTCACCAAAATGTGGACAAATATTTTGGCAACCCAAATGCTCTCTAGCACTTCTAGGGTTTTTCACCTAAAATGAGAGAGATGGGCCAAAATGGACAATGGACCCATTCAAAACTAATGCACGTATGAATGAAATATTCCTAAATGTAATGTCCTAATGCAATAAACTGATAAAAGATATTGATTGTTAATGCAAAATCTAAAAAATGCAAATTTTTTGAAAACACAGTGTTGTATGCAAAATGACCTAAGAATGCAAACAAATAATAACATAAATGAAAGAGAATGGGGAGGTGCACCTGGAAATTGGAATGTGATGCAGAGAGGCTCTAGAATCTTGCATAAGTTTTTGTTGAAGCCAATTGGGAGAATTACACCAAGCTAGACAACTTAGTCCTGTTTCGAGGAGATTCTATCGGAACAGGTTTAAGCCAAAATGGTATACAGAAATGCAAAAATCACTTTTTAGGCCTAGTAGTGGGACTAATTCACCACTGATGGTGACTTATTCCACCTTCATCTTTCAAGAA
The DNA here is from genome assembly GCA_007258455.2 of Sequoia sempervirens. Classification (NCBI taxonomy): domain Eukaryota; kingdom Viridiplantae; phylum Streptophyta; class Pinopsida; order Cupressales; family Cupressaceae; genus Sequoia; species Sequoia sempervirens. The sequence goes on along the minus strand of VDFB02000010.1, from coordinate 7,312,942 downwards.
TTTTTGGATAGGAATCTGTAGCTCTAGGTCTGTACTTCTCTTCTTGACAGGTGTCTGGATTTGATTCTACAGAAATCAAGTTGTAAGAGGTCTCCAAGCTTCTCTTAGGGATTTTTTTGACTTGAATGACTTTGATAGAATGTTGACACCTTTTAACACCCTTCTCTTTCACAAATCTACATACACGACCTGCAAAACACACATGTAAAGAGGGGGGAAAGGGTTAAGGGTTAGTGAATAGGGGCTTGCCTTGGTCAAACCCCAATTTGGTAATCAAACCCTTAAAAATGAAATGAAATAGAAAGAGAGAATGATGAATTTACAACATGCAATGCTACAACTCACTAAACCCTTGATGTAGAAATCTGAAGATATGCAAGTAGATGCTCCAATGAAGACTTGATGATGCCTAGAATGCTTGAGAATAATGAATGTATGTATGCAAATGTATGAATAAATTATTGGAAATTAGAAGATGCAAAACGAGGGGAAAACCCTTTATTTATACTTGATTTTACAAAATTTCCCGAAAATAACACATCACAGGCCGACCTTAAGGTTAAGAGAATAATATCTCACCAGAAATTTAAACAATTTTTATTTTTGTGCCCAGTGGGACTAAGTCACCCCAGGTGGCGACTTGGTCCCACTAGGGAAATTTTACTGGGTGTGAAGAATTAAAGTGCATTAATTGATGTTTAACATGATTATTCTCTAAAACACACTTAAGTAGGGTCAGAAAGTGTATTAAGGGGCCATTTCAACATAAGAAAGGGTCACATTATTGATGAAAATCCTAGAAAAGCATGAGAGTTTGTTACAACTCTTTACAAAACTTTGAAATAAGACTTGGTAAGAGATAAAAAGGAGTTATTTAGGTGAATTATAATGAAAAGGTCCTACAAAAGTGTGAAAGTGGGTTACAACACTTCACAACACTTTTAAAAGACATCATAGAATTATTATTGACTCTCAAGGACCTGAAACCTAATGTGAATGTGTTGACCACATTAAAACATTAAATCAAGGAAAAATCAAGCCAAAATCACTAGGAGGGCCTAAATATGAGAAAAAGTAGAAGGGTTACTTTTTCCGTGTCCACATGCCCTAAGTGGCGAATGAGTCCTGGAACTTTTTTTTTTAGAAATTTTTTAGAATTTTGAAAATGAATTTTATGCTTTCTATACTCTTTTGATGTGAATCGTAGAGTTTTGGCACCCTAATCCTTTCTAGCACTTCTAGGGTTTTTCACCTAAAAGGAGAAAGAAGAGCCAAAATATCTAGCTAGGTTCACTCAAATTATGCAATGTATGATGTTATTTAGACTGAATGGAATAATATGAATGCAACTAAATGAAGTTTTTGACCTATTATGAATGTAAAGTCTAAGAATTATGCAATGTTGGAAAACACAATGATGTTTGCAAACATGAACTAAGAATGAACAAATGCAAAACAAAATAGAAAAAGGCTGGTTTAGAATGCACCTGAGTAGAGAATGGAGAATCTGGAATATTCTGAATGTTGTCTGAGATCACAAAAAATCACCAGTGAAACTCATTTGCCACTGATTTCCAATCAGTCCTACTTCTAATGAAAACTATCAAAAACTGGTTTCTAAGTGTTGGGATCCAAAATCTGACAAAATCTAGATTTCTAGCCTTAAGGTGGTACGCATTCGCCACTGATGACAAATCAATCCACTCCCAAAATTTTGAGAAATCAGGAGACAATTCTGCAACACCATATCTGAGGTTGTCTACTTGTTGGGTTGACAAAGTTAATCCTGCAGAAAATAGACAAAATGTCTTCTCCAAGCTTGAAATAGGTTATGATTGACTTGAAACACTTTGTTGACTTCTTGTCCACTTTTGAACACCTAAATTCTTGATAAATCTGCATACACAACACATGCACAAAGGAGGAAAATGGTTAAGGGTTAGGGCAAAGGGATTTTCCTTGGTCAAATCCCAGTTTGATAATCATACCCTTAATAAAATGATGAAATGGAAGAGAATGATAAAAAAATAACATGTAAATGCTATCAACTTACCAAACCCTTGTTGAAGAAAATATGAAGATATATTAATGGCTTCCTTTGAATGCGTGATTGATGCTTGATTAAATGATGCAAGGTGCTCAAATTCTTTAATGAGTTCTTGGATTGCTTGAATGAGTTAGGAGATTGTTGGAGGATGTAAAATGAGGAGAAAATCATATATTTATACACACTTGTGCCTTAGTAACCTGATGATACCTCATCACATGCTGACATAAGGTGATTTTAGATAAAAACCCGAAAGAAAATTTGAAATATTTTGAATTTTGAGCCAAGAGGGACTCATTTGCCACCCATGGTGAATGGGTTCCACCTTGGACTTGAATGTGGGTTTCAGGAATTAAGTCACATTTAATGTTGTTTGTCGAGTTTACATTGAAAAGTACACTTTATTAATCCTTATAAGGGCATAAAGGGGTCAAATAAAGCATAAGAAAGGTGTAAATAGTGAAGTTATGCCTAGAAAAGTATGAAATCTTGTTACAAGACTTTACAACACTTCAAAATAGGACTTGATAATGAATAAAAAGGTGATTTTTAGGTGAATTGTAATGAATAGATTCTAAAAAAGTGTAGAAATTTTTTACAACAGTTCACAACACCTTCACAAGATGTCATAATTTCAATTTTAAGGACCTAATGTGAATGTTTAAGCCACATTACAACATTAAATCAAAGAAAAATGGACCATGAATGCAGAGGAAAGGCCTAAAATACTATGAAAGTATCAAGGGACCATTTTTCTATGGTGCATTTAGCCCCCACTTTAGTGAGAGGATGAACTTGCTTCAAACTCACACTAAAGTAGCCATGGATATTGAGAGAGGTGTCCCAATGCACTTACGTTAGCAAGATGGAATGACAACGATCAAGAGGGATGATCAAATCCCCAAGATGAAGATCTCATGGAAAACTAAGCATAAGAACAAAGGAACACACATGATGATGAAAATGGAATGAAATATTTGATCGTTTGTCTAACTAATTGTGGATTAGATCTAAGTTGTTTGTTTGAAAAAGAAAATGCATACTCACTCTGGGGTGACAGAACTCATGGTGGTCCACCAGGTGAGAAAACTTAAAAAGGTGAAGTACATACGCTAGTTGGTATGCACTCACAAACACAAAGGTGGCTATGGGGAAATTCGTGCCACTGAATGGGCTTCCCACTCAACCATATCCAAGTTATACCTCCTAATAACTTTAACAAGGTGCCACAAAGGAAAATGATGGTTCATGCTTCATGAGAAAAGAAAAGCTTCATATTCTTAGAAATCATGAACAAAGATCAAGGTACCATAGGCATGCAAGCTACGTTATGCAAGGTGGCAAAAATGTAAAAACGTAAAAAGGTGTTCAAAGGAGTCTTGTTAGGTTCATGAAAGGTCTATCACTTAGGGAACATTGTGTCTAATGTCTCCAAGAGAGGACCGATCAAAGAATATAATATTCACAACTTAGGGGATGCAATGTGTCACATCGAGCCACTAAGAGGAATGAAATATGCTAAGATAGATCACACTTATGAAGGACATCACACCCAATGTGATCCACAAAGTGACGAACGCATCATATGAAGTGACAAGGCTGCACTAAGAACCAAGAATGTAAATGGAATGATGCCAATGTATGCCCCCCCACTTTAAAGGAATTGAAAAAGAAAACAAGACATGAGAGCCAACTTGGAAAGCCCTATACCAAGTCATATGTTTCTGAGTTAGGATGCATCATGTAAACGAAAAAAGAAAACAAAAGAAAGGGAGTTTCCCCTAGAAAGAAACATACCAAACACATAAGGGATCTCTAGATTTGGGGTCAGTATGTTTGTTGCTGCAATGTTTTTATTAAAGAGCTTGGAACTGCCACCATTCCACAAAGCACATAAAACCGGAAGAATGACACGAAGAGAGCGAAAAAAAAGAAAAAAAAAGTCCATTTTGGCTCAACATGGAAGATAAATTGTAGTCTCAATGCTTTGCATCATCCCAAAAAGGAAAACACAAGCGAAAATAAAATGAAAATGGCAAAAGAAAGAAAAATATTTTGCGTCAACATGAAAGAGACATTTCGGTCTCAATACCTTGTGTCATCCCCAAATGGAAAAACACAAGAAAAGATAAGGTAAAAGGAAAAGGGACTGATTGGGTCAACATGGAAGAGACATATGGAATCTCAACACTTTGCATCATCCCCAAAAGGAGAACACAAAACAAAAAGAAGAAGGACCTTTTGAGTCAACATGGAAGAGATATTGCGGTCTCAATGCTTTGCATCATCCCCAAAAGGAGAACACAAAACAAAAACAAAAAGGACCTTTTGGGTCAACATGGAAGAGAAATAGGGTGTCTCTATGCTTTGCATCATCCCCAAAAGGAAAAAAAAAAAACAAAGTGAAAGAGGCGATGCACGACATATAGAAGAATAGAGGTATGAATAGAAGAATTGTACAAAGAGAGAGAACATCAAACACACGATACGGGGGAACACGATACGGAAAAAAAAGAAAAATGAATATAAAATGATAGTAAGGTGAATGTGAGTCAACCATATAAGAAGTCATCTACCTCCCAATCATGTTTAGTATATTGCAAGGGTGGTTGACTGTCCAAAGGAAGAATTGCAAGTGCCGAACTAGAATATGTACTAGGTTCTTTACTTGATGGATAAATTTTATCATTTAAGCTCATAGTAGATGGAAATAATGAGTTTAGATTGTTATGCACTTCTTCATCTTTTTTTTGTGATCTCCTCATCATCATCATCACCAAGGTTGATTACGATGGGAGGACGAAGGGTAATCTCCAAGGAAGGATGTATCAAAAGTTGTGGTTGTTGGATCGGTTCATTTTGTTATGAGGGAAAGATTGTGCTATCTTGTGGCCGGTCAGGAGGAGGAGGGTGATCATCTATTTCTTCTGTCAAGGGTAGAGGTTGGTTGTCTTGATTATTTTCATTTTTCATTTGACGAGAAAGGAGATGATGATGACGCCTATGTTCCCTAGCACCACGGTTTCATTTTTTTTATTTTGAAGTTGTTGAGGTTTAAGAGCAGGTTGATCCATCATAGGTTCCTTTTCTGCTAGAGGGGGAAGAACGGAAGAAACCGAAGATGGGTCACATAGTTTCTCTTTATCTTTAGACACTTGTTTAATATGAGGAGGTATGATGGGAGTTTCATTTTCTCTTGGTCATTTAAACGAGGAAGGGGAAGTGTTTATGGGTGGTTGTTCATGAGGTTGCATTGTTTGTTCAATGTCAGACTCAAACTGAAGCATGGTTTCATCTAGGATAGGAGGAGTGGAAGTGGATGGGGACATGTTACGAAGAGACAATTTGGCTATGCGTTTGGCTTTGAACTTTTGATATACTATGAAAAAGAAATCCTTACGAGGGGTGATGGGCTCCATAGGTTCAGGCCAAAAATCGTCTAGGGAAAAATTACCTTTAGAAGATAATGGATTAAAGACACTATGGTTGACGATAAAAATTTCATTGCCATGTGGAAACTTCAAACATTTGTGAACAACCGAAGGAACCTCTTTCATCGAGTGAAGCCAAGAATGGCCTAGCCGCAGACAAAATTGATCTGATTGTGGAATAATAGAAAATGTTACATCCAAAGTTTTGGGTCCTATTTCTAAGGGGAGTACAATTGATCCGATCGTAGGGAATGTGAAACTAGTATGCATTTTAATCCATGCAGTTGGTTTGTTATAATAATCTTGATACAACTCATGCAATACTAAAAAAAAATTATGTGATCACATTCTCGCCACATGCGGGATCTATTAATATCCCATTGGTGGGCTTATCATAGATTCGACCGGCTATGTAGAGAGGACCATTAGGAAGTTTTTTAAGTATATCTTTGGAAGAAAAAGTGATCAATATTTTTGTTGGTTGGGCCCTTACAAGGGGAAACTTTTACAAGGGGCAACTTTTATTGTACCCACAATTTTATCCACAGGATTAACTTGTGTAACATTTGGGGCTATATCATGTTGTTCATTATTTGTATCAACGTTCATAACTTGAGGGTTTGAAGGTTCATTAGCCTTGACAAAATAAATATTGTGTTTAGGCATAGGGTTGGTAAAGATTTGTAAATTCTAGTTAGGGGGTGCAACAAACTTATTGCCTTGATCATTGACACCCGCAATGGATAAACGACAAGAATCAACGAGGTCTTGAACTAGGTTATTTAGACGCTTACATTGTTCCGTGTCATGGAAATTTTGGTGATGAAAATGACAATAAGCATGTGGTTTGAAGGTGGGTGATAAAGGCTTAGTGGCATCAAGTGGTTTAATGGTGGGTAAAGTGAGCATTTGTTGTTGAAGCAATTGGTTCATTGTATTGTGGAGGGTATCAAGTAAAGGAGTAAATTGTCTCTTCAGGTCCCCATAGGTAAAGGGCACGGTTGCTTTAAGAACAAAAAAATGACTTGGAATAGGTTGGGTTGGTTGCGGAGAAGGTGGATTGAATTTTAAGAAGCCTTGGTTTGGTTTTCTAATTTTTTTCATTTTGTTTTGGTTATTTTTCTCAGACTTCTCAGCTCGATTAGAAGTGGACTTTAAATCACGACTAGAAATCAAGTTGTGATAGTCGCAAAGGGTTGTGCATAAATGCATGAACGAAGGAAATTTCATCATAGTTAGCTTATCTTGGAGGTGAGTGTGCAAGTTTTTGATAAACATCTTCTGCAGATGTGAATTAGGAATCTTGACATCAATTTGCGCATACAATGACTGGTAACAAGAAATGAAGTCAGTGACTTTTTCATCTGTGTTTTGTTTACATCGCATTAAATCAGCCATTGTTTTCTTAGGAGTCATATGGACTTGAAAATGACTTATAAAGGCATCCACAAGTTCATTGAACGATCAGATGGAATGATTCCGTCAGTCTGAAAACCACTCTATGCAGTGTCTTTCAAATTCCTAGGAAATTTTTTGGCTAACAACTTATCATCGAGGACAAAGTCACTACACAAGGTTGTATAAGCATTGACATGGTTGGTAGGGTCTCCTTTACCTCCGTATTTCTCAAACCTAGGAATTTCAATTCCTTGTGGCATCTGGGTGTATAAGATTTCTAGGGATAATGGGCTACAATGAACATGGTATGTTGGTGGAGCATTTTGGATTTGGCTAATGGTGGAGAGTTATTGTTGCATGGACGAAATTGTGTTAAAGAGTTGTGTTATGATGGGATCGGTGTAAGGGGCATGAGGTGGAAGGGAAAATGGAGATGGTGTGTATGTAATTTTGGGTGAAGTGAAAGTGACACTAAGAGGGGTGAAGGTGGAAGAATGAATATGTGATGCCACAAAAGAAGTAGGAATGCTAGTTGGAATTGCGAAAGAAGGAGCCACATGACTAACCTGTTGCATAGTTGTTGTAACTTGAGGAGTGGTATAAGTTGGTATGGATGCACGTGTATGTTAAATATGTATAATCAAATTGAGATAAACAAAACACAAATAATAGAACTTTAAACTGAAGGAAAGCTAATTGAATTGATTTCAAAAGAAATAAATGAAGCTTCTTCAGAGACGTTCCATCTTCCTCTATCTCCAGAGATTTGTTTGAAGCTGCTGCTCTCAGATTGTGTAAGCTTGGCTTCTTCAAATGGCAATCTGTAGAATGATTATGCAAAATGGTAGTGCTTCTTTATGCTAAATGCTGGTGGAGGTGAGAATAATGATACGGATATGCATAGGGGCTATGGATTATGCACAGGGGTTGTAAATGGAGGATGCTATGAAATGAAGTGGATATGGCATGATATGCTATGCTACTATGCTATGCTATGATGCTTGAATACTGTGAATGATAAAAGGCTTATGCTATTGCAATTTGGCTATAGCTATTCTATTGAAAGCTTCTCTGTAATTGCAAAGACCCGACAGTCCTTTTTATAGCTTTTTGCGGGCAAAATCCTGGCTGGCAAAGATCAACGGCTATGAGGTTGTCTGGTAAGTTTGAATGGTGAGAGATGGAGAGGTTGAGAGGAAGATGGACGAGGTTGAGAGGTTGGAGAGAAGAATGGAAGTCTGTCTTCAACCCACAGGAACAAGCTTGCATAGGAACAAAGAAATTTAATTTTTCTGTTTTGGCAGTTTGTTTCACGGTTGTTAAAGATAATGCAAATTAAATAAATAAATAAATAAATTTATTTAATTTCATGTGAGTTTGAAGAAATTAAATATTTTTGAAATATTTATTTTTAGAACTATAGAAAACTCAATTAAATATTTAAAATATTTAATTTGCAAATAGACTTTAGGAGAATCAATTAAATATTTTGGAATATTTAATTGTAATGTGACTTTAGAAGAATCAATTAAATATTTGGAATATTTAATTGTAAATGGAATTTAGAAGAAAAGAATACTTAATCTTTATTTGAATAAAATATTCAAGCCAAGATTATTGATAATTAATATAAATAAATCGTAATGTTTATTTAATTAATTAAGAAATGAATCTGAAAAGATGATTAAATAAACTTATTTATTTAATCGAAATGAAATAATGAACAATATAAATAAATTATTTAAATTTATTTATATGCAGATAGAATTTGAGATTTAATTAAATATTTAAAAATATTTAATTAATTAAGACTATGTGATGTGACCATTTTAGGTGTATACATTTTGCCCCTCTTTGAAGTGATGTGTTTTACGCATTGCTTCAAAGAATTTTGAAATTTGCCCCAGATGTTGATTGTCAAATGTTGATAGGTATATGCCCCCTCGAACGATGAATCGATAAGATTTTGATTTTTGTGAATTTTTTTGAAAATTTTAGATTTTTTGGATTTTTTTGTGATTTTTTCATTTTTTATGGTTTTTAAGATGTCAATTCATAGTTCAAAAATTTTGATGTGAAGAAATTGACCCGGAGAGATGTGAAATGAAAAATTGATGATCAAAATTGCCCCTGCTATGTTAAAATGTGATAAAATGCCCCAATTTTGCCATTAAATAGGTAAAAAATGTCATTTTCCATGTCATTTTCCATTTTAACCTAGTAAAATTTGTAAATTTTGAGCTCTAGAGAGATAATTATGGCACTTCTGATTCACCAGCACCGTTTCGAGCGCATCCTATGACATCAGCGGCCAGCACACTATGGACCCCCGGTATGTACCTCGTGAAACTCTTGCTTTTGGAAAATTTTCCATTCGTTGCACGTTCATCGATGTTTTGATTGTGAAATAGTGTGTTTTAGCGCCCTTAATAATTTTCATAGTGCCCTTAATTCTTTTCATAGCGCATGTCATTTTGTAGCGCCCTTAATGAATTTTGTAGCGCCCATGATTAGTTCTGTAGCGCCTGTGATCTTGTAGCGCCCATGATGAATTTTGTAGCACCCATGACCATTTTCATAGCGCCCATGATTGGATGTTGTTGTGATAAATAAATTTGTTCCCAAAGTTGTTGGAAAACAAATAATAGCTGATAAATTTGCTTTTAAAGTTGTTAAAAACAAATAGGACCAATAAGTTTGCTTCTAAGTTGTTAAAAACAAACGTGATTTTGATTATCTACTTTCATGAAAATGAAAAACAAATAGTTTGATGTATTTGTTTGCTTCTAAGGTTGTTAAAAACAAACGTGATTTTGATTTTCATGAAAATGAAAAACAAATAGTTTGATGGATTTGTTTGCTTCTAAGGTTGTTAAAAACAAACGTGATTTTGATTATCTGCTTTCATGAAAATGAAAAACAAATAGTTTGATGGATTTGTTTGCTTCTAAGGTTGTTAAAAACAAACGTGATTTGGATTATCTACTTTCCATGATGATGAAAAATAAATAGTTTGATAGTCAAATTTGATTGATGAGTCATGATGATTTGATATTGATTTTGCTTTGTCATGATGATGTTGCAACAGGAGAGATTGGGCGTTTTGCAGTCATGGGAGACATTCCCGAAGACATGGGGTTTGATTCCACATCTGTTACAGTCAGATCGAGATGTGATCGAGGCCTATGGATTGAGTTCATTGCTTGACATGCCTGAGGTGCGACTCAACAGGGCTTTATTGACATCACTCACAGAGCGGTGGCATAGTGATACCAACACATTTCATTTACCGACCAGAGAGATTACAGTGACCCCTGAGGACGTATATCGCATCTTGAGGATCCCAGTGATGGGAGAGATAGTGGTCTTTGATAGCTGAGAGGTTGGAGGAATTGATGCTTTGAGGAGGATTTTCAGAGATGATCATATTGCTAGATATTTCATCCCATGGGGCGAGATGACAGATTCATATCCACCCTTATCATCTATACTGGAAGGTTTCATTGGAGGTGTTTTGTGCCCCGACCATAGATCAAAGGGGTTCGCTGTTGGGTGGGGTCGGGTTCTGGAGAGTATGGTGATGCAGGGGACACAATATGCATGGGGGACATGCATGCTTGCTCACTTGTATGATGAGTTACATCATATTGTATATGGTAGAGGCCGGAGTTTTGCTATTGGTTGTTCGTTACTACAGATATGGGCATGGGAGCACTTTGCTGTCATGTGACCATTGACTCGAGGACAGCGACCAGCTGGTCGATCGTACAAATGGAGATATAGTGATATTATTGCTCAGACGAGACTGGGCAAACTAGATCATTGGTAGTGTCTCTTAGATGGTCTTGATACAGTATGCTGGCGACCATATTTAGATTGCGAAGCATGGCCAGAGGATGTGAGGGAGATGCCCTATGTCTATATGTCTAGATACCTTATTGGTTGTACTTCATGGATTATTGAGAGATTTCTTGTTGGACGGGTATGTCGGTAGTTTGGGCGGATTCAAGGTATGCCTATGGGTTCTGCCATTTATGCATGACGACAGCCAGAGCTTGCAGTACAGGGTCCACGGATTTCATATGAGGCAGCGGTGGCAGAGTTCACCAGTTTAGGAGTGGTGATGTGGGATTACCGAGTTGATGTCCTTGACACAGGGACGGCGCCAGAGTATAGCCAATATGTGTTAAAGCATCCTGCACCACGTATGTTTGATCTTGATGAGCCTATTGCACCAGTTACTGTACAGAGACCACAGAGAGGCTGTAAGAGATGACAGAGAGATTCAACTTCAGAGGGTCATGATTCAGAGGGAGGGGATGATGATAAGAGTGGAGATAGTGATGATGATTCAGAGGGAGATGATGATGATGAGGAGGGTGGAGGTAGGGGTGGTGGTGGTAGGGGTGGTGATAGAGGTGGTAAGAGAGGTTGTAGGAGAGGTGATAGAGGTGGACCACAGATGAGACACATAGATCCATCTACTTTAGTAGATCCAGTGGTATCAGGTTAGATATCTTCTTTGCAGAGTACAGTGTAGAGCTTACAGGGTCAGTTAGCATAGGTACAGACCTTGATTGCACAGCTTCAGGGATAGTTGACCTTAGTTACTGCTGAGAGAGATACAGCTAGACAGCGGGGTGAGCAGGCCATTGCTTTAGCGGATAGTCTATAGAGAGTGGCAGCGAGTACCTTGCCTGGTGACATGATGAGAGAGGTGACCAGAGCCACCTAGGAGGCTGAGTTTTATAGGACCAGATATCATGATGTTGTTCCACCTGAGCAGAGGGAGAGTTATACACAGTCACGGTCTACTCATAGTCACTCTCGTACTACCAGCAGGGGTGTGACACAGCCATTACCTCCAGGAGGGCCATCAGGGACAAGTGGAGTAGGTCCATCAGGTGCAGGTGGTACAGGTCCCAGACCAGCACCATCAGAGGATAGCACTGCCTAGTGTAGTTTACATGATGTTTTTGTGATACTCTGTTTAGACATTTGTATACACCCTAAGATGGTCTCATTTTTGATGATGTTATATCATATATGATTAACATCTTTGTATATTTTGACATTCATTTTTGAGATATATGAAATACAATGATGATTTATGCTAAATGGATGGATTTTCTATATATGCATGATGTGTTACGAAATGATAGTTTCTCAATTTTTATGCTTATGATGTATATATATGCATGAGTAAAATCTATTGATGAATGATTATATGAATATGATGGATGACATAATTTATGAATGCTTATAAATGTTTTGATTATGATGTACACTTTGTTTTTGTGATTTTTTGATGCAAATATATATGAAAAATGTATGAAATGATGTTTTTGTGAATGTCAAAATATACTCAGTCATGTATTCAAAAAGATATGAAACACTTGATACTTTTCCAGCTTTTGGGAAAATCTATAAATGCAAAATGCAGACCCTAACATGAATGCAATCTATACTAACCATGTAGGATATTCATACAATATTGCCATTTGGAGAGCTTATTTGTGCTTTTTGTATCATCATAGAGCATTGAAATGTTGAAAGTTAATACAAGCATCAAAGGGTATGTTAGCACCAGTGATGACCTGAGTATTGCTTTCATGATCTTTGATATAGCAAGATAATACAAGCATCTAGGTATAATTAAACCGAGATGACCTGAGTATTGCTTGCATAAACAGACAAGAGTTAACCCATTTCCTATGCAAATTCTGAAATGTCATCAATGATACTTAGTAAAGCATGTCTCGCGACCAATTTGCATAGTACTAATGATTTCCTCACAAACAGCAGACAAAGAAAAATCATACTCCTTCCTTGCTTTTCTAGTTCAATACATCATTGAATTGCTCCAGAGATATGATAGAAAATCAAACAACCATTCAAATCTTGCCTAAAATATTTCAAACATTATTCAGATTAAGATCATCCAACTTTGGTTATCAACATTGATGTTTTTGTTTTGATGTTTGTTTGGATTATGTTGTTTTGATTTCCATTGGCATTGAATAAGCATGTTGTGGTTGATTTGATACGTCAATGTTTGTTGCATTTTGACAAACCGGCTTGTGTCCGTTTGTGATGTTCAAAAAGCTCGTTGCGCCTCTCTTGTTCAGTCTATGTTTCAGCTTTTGCCCCCAGTGTAAACACAACCTAAAGATTAAGGATATGTACAAATTTCATCAAGCCATGATGACACATAAAGATTCCTGCCATATGATGTGGATATGTACAGTTGATAAATATGAACGGATGATGGCGAAAGTGAATGCAAGACATAAGCTAATAGATGGAGGAGCCCATTTTGATTACAAGTAGCGCCTGTTTACCAGGTTTTCACGACTTGTTTTTATTGCACTTTTTTAGGATTTTTCTGATTTTTTTGGATTTTTTTTTTTTAAGGACTTTTTATGATTTTTTTGGATTTTTTCAGCACTTTTTCTGATTTTTTTGGATTTTTTCAGGACTTTTTATGATTTTTTTGGATTTTTTCAGGACTTTCTATGATTTTTTTGGATTTTTTCAGGACTTTTTATGATTTAGACATAAAATTTCTTCAAATGAATGCTGTTGATCAGATCTTCAAACAAGTCCCCTTCTGATGTAGATAACTGATATGCACTAGAACCATATGCTATAATGATGACAAATGGACCAAGCCAGTTTGGTTCAAATTTCCCTTTCTTTTCTCTGTCTTGCTGATTACGTGGATTTTCTCTTAAGACTAAGTCACCTACTTGAAATGTCCATGGTTTAACTCTGTGATTATAGCTATGAGACATAACTTGTTGATAACCCTTCAAATGGTCAGCTACATGTTGACGTCTTTCATCTAATAGTTCTAACTCTTGCAGGCGAGATACTCTATAGTCCTCTTCATTTATCAGTCCCTTGAGTGAGACCCTAAGCGAAGGTATTTCAACCTCTAGTGGTAAGATTGCTCATGCTCCATAGACCAAGGCATATGGTGTAGCTCCTCTTTGTGTGCGAATGTTGGTTCTGTATGCCCACAAAGCTGGATTTAATTGGACATGCTAATCATGACCGGCATCATTTACTGTCTTCTTTAAGATCTTCAAATTTGTTTTGTTTGAGGCTTCTTCTTGACCATTACCTTGTGGATAGTAAGGTGTAGAGAACCTATGTTGGATGTGAAATCTTTCACAAAGTTCATCCACATCCTGATTCTTGAAAGGCCTCCCATTATCAATAATGATAGAATTAGGAATTCCATATCTACAAATGATGTAATTCAGAATGAATGAAGAGATTTGTTTACCAGTCACGGTCGTCAAAGGAATAGCTTCAATCCATTTTGTAAAATACTCCGTAGCTGTGATAATGAATTTATGCCCATTTGATGATGAAGGATGAATTTTGCCAACAAGATCTAGTCCCCATTGAGAAAAAGGCCATATCGGAGTGAAAGGTTGTAGCTCCTGTGCAAGTGCATGAATAAGATTCCCATGGATTTGACATTTAGAACATTTCTTGACAAAAGTAAGAGAATCTTTCTTCATGGTAGGCTAGTAATATCCCATTCTGACAAGTTTCTTGGCTAAAGTCAAACCACTTGAATGAGTTCCACAAATACCACCATGAACCTCTAGTAAGGCTTTTTCAGATTCGTCATGTTCAAGACATCGAAGGAGTGTACCATCAAGACCACATCGGTAAAGGATGTCGGTGATCAAGGTATAACGAGATGATTGGCGTATGAAATTCCTTTTTTGGTTGCGAGATAAATCTGGAGGTAAGATGTTATCTTTTAAATAGGTATAAGTCTTGCCATATAAAGGTGAGTCAGAACCGGTTAAATGATATATGACTTGGGTCTCTGGATTATCATAGGTGGGAGAAAACAATTGTTCCACCAAGAATTCGTACCGTTTTTGACCTTCTGACAATTGTAACAAGGAAGCAATCGTAGCCATTGTATCTACAGCTTTATTATCAATCCTTGAGATTTGTGAAAACTTGATTGACACAAAATACTTTTTAAAATCATCCACCATATAATTGTAAGGTAGCAACTTATCATCTTTAGTCTGATAATCATCATTGATTTGATTGATGACAAGTTGTGAATCACCATAGACTTGCAGCTTTGTAATCCGCCATTCCAAGGCTATTTTTATCCCTATAAGCAATGCCTCATATTCAGCTATATTATTTGTACAAGGAAACATCAATCGATATGATTTTGGTATGTTATCTCCTTCAGGTGTGACAAAAAGAATTCCTGCCCCCGAGCCTTGTTGCATGTAGGATCCATCAAAGTACAATGTCCATGATTTCTGAATTGTTGTTGTGAAGACATCTGCATCAGGAAACACAATGTGCATTGGATTTTCTTCTTATAAAGGTGCTTTGGCCAACTGATCTGCAATGACCTGTCCTTTAATAGCTTTTCGATCTACATAGTGAATGTCAAACTCACTTAAGATCATTACCCATTTTGCAATTCTCCCTGTTAAAGTAGCTCTGCTTAGTAGGTATTTTAGTGGATCAATCTTGGTTATCAGCTTAACTGTATCAGCCAACATATAGTGTCACAACTTTTGAGAAGCAAACACCACTGCGAGGCAAGCTTTTTCAATGAAAGTGTAGTTTAATTCACGACTTGTTAAAGTGCTGTTGATATAGTATATGGCCCTTTCTTTGCCTGTAGAATCCTCTTGTGCTAGTAATGCTCCCAAGGATACTTCTGTTGCTGAAATATAGAGTATGAGTGGCTTTCCTGGAATGGGTGGAATTAAAACTGGTGGGTTCATAAGATATTGCTTGATCTGATTGAATGTTGTTTCACATTTATCTTCCCATTTGAATGGGACATTTTTATGCAATAAATGTGTAAATGGTAAGCTTTTGTCTGCTAGTTGAGCTATAAACCACCTGATGGATTGTACTCGCCCTTGCAATGATCGAAGCTGACTGATATTTCGTGGTGATGGCATGTCCATTATAGCTTGTACTTTTTTTGGATCAACTTCTATGCCCTTTTCTGAAACAATGTATCCTAGGAGTTTACCAGATGTAATGCCGAAGACACATTTCTTTGGATTGAGTCGAACATTGAACTTCTCCATTCTGGTAAAGATTTTTGATAAGATTTCTAGATGTTCTCTTGTATGAGATTTGGCAAGTAAATCATCAACGTAGTCTTCCATGAATGTGTGCATCATGTCATGAAAAATGGTTGTCATTGCTCTTTGATAAGTGGCTCCGGCGTTCTTTAACCCAAATGGCATTACGTTCTAGCAATAGGTACCCCAAGGGCATGTGAACGTTGTTTTATCTTGATCCTCTGGTGCAATTTTTAGCTGGTTGTATCCTGAAAATCCATCCATTAATGAATACATTGCATGGCCAGTAGTTAAATCAACAATCATATCTATGTTGGGCAAAGGAAAGTCATCTTTGGGACAAGCTTTGTTTAAATCTCTAAAATCTGTACAAACTCTAATCCTTCCATCTGGCTTTGAAATAGGTACAATATTGGAAATCCATTCTGCATAGTCAATAGTCTGAATGAACCCAACATCTAGAAGCTTCTTTAATTCCTCTTTGACCAATAATGCAACATGTGGATGCATTTTTCTGAGTTTTTGCTTTACAGGCTTTGCCCCTGCGTTTATAGATAAATGATGCATTATCAGATTAGGATCCAACCCTGGCATATCAACATATGACCAAGCAAAATTAATTTGATTCTCCTTCAAGAACTCCATGAATTTCATGACTTCTTCAATTGTTAATGACGCTGCAATTTGCAAGATTTATGGCTACTCTGCTGTACTTATGTTAATTGATTCTTTCGGTTCGATCAAAATAGAAGATCTCTTGTGATAATGCTTGGGAAGAGTGTCAAGTTTCTCATCCTTCAGTGCCTCAGAAAGGTTTTCACTGTCAGATTCGCTCTTTATTTTTCTCTTGTTGTGATCTACCACTACCATTTTTTGGTTTTCACCAATAGATCCATCTTTTATTTCATTTATTTTGCAGCTAAGAGACTTGACACCGTCCTTATCAAAATTGTGAGTATGACATTCTTGGATAAAACAATTGTTTTCCTCATTAGAAGAACAAAGGAAATTTATAATGTCCTAATCATCATGAAATGTAGGGATGTGGATAGGTGCATCATTGTCCCAATCAATAAGTTTTGGATAAACTAAAGGCATGGGATCATTAGGTTGGGTAAGGTCTTGAACTGTCAAAGTCATGATGTGGTTGTCATCTTCATAGTAGACAAGGTCTATGATGGTATTCTCCTGTTGATCGCCAATCTCGTTAAAATCTGAATCGTCCTCACTTGAGTCATGATCACTTTGTAAAACATAATCAAGTGGAGGCCTTGAACCTTCTCCTTGTATGAGAACGGGTGCATATTTGTGTATAGTATCAACTTGTTTGTCTCTCCAAAATTCATCATTATAAATGGTGTCCCATTCATATTCATTAGAATCAGTATCTGAACTATTCTGCAATTGGAAAACTGATTCATGAGGTTTATCTGACATTGATCCTCCTTCATGAGTTGGTTGTGCTTGCTGTGAAGTAGAGTCTTCTATATATTTACCATATCCAAGTCCTGTTTTATCATTTGGATGTATTGAAATAGGTTGAATTGGTTCCACAATTCCTTCTCTTCTCTTTCCTATAGGACCATTTCCTTCATAGCCCTTTTTCTGCATGATAGCATACCCCTTACCATATTGTTCTGTAGGTAACTTAATGTGCAAGAGAGATTCATCTTCATCTTTGAATAGCCAACTTAGGATGTCCCTATCTTCAGCTTCTTCTTCAGTGGTGTTGGCTTTAGTGAATTTTCCGTCAAACTTTGTTATTGGCACAGAAGCTTGGGATGTAGAGGCTGTTGCAATCTTTTGATTTGATAAGGTTGGCTGACCATGTGACCTCAGAGAAGGAGGTAAGGTAGAAAGAGATAGTGAATATTCACCTACCCCTTTGTCTTTAAAATTTAGCTTAGTGTCAAGATTCTTTGTCAATTCTTGCAATTGGACTTGTAGATTAGAAGAAGAAACAACAAGAGCCTCCCTATTATGTGGCACAAAGGCGTCTTGAGTTGCTCGGAGATTTGAACAAGTTTGTGTGCTATTGTAATTAGCTTGTATGGTTATTTCTTGTCTATCATATGGAAACTTGAGGCATTGATGGTACGTTGATGGTACCGCTTGCATATAATGAATCCATGGACGACCCAAGAGTATGTTATAAGAAAGATCATGATCTAAAACCTGACAAAAGGTATTTTTCACAATAGGTCCCACTCTGATAGGTAGCATTATCAGTCCTTTAGAAGCTCTTTCTTCATCATCATATGCCTTGATAGTTATTTTCCTTCATGGATCAATAGAATTTTCTGATATTCCCAAGGCATGTATTAACTTTAAAGTACAAATGTTTAAACCAACTCCTCCATCTATTAAGACGCATCTGATTCAGTGTTTATGGATCATGACTTCAAGATAGAGCGATGAATTATGTGGATGTGCCATGGAAGCATCATCTTTTTTGGAAAATGAAAGACAAGTGGGGGAAGACAAATGTCCCACCATAGCTTGGAATTTGTTTACATCCAGATCAGTATCAACAGTTGTGTTTACAAGAGCTTCTTCTAAAATATTCTTGTGTATGGGGGATATTTTGAGAAGTTCAAGGATGGAAATTTGAGCTGATGTTTTTCTCAATTGATCAACTAAATTATAATGACTTGGAGGAGAAATAGTTGCCTTAGATGAACTTCCTTTTGGGACAACTTTTGCTTGTCCTCTCATGGTCACATTAACCTGTTGATATTCTTGTTTTCCCTTGATTTTGATAACATTAACCCGTTGATCATCAACATAGATGTGACGGATTATATTGTCTTCAACATTATGTACACTTTTTGCTTTTGCATCTGATGTTTCCCCCTTTTGATAGTTTAGTAAAGGATCTTTAAATGCTTGATGATCATCATTGGTATGATGTCCTTCAATTGTAATAGTTCCGTTGTCAATTAAATCTTGTACTAAATTTCGCAAAGCTTGACAATTATTCATTCTATGACCTTTACATTGATGATAATTGCAATAATACGAGTCATTCCATGATGGTGGTTTGACTCATGGCTCATTATCTCTTTGTGGTGGTAAGGTGATAACCTTATTATCAAGAAGCTCCTTGAGAGCAGACTCAAGAGATTGACCCAAAGTGGTAAAATTTTGTCGATTTGAAAAGAATGAAGGTCTAGATGGATTTGATGTTTGGG
The DNA here is from genome assembly GCA_007258455.2 of Sequoia sempervirens. Taxonomy (NCBI): domain Eukaryota; kingdom Viridiplantae; phylum Streptophyta; class Pinopsida; order Cupressales; family Cupressaceae; genus Sequoia; species Sequoia sempervirens. The sequence goes on along the minus strand of VDFB02000010.1, from coordinate 7,293,777 downwards.
TATTGCCAAGGTTGTTATTGAAATTACCCCGATTATCCTTGGTGTTTTGATTGGTCACGCTTTCTTGCTTGAAGTTTTGTCCTTGTTGATTGTTGCTTCCTTGTTGGTTGGTATTTCCTTGTTGGTTGGTACTTCCTTGTTGATTGTTTCGTAGAGCACTTGATAGATTAAAGATAGATGGTCTTGTTCATAGATTATTTGCATCTAGTATACCATCATTGACAACATTTTTATTTTTGTTCCAAAACCTTGTTTTATCGTTGTTGTTTTGGTTGGTGTACTTGGATTATCAAGTTTTATCACTCCTCGTTTAACCAAGGCCCCTTCAATGATGATTGCGTTTTGAATCAATTTTTCAAAGTTATGAGGACAATGAAGGTTGAGCCTATAGCTTAATTCTTGATCTAGGCTATTGATGAAGATATCCATCTTTTCCTTTTTAGGAATAGGACGGGAATATTGTGCGAATAACCTTCTCCACCTTTGCAAAAACGTAGTGAAGGATTCTCCTACTTTTTGATTCACTTTACAAAGATCAAGCATTGTTATCTAGTGTTGGATGTTGTAGGAGTATTGTGATATAAACTGATTTATTAACTCCTCAAAGGTTTTGATGGGGGGAGTGATCTTGGAAAGCCACTCCATGGATTGTGCACCTAGACTTCATGGAAATAATCGCATTAAGTAGGTATCATCATAGGCGAATTCTAGACTCATATTTCGGAAATCCCTCACATGGTCAATGGGATCAGTTTTTCCATTGTACCTATCATATTTAGGGATTTCACAATGTTTTGGAAAAGGGATCATTTGAAGACTCCTATCGAATGGATAAGGAGATATGTCTTCCAAAACATACTTCTTTGTTGTACCCCCTTGCATCTCCTTTATTTTCCCTTGTAATTCTTTTATCTATTGAGTAAGGGCACTAAAGTCAGTAGGAGGAGTTTCAGGATTCTGTTTAATCCCTTCTATATCGAAATTGTGAGGTAACTTAGCTCCTTGATTAGCTAATGAAAGAAAATATCTTTCTTTGTTTCGTTCTAAAATCCTTTCCATAAGAGTATGGAATTGGGGATCTTGCTCTACTTCTTGAAGCTTTTCTTCTGTTAATTCATCAACATTAAATGTATCCTCTTCTTTCTCATTATGGTCACCCATTTTGCTTGTAGTGGTTTCTCCTTTGTCTTTTTCCATGTGTTTTTGAGATCTCGTGAAGACAGGCATAAGTTTTGTTCCAAATTCTTACTCACTTTTGATCAAAAGAATGAAATAGTGCAATTTTGTGATAGATATGAAAGTCAGGATAGAATGAAAATTCTATGACTTGAAAGATTTCTAACTTTTAGCTTGTGTTGTTCCCTAATTGAAAGGATGAAAATCCTGTTGGTGGGAATTTAAGCAAAAGATCATGAAAAAGATGATTTTTCACTTTATAAAGTTTGATCCTAGTTTCGTAAAAGGATGGATTTGTGAAAAATGCCTAATGTGATTGAGTTCTCTATTGCAAAATTTGATTTGGATGAGTAGAATATTCAATTGCAGGTTGGGGAATATAACAGAAACGAATACATTGACTATGGTTATGCCATTGAGAAAGGGCTCTTCTTTGAAAGAAAGATTGTGAGTACAAAGGTTCTATAGCATAATCATCAGTGAAACCTCTAACACAGTCATGATATCGATGAAGAAAGGTTCTATATTTGAGTAAAACTTTTCGGCTTTGATACAAGAATCGTCTTTTCTTCAATAGTTTCTTGTAGCTAAGGGGTTTCTTTAGCTTTTTGATTCTTTTGAGAATAGACTTCTTAACAAAAGTTGTGGATTTCCAATTTCGTAACATGAGAGTAATCAATGTGATCGCAAGTGTTGGATGATCTTAACTGAATTAATGTATTGAAAACACATCAAACAATTTGTAGAATAGTTGTTTTAAGTACTATACTAAACATCAAGTGTATGATCAAAATGTTTTTCAAAAATTGTTTTAATAGGTTTTACACATGATAAGCATTTCAAACAGACTCACTCTTAGTTCTCAAGTAGGTCATCATAGTAATCAACAGCCCACATCTTAAACCTGCGTCGACTCACATAGCCATGTCACCCCCGAAAGGGCAGCCGTGTTTTTGTCTTTTCCAGGTGCGTACTCAGAGTGACGGAAGTGGATACCGGATCCCCTGAGCAAACAATCCTTAGTAGTTATATGGTGAGTATCTTGGGGGTAGATTCTTCCCTCCCCTGCACTGTGATTATTATGACGTTCAGAAACTGACTTCGGTTGGATACTACACTAAGTTCGTAGTAAGGGTTTCTGTTCGGTGCGGCAAATGATAGACTCCCTCGAGAGACCTCCCTACCATTAGAACAAAGGCTTTGGGGATGGTTATCAATGCACACTACCATCAAAAGAGGGTTTCCCCAATTTTTCTTTAAATTTTAGAGTGGGGTGGAATAGCCTGGCTTTGGCTTGAACCCACTTGAGTCGTTCCTCTTGGGTGAGTACTTTTTCCCACAAGAGTAGGCTCTCTAAAAGGTTTTAATAAAGCTATAAATTGCATAAAGGGAAATAGATGAGTTTGGCATTTTGATCACCTAGTTAAGGGGAGAGCATAGGCCTATCACCGTTTAAGCAAAGCAATCAAAAATTCAGTTTTAAGCCCAAAATAAAAAATTTGCTATGCTAGGTGAAGATTTTGCTTCACAAAAACATGAAATTCATTTTTAGCCCAAAATTAAAAGTGAAGTGACTATCCTAGGATTGCTTAATTTTATTTTAGGTGACTACCCTAGGATTGCTTGATTCCATTTATGTGACTACCCTAGGATTGCTTGATTCCATTTATGTGACTACCCTAGGATTGCTTAATTCCATTTATGTTTGTTACTGTCCGCGGTCGCGTCGGATTCAGTCAAACTATATTCAAATTACAATTTACAGATTGCAGGTTTTTAAAAATGCGCTACAATAGAGATTATGGGCACTGCAGGAATCATCATAGGCACTACAAAAATCATTAAGGGCGCTGCAGGAATCATTAAGGGTGCTGCAAGAATAATTAAGGGCGCTGCAGGAATCATTAAGGGTGCTACAAAAATCTTTAAGGGCGCTGCAAGATGCCTTCCGGGCGCTGAACTGGGTATGAATATGGCTGAAGCGTGTTTCTTGTGCTAATCCGCTGTTTTTGGTCATAACCTGTCAAGAGAACCTGCAAAAAGATGTGAGAATTGGGGGCAAGAGCCCCATGGTGGGCACCAAAAATGTGTATGTTAAATATGTATAATCAAATTGAGATAAACAAAACACAAATAATAGAACTTTAAACTGAAGGAAAGCTAATTAAATTGATTTCAAAAGAAATAAATGAAGCTTCTTCAGAGACGTTCCATCTTCCTCTATCTCCAGAGATTTGTTTGAAGCTGTTGCTCTCAGATTGTGTAAGCTTGGCTTCTTCAAATGGCAATCTGTAGAATGAGTATGCAAAATGATAGTGCTTCTTTATGCTAAATGCTGGTGGAGGTGAGAATAATGATACGAATATGCATAGGGGCTATGGATTATGCAGAGGGGCTATAAATGGAGGATGCTATGAAATGAAGTGGATATGGCATGATATGCTATGCTACTATGCTATGCTATGATGCTTGAATACTGTGAATGCTAAAAGGCTTATGCTATTGCAATTTGGCTATAGTTATTCTATTGAAAGCTTCTCTGTAATTGCAAAGACCCGGCAGTCCTTTTTATAGCTTTTTGCAGGCAAAATCCTGGCTGGCAAAGATCAACGGCTGTGAAGTTGTCTTGTAAGTTTGAATGGTGAGAGATGGAGAGGTTGAGAGGTTGGAGAGAAGAATGGAAGCCTGTCTTCAACCCATGAGAACAAGCTTGCACAGGAACAGAGAAATTTAATTTTTCTGTTTTGGCAGTTTGTTTCACGGTTGTCGAAGATAATGCAAATTAAATAAATAAATAAATAAATTTATTTAATTTCATGTGAGTTTGAAGAAATTAAATATTTTTGAAATATTTATTTTTAGAACTATAGAAAACTCAATTAAATATTTAAAATATTTAATTTGCAAATAGACTTTAGGAGAATCAATTAAATATTTTGGAATATTTAATTGTAATGTGACTTTAGAAGAATCAATTAAATATTTGGAATATTTAATTATAAATGGAATTTAGAAGAAAAGAATACTTAATCTTTATTTGAATAAAATATTCAAGCCAAGATTATTGATAATTAATATAAATAAATCGTAATGTTTATTTAATTAATTAAGAAATGAATACGGAAAGATGATTAAATAAACTTATTTATTTAATCGAAATGAAATAATGAACAATATAAATAAATTATTTAAATTTATTTATATGCAGATAGAATTCAGAGATTTAATTAAATATTTAAAAATATTTAATTAATTACCAGACTATGTGATGTGACCATTTTTAGGTGTATAGAGGATGCTATGGTTGAAGGGGGAGGAATGTGAGATCCTCCTTGGATTGCAACTATGTTTGTTGATTGGGATGTGGAAGGAGCATGTTTATTGTATATCTTGGCAATTCTCTTCATAACTTGTAAACCATCATCACTTTCAATCAAACGATGAAGGTTTTCTATTGTAGGTATGGCAGTGGTGGAAATGTTTTCAAGAGACAAGTCTTGTTGTAAATGTGCAAAATATTCATGAATACTAATGACTTTTTCTTGCGGAATGGAATTGTTTTGTGTGTCAACATTCATTGGATGAAAATGGGAAGGCGTAGAAATGGTAGTATCCATGCCTAATGCACCATTGTAAATACTAGGAGTAGGAGATCTTGAGATCCCAAGGTCCACAATGAAAGTGCTATCGTGGGAAGCCATGAGTCTAGAACTTCATCTCACTAAAGTATTATCAATGGGGCACCAAACACTCATAAAAGTACCACAAAGGATGGGGTGAATGTAAATGCAATGTTTCCTAGGAGTGCACAATGCAAATAGCAAAAAATATGCAAGCTGAAACAAAAAACAAAAATGTAGTAAATGCTCAGAAAGATGCCTGAAAATACAGTCTAAAATGTGCAGGTGGACTAATTCACCCAGGGTGGCGAATGAGTCTAGTTATGAGATTTTTTTGTATTTTTCAGAAAATTTAAGATGACTTAAATGCTTTTCAGATGCCAATGAAGGATGCAGATGCAATTTTTTAGTTTTTCCAATGATATGATATGCAAGAATGAAATCTAAATGAGTCTTTCACTAATGCAATATGAGAAACCCTAGGATGCAAAAACAAAACAAAACCTAAATGAATGTTGATGCAAATGAAACCTAGGATGCAGTATTCAATTGAAATCAGAAATGTAAAGTGTCCAATATGCAGGTTCACCAAAATGAACCGTATATTTTTGGCACCCTAATCCTTTCTAGCACTTCTAGGGTTTTTCACCTAAAAAGAGAAATAAGAGCCAAAATATCTAGCTAGGTTCACTCAAATTATGCAATGTATGATGTTATTTAGACTAAATGGAATAATATGAATGCAACTAAATGAAATTTTTGACTGATTATGAATCTAAAACCTAAGAATTATGCAATTTTGGAAAACACAATGATGTTTTCAAACATGAACTAAGAATGAACAAATACAAAACAAAATAGAAAAAGGTTTATTCAAAGTGGACCTGAGAAGAGAATGGAGAATCTAGAATATTCTGAATGTTGTCTGAGATCACCGAAAATCACCAGTGGGACTCATTCACAACTGATGGCGAATCAGTCCTGCTTCTGATGAAAATTGTCAAAAACTAGTTTCTAAGTGTCAGGATCTGGAATTTGAAAAAATATGGATTTCCAACCTTAAGGTGGGACTCATTCGCCACTAATGGCGAATCAATCCACTCCCAAAATTTTGAGAAATTGGGGGACAATTCTACAACACTAGATCTGAGGTTGTCTACTTGTTGGGTTGATGAAGTTAATCCTACAGAAAACGGACAAAATGTCTTCTCCAAGCTTGAAATAGGTTATGATTGACTTAAAACACTTTCTTGACTTCTTGTCCACTTTTCAACACCTAAATGCTTGATAAATCTGCATACACAACACATGCACAAAGGGGAGAAATGGTTAAAGGTTAGGGCAAAGGGATTTTCCTTGGTCAAATCCCACTTTGGTAATCAAACCCTTAATAAAATGATGAAATGGAAGAGAATGATAAACAAATAACATGTAAATGCCATCAACTTACCAAACTCTTGTTGAAGAAAATATGAAGATATATCAATGGTTGCCTTTAAATGCTTGATTGATGCTTGATTAGATGATGCACAGTGCTCAAATTCTTTAATGAATGCTTGGATTGCTTGAATGAGTTAGGAGATTGTTGCAGGATGTAAAATGAGGAGAAAATCATATATTTATACACACTTGTGCCTCAGTAACCTGATGATACCTTATCACAGGCTGACATAAGGTGATTTTAACTAAAAACCTGAAAGAAAATTTGAAATATTTTGAATTTTGAGCCAAGAGGGACTCATTCGCTACCCATGGTGAATGGGTCCCACCTTGGAATTGAATGTGGGTGTCAGGAATTAAGTCACATTTAAATTTTTTGTCGGGTTTACATTAAAAAATACACTTAATTAAGCCTTATAAAGACATAAAGGGGTCAAATAAAGCATAAGAAAGGTGTAAATAGTTAAATTATGCCTAGAAAAGCATGAAATCTTGTTACAAGACTTTACAACACTTCAAAATAGGACTTGATAATGAATAAAAAGGTGATTTTTAGGTGAATTGTAATTAATAGAGTCTAGAAAAGTGTAGAAATGTTTTACAACACTTCACAACACCTTCACAAGACATCATAATTTGAATTTAAGGACCTAATGTGATTGTTTAAGCCATAGTACAACATTAAATCAAAGCAAAATGGACCAAGCATCAAGAGGAAAGGCCTAAAAGACCATGAAAATGTCAAGGGACCATTTTTGTAAGGCGCATGATGCAAATATGATGTGAAAATGTAGAATTTTAGTGATTTTTAATGAGATGAAGTGCAATAATGCAAGCTATATGAGATTTTTACTAATGCAAATTTTGAAACCCTAAAATGCAAATTAAACAATGCAAAATGCAATGCAATGCTAATAGAAGCTAAATCTACAATGTAAACACACTCCAAGTCAGAAATATGATGCTCTAAATGTAGGTTCACCAAAATGAAACATATATTTTGTATGTGGGGCTCTCTTACACTTCTAGGGTTTTGAACCTAAAAGGAGAAAGATACAAAAATCTTAACACTTCACTCAAGAACAAACCCTTGAGATTTCAATGCAAAAGACATTGAAATTTGTCCAAGAGGATTGTCCTAAAGGCTAAATGCTAATAAAAGGGTGTTCACCACTAAGTGTACTTGGAAAATGTAAAATGTTTGAAAACACACTATGATATGCAGAAAGGCCTAGAAATGCAAATAGATTGTAACAAAAAACTATGAGATTTAAAGTGTGCACCTGGAAACTGGAGAAAGATGGTGTAGACACATAAAATTGACCTATCCCTACAAGCTCTATTTTTACCACTTTCGTCCTAGCATAATTAAAATATTTAATTATGTTCTTTGTCCACTTTCGACTATTAATTAAATAATTCATAATTGTTTAATTAATTCATTTATTTTTATTCTTCTTGATTAATAAATAAATAAATTCTATTTTATTTATTTAATACATCACTAATTTTCTAAAGTCTTTGCATAATTAAATAAATTTCTTAATTTATTTAATTATTCTTGTCCATCGATTTTTGCTTGATTATTTAAATAGATAAACTTTACTTTTTTATTTAAATATGTCACTAATTCTTAAAAATCCTCTTATAATTATATAAATTCTTTAATTTATTTAATTATTGTCCACCTTGAATTTTTCTAATTTTAAATAAAGATGTATATTTAAAACTGTCCATTTCCTATTTCTTGGCTTTTTGTAATTTAAATAAAATTATTTATTTAAATTTTCCCACCTTCTAATTTCCTCCAAGTAAATAATTAAATTAATTATTTACTATCACATGATTTTCCCTTTTTGAATTAAATTTATTTTTAATTCAAGATAATCTTCTTCCTCCAAAAAATCAAGTAATTTCTAAAATTATTGGATTTTCCAAATTTTTCTCTTCCTATCCAATCTTTATCTCCCTGTCACATTTATTTTCAACCATCGATTTTATTTTATCAAATTGCATCTTGGCCACTCATTTCAAATATTTTGATCTCATTTTGGTCACTTCATCTTTTGAAAACTTCATCTCTTGCAACCTTATGCTCTTGCAATCTTAGGCATTTCTTGTCATAGGATTTCTTTCATTTGGCATTTGGCATAATTTAGTCATAGATTATAGTTGCTTGCTTGCATATTAGTACATTTTTATATCCAATCCTTCAAATGTTTGCTTAGGGCTTGTCATAAACATTAGTTTTCTCACATAAAATCTGAGGGCAATACCATATTTCCAACAAGTTAAGAAAGTGTAATGAAGATCAGCCATGGAGATTGAAGACACTTGGTGAGCTTGTTCCCTTTTGTGTTTTTCATTTATTTTCCTTTGCACTTCATTACTTTCTTTGGGTTTTGTTTTTATGATTTAATCATGCGAACATTAGGAAAATTCCCATTGATACATTGGTGAACTCGACATTTTTCTTGTAGATTTCCATACGGTTTTCGGTATTTTCTGTTGTTTTTGAATGTACAGGTATGGAATGCCTCATTTGCTTCTTTTCAAGCCACATTTTCTGCATCATGACACATTCATAGTTTCAAACAACACATTCGCTTTGGTGCGCTGCATGTTAGGGTTAGAAAAGGTAGATAGCTAACAATTAAATGCAAATTTAATTAATAAACAAAATAACTAAAACACATAGAATAAATTATAACACAGAGAATTTAACGTGGTTCACCCAATCTGGGCTACATCCACCAAAACCGCAACCATCCAATGATTTTATTATCTAGTGCAAAAACCTATTACAATCTTGCGAATAGTAACATTTTTCATCATACTGTTACCCCCATTTGAACCCCTTTTTAACAAGCTTAGAAGCTTCTAGATTAGGGTTCTACAAAGTCAGTTTTTTTCTTTTTTAGTTGATTTTTCCCTGTTTTTGTTGATTTTTCCCTTGTACAGTATAGCATGATCAATAACTACATACCAACACTGCATACACGTGTCAGAACGCCACATTTTCCAAGACACAACACATTAGCTTCCTCGAATGACACATCTAAGATTCGCGACACATTTTTTTGTAGGTTAAGCTTATGGCTGACAGATTCCAAAGTATGGAGTCGTGATGCATTCACTTTGCATAGTGAAGCATTTGTCTGGTATATTTTACTTTTAGGTTTTTCTGATTTTTTCCATATTTTCATTTTTTCCATTCAAAGTAGCTTAGGGTTTTGGGGTTATTAATATTCTGGTTTTCAGCTTGTGGCGAGGAATCTAACATTGTTTTGTGGATTCTTTTATAACATTCCTAATTTCCTTAAGGAAACAAACAACAATCTTGCATTTTCATTCATTGGTTAAAAATTTACTTGCATTTTCATGTCATTGGGTTAAAATGAACACAAGCATGTATTAAAACTCATACGGTTAAAATAAATTTGCATTCTCAGAACATGAGTTTAAAATTAACTTTGTCTTTCACATTTCAAGTTAAACTTAAAAAAAAAGAACAAAGTGTCTTGTGTGTCCTCCTCACATTATCATTTGGTAATTAAAATTCACAAGTGTCTTCAAATTTTGTCACCTTGATTCAATAATCGAAGTATCCTCTCCCCTTGCACACTTGTGCGATCCTGGGTGCAAGAGAAACAATTATTGACTCTAGATCTTGGGTCTTCCTTGGTGAGAAAAAGTACTCATCCCAAGGCGACTCAGACCGAAAATGAAGATCTTTGGCTGAGCTACCCCCAACTGGTATATAAATATGAATCCTAATGGAAAACTTAGGATTATGAGTGTGGATGTGTCACACGGACAAAGTAGAATTCCCCAAAACCCTGTTGAGCGTAACCTCTTCAGGCTAGAATTCCTCCTTTAACGGAGCTTAATATTTTCCCCATGTGTGGCCACTCAAATGGGGGTCCCTTACTAAACACCTTTGTGCAGTAGCCAAAATCCTTCTATTTGCTAGCGCAACAACGGTCGTTGTGAAGGCATCCACATCTTCACAGTTTTTAGTATAGGTGATCAATCTGCCATGGGAGTTTCATGGGGGTTGGAAGCTTGGCTCACCTGAGAAGAGAGTGCACTATAAGGGGGAGCCCATGCATCCAAGCTTCTAGATTCACATGCTATGAATATGCGGCTGTGGAAACCCACGTGGAATCTAGTGAATATTGGACTGGCCTAACCTAGGATTGTGCTTGTCCTTATTGTGTTTCTATTCAAAGAAAAATTATTGTGTTTTCCAAGTGTTTTTCTGAAACATTCAAACAAACAAACACTCTTCAAAAATCTGGAAACACACTTTCAACTTGACACAACTTCAAAATTCAGTCAAAATTGCAAACAAGTTTCTTCCTACAATGCATTTGCTGCCCTTTGCAACACATTTGATCTATTGAAATCGATTTGCAGTTTCCTATGCCACATTCGCTCTATTGCAACGCATTTACTACTTCCTAAATTTCATTTGCTTGGCTGAACCACATTTGAACATTTGTTGAATCACATTGTCATAGCTCATATTTGCTTTCTGTGATGCATCTATTTTCCTGTGCCACATTTGCCATTTCTTGCAATGCAATCTCTCTGCTACGCCACATTTTCCATTTCCTGAAATGCATCTGCCTATGTTAAACCACATTTTCTTAACAAAACACTGCATCTTCTTGTCTGAGTCACATTTTTTTTTGAAAAACCTCATTCGCTGAACTTGCAACACATTTGCTAAACTATGACGCATCTGTGACCTTAAACGACACATTTGTCTGACTAAAGAAAAAACTCTATCACAGACCAAAAATTTAATTCAAATCTGCCTAAATTGTCATCAAACATCTTTTTTCAGAGGATCCTATCAAAAACCAAATAAAAAATTGTTCAAATTTGTCCCCATTTTCATCCATTAGTTTGCATTTACTCATAGGTTCATACTTGCAAAATTTAGTTTCATCCTTAGACTTCATCATCTTCATTTTCAGTCATAAACCAGTCCTTGCATCCTCATTTCATTTTCAGATTTTGTATTAGGAAACCTTACCTCACTTAGCAAAATATTTTCCTTCAAGAGTAGGGGTACCATTGGATTTTGTCATCATTATCTTCTTTAGTCATTGTCCTTTTTGTGAGACCTTTCCAACTCATCAGTCAAGTTAGGAAACCTCACTTAGTCATCTTGTCATTGTTCTTTAGTGATTTAAACAAGTCCTTTGATACTCCAAAATTGAAACGTAGATCAAGCTTAGTGTGGTTGAGTAGATCCTTTTTCCAAATCAATTAGACCTTTGCATTCAAGTCATCTTAGTCCTCATTTTGCATACCTTATTCCAAAAATACCAAAAAAATTAGTGTCATAACTTGTCATCTCAATCTTCATTATCCTTTGGCATTTGTCATTTCCTTTATTATCCAAAAATCCAAAACATAGTTTGCATTGGCATATTGCATTTTCATCCCTTATTATCAAAAATCCAAAAAACATAGAGACGGATATTTGGCCATACTTCTAAGTCAAGGAGCTAAATTACCATGTGGCTTTGACATTAATACTTTGAGCCCAACATCACCTGACCATAATACCAACAATCCAAACAACAATTCGTCCAACATTAGTCAACCTCAAAACAACACAAACACGGCCTTTGTTGGTGCCATATCACAAATTGCTACAAGTACCATTAGTGCTACCTCCCATGACGCAACTAATCAAAACAGTTCCAATACAATTAATGCAACATCCGTCAAAGGAACATCAACTATGTCACAAGCCATGTGACAATCAATGCCAACAATGCCAACAATTTTGTCACAATCGGTTGGAGCCACCTTTGGGTCCTCATCAATGTGGGCAAGCTATTCAAATCCTCTATTTGCAAATTCATCTAGTGCCATGGGTGCATCCTCATCAAATCCTCTCATTGGTACCTCATTCAATCCCTTGGGAGGAAATAAACGACGTGTCTTTATTCAAGGACCACAACCAAACATTAACATGTCGACATAGTTTAATACCAATACTTCCCAAGGGCAAAACACGAACATTCCCCATGGACAATTTCAACAATTTGGACAAGGCAATCAAAATACACAACATATGGCATCATTTGGACACCATAATATTCATGGTCAACATATTTCCAAAATTTTGACTCAAATGGTTGGAGGGCACATTTTGACATATTCATCACATATTCACACCCATCAACAAGTCCCTAATCCAAACTTTCAATATCAACAACATGCAAAATAAAACACATCGTACATCTTGCAAGAACACATCCCACAACAAAACACAAACATCTCTTCACAACAAATGGGGCCCCATAGTGTACTGATCACTCTCATGTGTGATGCAACAAATATTCCTATAATTGATGCCTTGAGAACTCAAGTGGCTCAATTACAAAAGACTATAGAAAACATGCAAATGTCTGACAAGAAGTCACACATGTCATATGACATGCGTATATCATTTTGACATAAATTTATACATGCCACCATTCCCTCATGGGTATGTGGCACCAAACTGTAGCAAATACAAGGGCAAGATGAATCCTATTGAACATATTCGAGAATTCACGACCAACTATATGGACATTTCCTACGAACACACTTACTTGATGAGACTCTTCTCTAAGAGTCTTTCAGGGCCTGCACTTGAATGGTTCTCCACTCTAAAAGGGATAAAAACATGGGATGAACTTAAAGACAAATTCATAAAAAATTATGCATACAATATTGACATGGACACCTCCATCACTAGCTTATGCCCTCTTACACAAGAAGATGCTCATGAAACTTTCATCCCATTCTTCCAAAGATGGAGAAGTCTAGCAAGTTGTTGTCACATTGACATACCTGAGAAAGAAAAGGTCGACATGTTTGTTCAAACACTCCTAGGCCCATTGAAATATGGATTGCAAGTTCATTGTTGCACAACCTTCATAGACCTAGTTGAAAAGGGGGTCCAGGTTGAGAAAGCTCTCATTGCTAAAGGAGAACTAAAATATGGCCCAAAGAACAAAAACACCAACCCGCCATTAGACAAGATAAAATACTGGGTTAAGAACAAACACATAACCAATGATGGCATTGTTGATGCTAAGGTAGTTAACACAATAGGTCCTATACTTACTCTTAAAGGAGTTCAACTGCAAAACACACAGACAATCACACAGACACCCACTACTAATGCCATTCAAAATTATCAAAACAATCAAAATCAAAGGCAACCTCATCAACCTAGACAATTCCCAAGAAGTCGCACATATACCCCTTTGTGTGAGTCAATCAAAGATATCCTTAAGAAGCTCCTTCAAGACGATATCATTACACTAGAATACCCTAAACCATATGACCCAGGATAATTTAAGCCATCATGGTGGGACGAAAATGCTTTCCGTGATTACTACCGCGCTAAAGGACATAAAACCTCTTCTTGTCAACAATTAAATAATTTGGTCCAAGTTCTCATCGAAAATCACACAATTGAAGTGGGTGGGCCAAAATTTGCATCAAATGTAGACCATACTATTCACAAGACCCCACTGCAAGACCATGGTTCAAATAAAGCCTCAACGTCAGGTCCTAAGACAAATAATAATCAAGCCAATTACACTCGTGCCACATATGACTATTCCAGAGGACCTATTATTAAGCACATCTGAATTGATGATGAATACATCAATACCATCACGGTCAAAAGAGCACCTTAATGTAACGCCACTACCTGAAGTCGAAAAATCACCATAGCTGGTCCTCCTTCTCCTAGGCAGGCAAAAATCACCGTACCTAGTCCATCCACCAAGCAATCACAATCAATATTGTCCACAAAGCAGTGGCAACCTAAGAGTCAGTTTAACCTTATTGACCAACTAGGAAAAACCCCTATGCAGATTTCCATACTTGAGTTGCTTCACATTTCTCCCGCACATGTAAGGCTATACTGGACAAAACCTTGCAAGAATTGTCTATCCCTAAGGATATTGATGTCAACCAATTTGAGGCCATGGTGGGATACCTCACTATGCCCCACCATATAACATTTTCAGACCAAGATTATTCATCACCAAAGATGAATCATAACGACGCCTTACACATCGAAGCTTTTATCCATAGACACAAGGTCATACGAGTTTTAGTAGATGGTGGGATAGGATTGAATATCTGTTCCTTAAAATTGGTTAAGGCTCTAAGATTTTCTAATGCTTGCATAGACACTACAAAGAGCATTGTAATAAAGGCGTATGATGATGAAGAATGTTCCTCTCAAGGTTTCATCACACTTCCTATCAAAGTTGGGCCAGTCATTGTTGACACAACTTGCCAAGTCCTACATTTTGAATTACCTTATAACATACTGCTTGGTCGACCTTGGATTCATGCCCTCAAAGCGATTTCATCCACTTATCACCAATGTCTAAATTTTCCTTTTGATAACACTGAAATCACCATATTTGGAGACTCCGATCCCTTTCAATATTATACCAATCTAAGGGGTATTTTAGAACATCAAGTTCCCATCAACTGGGAAGCTTCAACTCCCTCTTCTTCCAAATTCATTGACCTGTCCACACTCACTAAACCTTCCACAACCGCATCCATTTCTTCAACCCCCACGTCCACTTCTTTGGCATCCATCACCTCATCCACTTCCAATATCCCAAAAATTGATCCTAGTGTCAAGATCCAGGACTTCGGTTTTGGAGAATTTAAATTGCACACAACATACTACATCACCAAGATACCCAAGTCTCCTAAGGCTTATGAGCGACCTTGTTTCAGAATGTATCCTAAAGAGATCTTCAAGGTTCCTCCCAAAACAACATTCATAAAATGGGGCGATATGAGCAAAGAAGACCTTGAAGACATATTATCCTAGATTTATCGAGACCCAGAGAATTCAACCCCATTACCAGTTCAAATATATGGCAAAGGCTATGATATAATGAAGGAAAAGGGCTATAACGACACTAGTGGCCTTGGAAAAAATAAGACATGGATACAACAACCTTTAATTCCTTCTACAAGATCAAAACTTCTTGGGTTAGGGTTAGGCACACTTGAATCTGGTGATCAAAGTACCAATGGACTTTTGAGTGAGAATGTGAATGCTTTAGAAAGTGTCGAGACTATCAAAGAATCCCTTACCAAAACTGACTCCCATGAGTGGGAATTTGGATCCCAACAATCCCTAAGTGACTCTTGTCTTGATGACTTGTTCCTTGAACCTAGAGAACTTACTTCTAAACAAATATTTTGGAAAATGTTTAAAATTGATCAAGCGTTGAATACTAGCAATCTTAAATTCCCAAGGAAACAAGAAGACCGGGATAGACCTTTTTGCCCAAGGAACAATGACAAGCCAAAATCCTCTTCCAATCCCATTAACCCTCATCATGAAATACCTGTCCAACCATTTGAACCTAATGACCAGTAGTCAGATCCATCCAAATTGCCACATGACATTGAAGACCAAGACTCTGATTCCTTCATCCCCTACTTTGCCAATGAGTATGAAACAAGTGAAGGAGAATATTGGATAGAGTCTAATGTGGAATTGGATGATGAAAATTTCATCTTCAGTGTCTCTGAATCTGTCTGCATGTTTTTTGTGTTCTCCCCACCATTCACCAACACTAATAATGGTATCTCCTTAGTCTACCCACAACTAATCGATTGGGACCAACAAGGCAGCCTACTTTGGACATATTTTAGAATGATGAGGCCATTGTAGAATTTGTGGGACTTCGTGAGGGTATACCAAATGGAGACCATAAGGCTGGATTTTCCATTGACCTAGATTATGCAGCTTATTTTGGGGAGACTGAGCTCTATCCTCTAGTTGCAAAATGAAAACTAAAAATATGACAAAAAATGACATGTCTTGAGGTGAAAACCGAAAGGCACCTTCTGACAATAAAAAAAAAAGGACATATCTGAAGGTGAAATCCTCCCCAAGGCGCCTAAGGATGGAGGACTAGAATTTCTCCCTGTAACTTAGGAAAATCAGCCATGCTCATTGAGGACACCATGGAAGTGAAAATATCTATAGCAGAAGATCCTAAGATGGTCCTCTTGGCAGCCTCT
Source organism: Sequoia sempervirens (assembly GCA_007258455.2). Taxonomy (NCBI): domain Eukaryota; kingdom Viridiplantae; phylum Streptophyta; class Pinopsida; order Cupressales; family Cupressaceae; genus Sequoia; species Sequoia sempervirens. The sequence goes on along the minus strand of VDFB02000010.1, from coordinate 7,277,449 downwards.
TTGACAAAGGAAGAGAAACCTGAGTTCCACAAATTATTTTCAGAGCATAAGGTCAACTTTGCATGGTCCTATGTCGATATGCCTGGGTTAGCTCTAGAACTTGTCTTGTACCATTTGCGATTATTTCCAGACGCCAAGCCAGTGAAACAAAATCTATGAAAGATGCACCCACCGATCGCCTTGTTAGTCAAATCAGAACTTTAGAAATTGTTAGACGTGGGATTCATACGGTCCATAGACTATGCTAAATGGATATCAAATCTTGTACTAGTCACAAAGCCAACCAGTCAAATCTACATCTGCATAGATTTTTTGGACCTAAATAAAGCATGTCCAAAGGATGACTTTCCCTTTCCAAACATAGACATCATAGTAGATCTCACGATAGGATATGAGATGCCCCTCATGGACGGTTTCTCAAGTTATAATCAGATTCGTATTGCCCCTGAAGACCAATAGAAAACAACATTCACTTGTCCTTGGGGTACATACTACTGGAATTTCATGCCTTTTGGTCTTAAGAATGCAGGCACCATGTATCAGAGAGCCATGAAAACCATATTCCAAAATATGATGCATAAGATAATGGAAGATTATGTAGATGAACTTTTGGAAAAATATTTGACACGAAAGGACCACTTGAATGTGTTAGAATAAATCTTCAAGAGACTAGAGGAATACAAAGTCCGCCTGAATCTAAAGAAGTGTTTCTTTGGCATGACATCAGACAAACTTTTGGGGTACATTGTTTCTCATAGAGGCATTGAAGTTGATCCTACCAAGGTACAAGCCATATTAAACATGCCTCCTCCAAAAGGGATAAGTGAACTCAAGACATTACAAGGCAGGTTACAATCCATCAGATGATTCATAGCACAATTGAACGACAAGTGTCATCCATTTTAGTATCTCCTACGCAAAAGTATCCCTTCTGTGTGGACAGATAAATGTCAGGCATCCTTCCAACAAATAAAATATTATCTATTCTCACCACCTGTTCTAATGCCACCAATCAACGGGAAGCCTTTGATTCTATACATTTCTGCAACTTCAGTACTGGGGGCATTACTGGCATAAAATGACCACGATGAAAAGGAAAGGTCCATATACTACATTAGTCAAACACTGGTTGGATATGATGTAAATTATACATCCATTGAACGTGCTTGTCTAGCAGTTGTATTTGCTGCTTAGAAATTAAGACACTACATGTTGAATTATCAGACACACTTAGTAGGAAAGATTGACCCTCTGAAATATCTTCTCAGTCACTCAGCATTGACAGGTTGTCTGGAAAAATGAGTAATGATCTTGAGTGATTATGATATTCATTACATGGAAAGAAAGACAATAAAGGGACAAGTAATAGCAGACCAACTGGAAGACGCACATATACAAGGTGATCATCCACTAGTAGCAGACTTTACAGATGAGTCAATATTCCATATAGAACCTCAGTCACCTTGGAGACTATATTTTGATGGATCTCATACTAATCATGGCTCAGGGGCAAGAATATTGTTTATCACCCCTTAAGGATACTCCATCCCCAACTCCTTTCACATTGCTTTCCCATGTACAAATAATGTGGCAGAATATGAAGCAGTTGTCACAGGACTCAGAACAACCATAAAATGGAAAATTAGATAACTTCATGCCTATGGCAATTCTCAGATGGTCATTAACCAAGTCAATGACGACTATCAAACTAAGGATGAGAAATTAATGCCTTACAAATGAATGGTTGACAGTTTCTAGACATATTTCCAAATGGTGACTTTTGAGCAAGTTCCAAGAACACAAAATAAGGCAGCAGACGAAATGGCCACAATTGGCTCTCTACTGGACATTCCTAGTAATGTGCCTCAATTTGAATTTTTGGTAGAGCAGCTTTTGGTTCCTGCCTATGACATACCAGAATCAGAGATTGTTTGCGAGCTTGTTGGTCCCAATTCTCCATGGTATCAAGACATTCATGACTACCTCAAGTCCCAAACCCTTCCCCCCAACTTTTCCAATAACCAAAGAAAGTCCTTTATCCAAAAAGTCGCTAGATACACCATCGTTAGTGACACCCTTTACCGCCGTAGCTTTGATGACACCCTCCTTCGATGTCTTGACACTGACAAAGCACGAATGACCTTGCAAGAGGTACATGAGGGTATATGTGTATCCTATTCGAGTGGTCCTACCCTAGCCAAAAATATAACGAGACTTGGGTATTATTGGCCAACTATTGAGAAAGATGCACTGGAGTTTGTCAGAATGTGTTGCCAATGTCAGATACATAGTGATTTGATTCATGCGCCAACGCAGGAACTTCAGCTGATTACTTCTCCTTGGCCCTTCGCACAATAATCAAGATTCTTAAGAAGACAATCAATGACGTTGGGCATGACTGGCACATTCAACTCAACCCTGCTCTATGGGCTTACCATACCAGCATCCGCACACCTATAGGGGCCACCTCATTCACCCTGGTCTTTGGTGTTGAATCCATCTTGCCCATTGAGGTTGAAATCTCATCTTTGTGAGTCTCTATGAAATGTATCATTGATGATAAGGAGTATAGACAATCACAACTGCATGAGTTAGAGATGTTAGATGAATGAACACATAATGCCCTGAATCACCTATAGGCATATCAAAATCGTCTCTATCATAGTTATAACAAGAAAGTCATGGTCAGAAAGTTTAACATTGGCGACCTAGTCCTCATGCAAAATCCCAAGAATCAACCTGAAAGATAAAAACCTGGCAAGTTCAAACCAAATTGGCTAGGTCCTTACGTCATCACGTCCTCTTTTGGTTCTAGAGCATATCAGCTAGCTACTCCAAATGGTGAACAATTGATAGAGCCTATCAACAGTCTACATCTTCAAAAGTTCTACGCATAGCATCAGAAAGTTTGGCTGAAAACCTCAAAAATACAAAAAAGTGAAAAATATAAAAAATAGTCACCTTGATGAAAACCTGGCAAACAGGCATCTTGGTGACAACAAAAAAAAAATTGAAAAATGACAAAAATAGTAAAGAGAAATAATTCATCCAATAGTGAAAACCTAGCAAACAAACACTTTGGATAAGTGTCATGATGAAAACCTGGTAAACAAGTGCCATGTGTAGTCAGTCATTGCTCTACCATTTATTGTCAATCTATCTACTCTGGTCCATAATAAGATACATTTTTTTGTCACCACCATGACACTTGCCATAACATCACACCCTACCATCCCTTTCATGGTTGAAAAATAGTTGACATCAAGTCTTGCGTACCACCCATCCATCACCCCATGCATGTCCTTTTCACATCCTTCAAACTTGGCTAAGTCTTGGACCTGATTAGGGGAAATTCTTTATCACCTAGTTGCAGTGGGTATCGCACATGGTCCTGTCAATCAGAAAAGTCCTGAAAAAAGGCCTAAACTTCGAAAAATGTCCTAAAAAAAGACCTAAAAATTGAGAAACATCCTAGAGAAATCCAAAAAAAATCAAAACATGGCCAAAATACAAAAACATCCAAATAAACACTTTAAAATCCCAAAAACAGAGTCACATTTTGTCATATCAATCACATCAGTCAAGTCTTTGTCGTTCGTCGAACTACGTTGTCTCTGCACATTTTCTACATAGGAAAGACTCGTCTATGAGTCCCTGAGACATTAGGTCAGTCCTTTTAGGTTTGTCAAAATAAAAATCAAGGCTCAATCTTTTGTCATTATGGAAAAGTCATTGGTCGTGTCGAACTATGAGGCCTCTAAGTGTATGACGTAGGCAAGGCCATATGTCGATGAGCCCACAAGGTCACACTAGGTCAATCTATTAGGGTTCATGGCACTATACTGGAACACACATCAAAATTCTTCATGTCAAAGAAAATAATTTCCAAACAGGAAAACTTCTAAAACAAATTACAACTATCATTTATTAAACATATCAATCACATCGGCATGTTAACTTTGACATGTAGTCAAACTCAGTCAAACTCAGTAAAAACAAGTCAAATTGTCACGATCAGTCAAACTATCAACTCTTGGATATTCTTTAGATATGTCCTTATGAAGAACAACCTCTATCATTTATGCCTTCAGATGTGTCCTTCCTAGGCCTCGTCACCATCATCTAGAATTTTGAGGATCGATCCTCTCGACTTCGACATCATTCAAGATGTGTCCTTCCTAAATTTGGAAAACTTTAGCATTCATCATCTTGGCATCGTCAAACCTTGACATCTGACATCTTGAAAATCAGCAATCCCTAGCATCTCGACATTTAGACACTTGGCATCTTGACATTCAAACACACTTGGCAAACACTTGGCAAAAATTATCTTGCCATTTTTTCTTTTTAAATCTTTCATCATGTTACTAGTTTCTTAGCGACATCCTGACAATAGGATTTAGAGAAGCAATGACGCTTCATGATGATTGAATTGTCTTATCTTCTCAAACTATCATGTTACTAGTTTCTCTATGACATCCTAACAACATGATTTAGAGAAACAACGACGTATCATGATGGTGGGTTTATCTTGTATTTTTTAGGCAGTCATGTTGCTAGTTCCTCAAGTTGTCCTGGAAATAGGATTTAGAGGAGCAATGATGTTTCATGACTTATCTTTTGTCTTTATTTGTCTTTCTATGCTTGTGGTTGATTGTGACAAAAAGACTAGGGCAATTGCGCTCTTAGTATGAGTCATGATCATCCTTGTCTATGACTACTTGTCCCATGTGATGGTATGACCTTGCACACCTTGATTTATGTTATATCATGGTTTTTTTTGTCCACTACAATAATCCGCCCAATGATGATTAAGAGAAATAATTGTTAAGTCCTATGGTAATATGTTGAAGGATTTGTTCTAGGCACTAACATTCATCTCCTTCTCTCTTGTCATCTGGTCACATTTGTCTCATGATGATATCCTGTGGCATACAAAAACATACGTGCAAACATAATCATATAGACATTACATTAGTCCATGACATATAGTCATTTTAATCACTTTTATTTACATCATTTGCATATATCATTTGCATTCACATAACATGTACATGCATACATCATCCTTATCATTAAATTCATATTTATCACATCATAAGATTACATTGTCCACACATACATAGTCATGCATCAACATACATACACAAGACATCCATAAAAAATCATACATTTTGCATCATCATCAGTAGAACATAACATCACCATGACATATAAGCATAGATAGAAATCACATCATTAGGGCATCACATCATAAATAAACATCATAAATGCATACATGACATGGAAAACAAACATCATCATAGGAATCATAAATGCATAAATCATGATCACATAGTCATCGCATAGTCATCATATGGTCATCATCATAATCATCATCATATAAGCATACATCATGAAACAGAGTCAACACATAATGCATCATCACATAACATAAAAAAGATAGGGCCACATCAAAAACTACATCACATATATAATTTCTCAAAAAAATATAATGTCACAAGATAAAGTCATCAAATATCTAAAAATGGAGCTCGCAGGCTCGATAGTCAATACATAAAGTGTCATAACAAATAAATGTCTGAAACAGGATGACAATAAAGTAGGCATGTCAAATGTCTATGTCGAGCTCTCCTCATCCCCTTGAGGAGAAGATCTAGGGTATCAATGCTCTGTCAAGGGAACAGATGCCATCATTGTAACTGTAGCCTATGCCTGGGAAGCTGAAGGATCTTTCATTGTGGCTTGCATCTGTGAAACTGAGGGAATTGTCACTAATGGGATCACCTTTGTAGTAACATGAGGCTGCGAGGACACTGCGACTGATAGATCTATCACTGGAGGTTGGCTATGCACTGACCTGTGCCCTGACCCAAATGACCCATGGCTATGACCTGACCTATGACTGGAGGCATGCCTGTGAGAATGGCTAGACCTATGACCTAATGAATGTCCTAAGGAAATGTATCCGTCTACACTGCTCTGACTCTTGTTGTTGCTACCACTCCCTAACCTACTACCACTACCTGTCCTCGTCTGTGACCATGTCAAGGTAGTATCTCGCCTCTCAAGTGGCATTACCTGCTCATATAATAATATGTATCATCCCAAACAGGTGCTCACCCTAGCTAGCTCTCTCGCCATGTCCCCTGATGGTCCTTCAGATAGCTCTGTAAACTCAATGAACCATCTGGCCAACTCCTGCTATCGGATTACTGCCTAATCCTTCTCCACCATGGCAACCTCTAGCTTTGCTTGCAAGGACCTGACCTGTATTGTGCTCTCATTGAGCCTCCTATGTAGGTCTACCACTCGCTGATTAGCAGTTGCATCATGTGGTAGTACTGGTCCTGTGGGTGTAGTGTCCTCCCCTCTACCACCGCAGTAGCCCCAAAATCCTCCTCCTCACCCATGTCCTCCTCTCCTCCACAGACTCCCTCCTCCCTTGGCATCTCAACCTTCATCTCCTCATCCTGCTTGACCTCTATCTCTGGCAGTCCCTCCTCCTAAACACCCCCGACATCAGGCACAAAATCTTCCTCTCTCTCTCTCCCTCCTGTCGCTCTGCCTCCACCTCTCTCTCCTCCTCCTCCACTACCTCGGGATCGGTACCAAAGGTACTCCTACCACACACCATCTAACCCTCCTTGCTTGTCTCCCACCATCTCCTCCTCCTCCTCCTGCCATCTCCACCATCATCTCTGTCATCTCCATCCCCCCCTCCGCCCTTGCCTCCATCTCTCTCTCCACCCCTTCCTCCATCTCTCCCTCAGCCTTTGCCTCTACCCCTACCTCCATCTTTGCATCCTCTTCCACCTCATCGCACATGTGGTATAACTGATCTCCTATCCACAGGCGTAGGTGCATCTGGATCTATCAAAGGCACTAGGTGATGCGACTACCACCAACGATCAAAGTATGATGTGGTCCCTGGATCCACAATCCCTCCGCTCCATCCCCACTACTAAGCTACCAAATTGCCAATTTGTTGCTCTGTAAACGGAACTAAAATAGCTTAACCCCATGCTAGGTCTCGTGACGATCTAGCGTACTCTGTTGTACCCATGGGAACTCCCTACTACTCTCTAAACTATCATAGTACCCGCTGGGGAAAGTACATCTTAATGATCAACTGAATCTAAACAATCCATCCAATCAAGTATTTGAACTATCTAAAAAAAGGAAAATGGTCAGCCTCATCATCCCACTGTTTGCAATCCCTGTATGGCCTCCAAATGAAGGACACCATCGTGTCTACCCTGTGCTTCCAGAAGTCTATCTCTCTAACTCTAGTCTGTTGTAACGCTCCTGCATAATAATACACATAAGGCATCCCCTCTGCCATCTATGGTCTCTGGATAGGTGGACGGAAGATAGCAATGTGCTCCCATGCCCAGATTATGAGTAGTGTCATCCCATAGCTGATACTGCTCCCACCCCTGTAGGCAACCTCATGCAGCTAATGATATAACATCCCTAGCAAGCACGGTCCCCAAGAATATATAATCCTATCTCGTCGCATCCCCATTAGCACATCACCCCATCCAATGGGAAATCCATGTCCTCAGTGGTCGAGTATAAAGACTCTAATAATTAGCATCGCCAACATCACATCCCATCGAGGGTAGTGCTCTGCCATAAACTCCCACCGGATCTCATACCCCTTGATCCCTAGTCCTACACTAGTCTCTTCCTCATAGAAGCCAGTGAATGTCTGATACCATTGGCATGGATCATGCATGACCCTCTCCCCTTAGATTGGCAGACGCGAGATCCAGTAAATGTCCTCAAGTGTCACTGTGGCCTCTCCTATCGGCAGATGAAAGGAGCATGTCTTTGATCACCACCTCTCACAGAGTGCAGTCAATATTCCCCTATTTTCCCAGACAATGGGCATATAGGCAACATAGTAGAGACAAAGTTGCATCAGTCACTGTCGCTCCCTATCCCACAAACTATCACAGAAATCATAAGTAGATGGTCTACTATCCTGCGTATAAATCAGTGCTAACTATCTCTCCACATGCCAAAACATACATTAGCACCTTATTTAAAATCATCATTACCATTGGCCTACCTCAAAAGCATTTCAAAATCTTAACTTTAAACAAAGTCATCCTTGGTCATAGTCAACATCAAATGCATCACATTGACTTCAGTTGTGTCATAGTCAGGCGTTTGCATCATTTCGTGCATCAATTGCGTCCCAATCTGGCATTTGCATCGTTTGACTTCAGAATTGCGTCGTGACTTGGAAAATGAGTCACGATTCTTTTCAAATGTCTCATTTCATTCAAATTTGTTGCTTGAGGTCGCAAATGCGTCGTGATGTTTCGAATGCGGCATTACAACACTTGTTTGCATCGCAACTTGGCAAATGTGTCACATTTTTTTGCAAATGTGTCGAACCTAGTGGACCTACCCTATTGACCCCTTGCATTTGCGTCACAATGCATCAAATGCATCGAACACAAATGCAAGTGCATTTAACACACACACATATACATTGTAGTGCATTCGTTCTTTGACCCAAAAATCTAAAAATGACAAAAAATGATGAAATGACAAAGCAAGTTAGGTGTACGTACCGCTGGCTCTGAGCCCTCTGGTCATTTATAGGTCTGGACGATCTCCCCATGGTGCTCGGTCACTTGAATCACTATCTTCGCCAAGATCCTCCTCGCTCTAAGCTATCAAATTTACAAAGGTGAAAAGTGAAAATGAATTGACTTTTACCCCATTTTCCACCTATTTAGAGGGTCAAAGTGGGATTTTCAACCCTATTATTACTGGAGGCTCTTTTGACCACCTTTGACCACCCTTTTGGATGCTTTAAACATGTCAAAATCTGAAACCGTATGTGCCATTACTTTTTTTGTCATCAAATTGACTTTTCGGGACACTTTCCAAAATTTTCTGTCACCTCGCTGAAATTTGAAATTTATCTATTACCTGGGCATCAATAATCCATACCTTCATTGGGGCATGTTTCTAACTGACTTTTCTTTGTCACAATGTAACAAAATGCATTGTATCAAAGAGGGGAAAAATCTAGACACATAAAAATGACCTGGGCCTACAAGCTCTATTTTTACCACTTTCATCCTAGCATAATTAAATATTTAATTATGTCCTTGGTCCAATTTCGACTATTAATTAAATAATTCATAATTGTTTAATTAATTCATGTCTTTTTATTCTTCTTGATTATTAAATAAATAAATTCTATTTTATTTATTTAATACATCACTAATTGTCTAAAGTCTTTGCATAATTAAATAAATTTCTTAATTTATTTAATTATTCTTGTCTGCTGGATCAATTTCTGCTTGATTATTTAAATAGATAAACTTTATTTAAATATGTCACTAATTCTTAAAAATCCTCTTATAATTAAATAAATTCTTTAATTTATTTAATTATTGTCCACCTTGACTTTTTCTAATTTTAAATAAAGATGTTTATTTAAAATTGTCCATTTCCTATTTCTTGGCTTTTTCTAATTTAAATAAAATTATTTATTTAAAGTTTCCCACCTTCTAATTTCCTCCAAGTAAATAATTAAATTAATTATTTACTATCACATGATTTTTCCCTTTTTGAATTAAATTTATTTTTAATTCAAGATAATCTTCTTCCTCCAAAAAATCAAGTAATTTCTAAAATTGTTGGATTTTCCAAATCTTTCTCTTCTTGTCCAATCTTTATCTCCGTATCACTTTTATTTTCAACCGTTGATTTGATTTTCTCAAATTGCATCTTGGCTGCTCATTAAATATCTTTTTCCTAACCCTAATTGTGGGTTGTCATAATGAATCTTGTCCATTGATCTAGGGCGTTGTCAGTCTTTAATCTTGGTTGTTCATTCAAAATGGCATTTTCTATAAAATGGCAATTTTGATCTCATTTTGGTCACTTCATCTTTTGCAGACTTCATCTCTTGCAACCTTATGCTCTTGAAATCTTAGGCATTTCTTGTCATTTTGGTCATAGGCTTTCTTTCATTTGGCATTTGGTATAATTTAGTCATAGATTATAGTTGCATGCTTGCATATTAGTGCATCTTTATATCAAATCCTTCAAATGTTTGCTTAGGGCTTGTCATAGACACTAGTTTGCTCACATAATATCTGAGGGAAATACCATATTTCCAGCGAGTTAAGAAGGTGTAATCAAGATCAACCATGGAGATTGAAGACACTTGGTGAGCTTGTTCCCTTTTGTGTTTTTCATTTATTTTCCTTTGCACCTCATTACTTTCTTTGGGTTTTGTTTTTATGATCTAATCATGTTGACTTTAGGAAAATTCCCATTGATACAAATGGAATGGAGCTTTGGAATCCTGAAATTGTTTCCTTTTAAACCAACTGGGACTCATACGCCAAGTTGGGCGACTTAGTCCTACTTCGGGTGAATAATGCCACAACAAGTTTTGGAAAAATGGGAACTCAGATCTACAAAAGTCTTTGTCAGACTCCTATAGTGGGACTCATTCACTACTAATGGCGAATCAGTCCACTTCTAAATTTTTGGATATTCAAAAGTGGAATCTGGAGCTCTCGGTCTGCTCGTCTACTCTTGATTCAGATTCGTGTCCCAAACTGTCAAATTCAACCTGTAGGTGTACTCCAATATTCTCTTAGGAATTTGAAAACTTTGAATGGCTTTGACAACTTGATGGAAATTTTACCAATCTTTATCTTTGACAAATATGCAACCTAAACCAAACCCTTGAAGTAGAATGTTGCAAACATGCAAGTAATGGCTCTAATGGATGTAGACTTGAAAATGCTTGAAATGCTTAGAATGCTTGATAGATTGATTGGGGGTGAAATGAGTTGAAAAACCTTATATTTATACTTAATTATGCAATAATTCCCAAAAATACATCATCACAGGCTGACCTTAGATCTTAGAAAATAAAAACCCATCAGAAATTTGAATTGACTTTGAATTTTGAGGCAAAGTGGACTCATTCGCCACTCTAGGAGAATGGGTCCCACCTAAGGGGACTCATTCACCCAAAATGGAGAATGGGTCCCACCTTAGGCATTTGAGGTGGGTTTCAAGATTTAAATGTTTTAAATGATGTTTATCGGGTTTATTCTCAAAAATACTCATAAGTTAGGCCTGTAAATGTAAAATGGGGCCAATTAAAGCATAAGAGAGCCCAATTATTAATTACAAGCCTAGAAAAGTGTGAAAGTTTGTTACAACACTTTACAACACTTTGAAATAAGGCTTGGTAAATGATAAAAAGAGGCTATTTAGGTGATATACATTAATAAGACCATAAAAAAGTGTGAAAGTGTGCTACAACACTTCACAACACTTAGGTAAGGTACCATTAAAATCCTTAATAGTTCACAAGGGCCCAAGGCCTAATGTGAATGTATTAACCACATTACAACACTAAATCAGGGAAAAACTAAGCCAACATCCACAAGAAGGACCCAAATGAGCGTGAAAATGTCCAAAGATCCATTTTTCTACGCTACAATAGTAATCAAAAGGAAGATAGATAGAAAGGGGAAAATAATATGTACCTTTCACCAAAAGTCACCTTTTGAAGCTCATTGAGGACTCATTCACCCTGTGGTGAATGGGTGTTGGCTAGGGTTTCTAAAAAATTCTTTTTGGGTTCTCTTCTGCCAGGTTTGCACTCCCAAATTCTAGGTGTTCACTATCAGACAACTGAAAATAAATTTTGTAGAGGAGTTTCTATTATTTGACAACTTTTCTTGCAACTTTGAAAACTTTACAACTTTCTTCAATTTTGCTCTTCAAAGGGTTTTCAACCTAAAATCTGCAATCACACATCAAAGAGAGAAAAATGTTGTTTTTTTAGGGAATGGGGGTTTGCCTTGGTCAAACCTTGTTTTGGTAATTAAACATTGAAATGAAATAGAAAAGCATGAAGGAATGATGAATGAGCAACACTATGTAACAACTAACCAAACCTTATTTAAAACCTTGGAATGAAAATTTGTAAACTAGCATGAAGTGGCCACACTGAATGTAGATCTTGATCATGAAACTTGATTAGAAACAATTCCTTTGAATACTTGCATAGATCTCAAACACTACATCACCATATTAGCTCAAACAACATGCATGATGCAAGAAATATTTGACATGATAGGAATCTTGATTACTGCAATAATCTTCTATAAATATGCCCTTGAACGCCTTGAAAATTCTCTTCAATTCTCTCAATAATGCTCTTGTGAAATATTAGGATGCTTGAATCAAAATTTCTAGAAAATCTCTTAGATGAAACATAGTGAAATAACCTTGTATTTATACATAACTTATCATTAATTCCCGAAATTCAAATATCACAAGCTGACATTGAATTGTAGATTTGAAATCATTAAAATACCACCAAAAATAGTATTTTAAAGGGGGGTCCTAGGTCTAAGTGAGGACCCATTCGAAAGGCTTCCTAGGCCACTTACCTAGGACACACATTTCTCAGTGTTAAGCATTATGTTAAATTATGAGGAAAAATGTAGTGTAGGAAAAAGTATCCCTTTTTCACACTTAATTTGGGAATAATTAATAAATAAAATGAGCCTAATTATGCCTTAATTTAATTTTGTAATGTGTTTTTCACATTCACATTAGGTTTAGGGCCCTTTAAACTAAATGTACTTAATGGTGCCTTATTTAGGGTGTTGTAAAGTGTATCTTTACACTTTCACACTAATTTAGGGCTTTATTAATTAATTAAGGCTAATTTTCCTTAATTGGCCCCTTTAATTCAAATCCAAGCCTAATTAAATGTAAATTCTAAGGGATAAAACCTGACATTCATAAATGATATTACACAACACTTAATTTTACGAGGTGTGTGTCGTGGGTTAGTGACTTAGGACCCATTTCCAAAATGGAAAATGTGTCCTCACTAGGTCCTAGAACCCTATTTTCACATGACATTTCATATTTCCCAAAGTGTTTCCTAGTTAAGTGACCTAGGACCCATTTGCCACATGCCAAATGGGTCCTCACTTAGTCCTAGGACCCCTCTTTGAAATATGTTTTTGGCGATATTTTAATGATTTCAACTCTATGATTTAATGTTGGCTTGTGATATTTGAATTTCAGGATTTAATTTTAAGATATGTATAAATACAAGGTTATTTCACATAGTTTCATCCTAAGATACTAAAAAATTCTTATGAGCAAATCCTAATAGAAATTTTATTAGATCAAGATCATTTCTAAGGCATTCAAGGGAAGATTTATAGAAGATTATTACCATAATCAAGAGTCATTTCATCATGTCAAATATTTAGTGCATCATGCATGTTGTTGAGCTAATATGTTGATGTAGCATTGAAGATCAAATCAAGTATATTCAAAGGCATTGTTTCACATCAAATCTCATGATCAATATCTACATTCATTGAGGTCATTTCATGCAATATTGCATATTTATTATCCAAGGATCAATTAAGGTGTGGTGAGTTGTGACATTGCATTTTCTCATTCATCATTCCTTTATGCATTGTTTCATTACAAGTTTTAATTACCAAAATAGGGTTTGACCAAGGTAAATCCCAATTCCATAAAAAACAACACTTTTCTCTCCTTTGATGTGTGATTGCAAGTTTTAGGTTGAAGATCTATTGGAAAGAAAAATTCCAAAAGTTGTCAAAGTTGTCAAAGTTGCAAAGAAAGTTGTCAAATCACAGAAATTGAGCGACAAGATTTATTTCTAGCTTTTCAACAGTGCTCGACTAGGATCTAGAAGTGTAGACATTGAAGAACATAACCCAAAAATTGATTTCCAAAGCCCTAGCTAGTACCCATTCGCCATAGGGCGAATGAACCCTCAATGAGGCCCAAAAAATAACTTTTTGTGATAGGTACACAACATTTAACCCTCTTAAAACTTTCCTTTTTACTGGTATTTGGGTTAGGTTTTATTTCTATATCTCATTACACATTATAACCCTCATATTGAATGAAATTAAAGAGAAAAAGAGAGGTATACCATTTTGTTCTACATTTTTGGTTCATCCCCTTTTTTTTCCATCTTTTCATTTTGGTGAACTTAACCTTTTGAGCATTGTAGTTTTCTAATATTTTGAGTCCTTTTCATCCTATATTTACATCTTTCATTCACTTGAATTTATTTGCATTTAATTAGATCTCATTTAGGGTGCTTAATTTGCATGACTTTGCATTGCATCTAGGGTTCTAGGATTGCATTGTTTGCATTCATTAGATCTGAAAAATACAAAAAAATCAGTCATCTTGCATATCATTTACATCATATAAACTTGCATTTGAAAATTGAAACAAAAATTGCATCTAAAACTAGGTCTTTTAGGTCATCATTTTGTTGCATTTTGAACTTGCATTTCACATTGCATTCTACAGAAAATCAACCTGAAACTTATTGTTGCAAACTTGAATCTTAAAACCACTCGAAAATAATTAAAAATATGTAAAAAATAATTTTTAAAAACCTAATCTAGGACCCATTCACCATAGGGTGAATGAGTCCCTGATAAGGCCATAATCTGCATTTTTGGAAATTACAATCTTCATTTATGTTCTTTTGTTTGTTACTTTCAGATTTGTTTTTTAGTTTGTTGATTTTTTGTTGAATCAATTTCATCATATCTAGATTAATTTGGTACATTTAGTGCATTGCGTGATTTCAAATTTTCATTTACAAGATTTCATTTTCAGATTGTTGCATAGTGTAATCAGAAAATTACCTTGTTTAAGTCTGAAAATCTGAAAATGGACAAGTGTTTTAGCAATATGTGGAAGTCTTTGTTCTCCTTGGTTGATGTTTTAAGTTGTGTTTTTGTCAATGATCCTAATGCAATTGAACCTACTCATGCTCACCCAACTCCTAATGAGTTTCCTCATGAAGTTGAAATAATTGGAGAAGATGATGCTAGCATGCATGAATTCATAAACAACTTCCTTAACAACCTTGAGAATAATGCATCCTTTTATCCTTCCATGAAACAACCAACACAACTTGAGATGTTTGGTATTTTACATCTAAAATTGAGTCACAAACTATGCTTAAAATTTAAGCAATGAGTGAAACTAGTATTGGACCATAGTTGTTGTTGTACCAAAAGATCAACCTATTAATTCCTGATACAACTGCCAAAGTTAACAGATCCATGGGAGGTGGTTAGTCCATGTCACGAATCCCAAGGGGAGCACTGACCATCTGCTAACAAAGTCCCCCTCAGTGTTACCCGAGGGGATTCAAACCCGACACCTTTGGCTCTGATACCAATTAATGGCCCACATATTCCATTGCACCAAAAGATCGACCTATTAATGCCTGATACAACTACCAGAGTTAACAGATCCATGAGATGTGGTTAGTCCATGTCACGAATCCTAAGGGGATTGCTGACCATTTGCCAACACCTAGCTCCTCTAATCAAGTCCATACCCATCCATCTTATGTTAAAAAAGTTACCAATACTCCCATCAATCTAGAAGAGACTTATATCCAAGGCTTTAAGATCTTAACCAACCAAGGATGTGACATAAATAATGAGCATGAAATTCATAAAATTTTAGAAAAAATTCCTATTGAACAAACCAAAGGATTAGGATATCAAGATCCTCCTCCCAACATAATTTTCTTCATTCCTAAAGAACAACCAATGCCTCAAAAGGATGATAGGATCATCTTAGGTCCTCCTCGTCAACATCTACCTCAACAGGTTGGTGAATCAAGCAAGAAACACAAACCTTACAAACTCAAAAAATTGTTATTCTTACATACTCGAATAGAAATTGAACGAAAGATGAAGCAAATCCTTAAAAAAGGTTGGATTAAATTGCCACATCTTAGTAAAAGTAGCATACCTAAGAAAAACATGAATTATTGTGCATATCATAGAACTCTTGGGCATCTTATTGATGATTATCGTGCATTAAATTGATTTTGAGTGATTTTTACTTCGATAATGATGATTGTTCTCGATGTGAAAATACCGGTTATGGATCGAATCATGGTTGATTCATGAAGAATCGAAGTAGAACGAAGCCACCAATACTTGAATCTCAATAAGATCAATTAATCAAAATTTAAAGTAAACATTTTATCAAAAAACCTAACATGCTAAATTGATGAAAGCTTTAAAGAAAACATCTACTCTAATCTATTGAAACTTTATCTTGTTGTGGAATTGGTATCATGTTGATGTGCACTGACGACCTTTTCCAAATCCCATGATAGTGAGATTGTTTCAGTCGATTCTATGGAAGAGAATCGATGAAACAATGGTGTTTGGTGTATGAAAAACCTAAATTATGCACAAAATGAACATGATGCAAGATAAATTTTAAACATGATTTTATGCTATAAACGATCTAATTATGTAATTTCTAAGCTAATATAAGCTAATCTAAGCTAATTTAAGCTAAAAATGTGCTAAAAAATGAAAACCCTAATTTATTTACAAACTAAGATGGATGCATGAAATCCATTAATGAAAGCTCTAAGCTAATATGCAATTAAAAAAAAATGAAAATAAGCTAAATGTGTGTAAATTGAGAGTATGGATGTGAGTAAATTTAACAACATAAGTTTGCAATAAAAGATGGATCCATTTGTCTCCAAATAGTGATCTATTTATAGGAGAGCAAATGAAGAATGGATGCTTGAGATCAAAAATCCGAAGCAACAGTTCAGGATGAAGAAGATGAGAGGTATGGATCATGGATTCTCATCAATGGATGAGAATGCAAGATGAAGATGCAATCAAGGGCTCACAATTTCCTCAAACAAACACACTTTTGACCTGCTCACATAGGTCAAAGGTAACTTTCTCAAGAGGTTGAAGGGTTAACTTTAATTTGAAGCTAAGTGAGTTGATTGGAGGAGAGGGAATATTCCTTAGAATATTCCTTTAGGGTGAGGAAAAAGGTTAATTTAAAAATTAAAACAAAGTTTTAATTGTACAAAAATGAAAAAGAATATTCCATGGGAATATTCCCTTTGATTAGACAAATAATTAGTTTAATTTCTAATTAAACAAGGTTTCATTTATGCAATTAGGGAATTAGAAGAATTAGAAGATATTTATTAAATTAGATGATTTAATAAATAGGGGAGGGGAAATGATATGATATTTAATTAAATAAGATGACTTAGGAGATTAAATTAAATATTTTGATCTATTTAATTTAATGAGATGAAGTACATTAGTGTGAAAAGAGATGAATTAACCAAATTTAATTAATTAGGCCAAAATGGATGAAAATGATGCAATTAGTTAATTAGCTAGGCTAATTGAATCAATTAAGTGAAAAGAGAATATATAAAAGGGAAATGATGTTAATAAACCTGATGTAAGTGTATGGCATCGATTAGGACATTTTTTAGTGTCTACATTTTTCCCCTCTTTGAAGCGAGGTACCTGGTACTTCGATTCAAAGAACAATGTCTTTCAAATGAAAAATGCTACCCAAATCAAAAAAAAAAAAAATTGATTTTTTAGATGCCCAGTGGAAGGATAAAACTAACTCCCTGCCCCCTCAAGAAATCAAGAGGAAATTTTGAATTTTGGGTTGATTTCTTGATTAAGGTTCAAAAGTTGCTCAAAGGGTCTAGAAAGGTTCTAGAATGCTTGAATAATGCCAAAAATGCAAAAAAAGATGCAAACTTAGGTCCAAATTGGAAAAATTGGTGAAAATGATAATAAACCCCATCATTAAGGTTAAATTACAGCAAAAAACCCTAATTTTCTAGCTTAAATATGTTAAGAAGGCTCATTTTCAATTCATTTGTACATTCACACTTAAGGAATTCTTGAAAATTGAGCTCTGACTCTTCGATGAAATGGCATGCCGTGAGCTTCCCCGACACATTTCTGATTGAGTTCGTGAGTTCTAGCAGCTTCTAGGAGCAGGACCAGCGGTACGTGATTCAAAACTTGATTTGAAATTTAAAATTTTGATGTATTTATTAAAATTTAGAATTTGGGGGCGTTGCTATATAGCGACACCCAAACTTCAATCGGCAATGCCCAAATGATATATAGCAACGCATATGTCTAGGGTGACATTTTTCTAGATTTGATTTTAGGGTTCCAAATTTTAAATGGCGACACATTTGTAAATAGTGACACACTTGTCGATTTGAAAGCTAGGTTTCGGTCATGCCAAATTATAAATAGTGATGCCATCTTGTATGGTGACACATTTTTCAATTTAAATTTTTAAAATGCATCGAGCGTCACTATTTGAGATTTGAATATAGTGACCCATTTATGATTTCTGAGACAAAAATTCCAAATAACTTCAATTTTTTGATGATTTCCTGAAGTCGTGGGCTTCGTGAGTGCAAGAGGTCTTCCCACTGTTGATGTCAAGAGAGGACAGGTCCACATTACTGGAGAGATTGGGTGATTTGTCAGAGTTGCACCAGGAGCACCTAGGAGAGATCGAATTGTGGTACATTGTGTATGCACCTGTTGTGAGGAAACATTTGGCTATGATGACAACTCTATGCGAGAGATGGCACAGGGAGACCTCATCCTTCCACCTTTCGACAGGGGAGGTGATAGTGACCTTAGAGGATGTGTGACAGATATTGCAGTTGCCTAATCCACAGTGATCACGCGATCTACCATCCTGATGCCAGATTGGATGCCTGCTTTGAGGTGATGGAGATGTTTTATTTATGCAAGGCACCTATTTGCTAGGTTTTCACCAAGGTACTTGCCCAAAGTGCCACTGAAGTGGTTTTCACTAGAGGATGATTTTTTTCTTTACTTTTTTCAATCCTTTTTCTCATTTTTTTGGATTTTGATCTTTTTTGATTTTTTTGTATTTTTTGATTTACACCCTTCATGTTTAGGCATAATTTTTTTTGAGATGCAAGTTATTGATTGGCTCCTACAAAGGTTCACCTTCAAGGGTTGATAGTTGGTATGATCCTGATTCGTAGCTTGTTGTGATGACAAAGGGACCCAACCAGTTAGGCTCAAACTTTCCTTTGTTGTCTTGATCTGGCATGTTCTTCTGATTTTTCTTTAAGACAAGTTTGAATACCTAGAATGAACGACATTTGATTCTCTTGTTATAGCCCTGCTTTAGTCAGTTTTGATACACTTGCAAGTGATTAGGGGCATCAAGACGACGTTCATCCAAGAATTCTAGCTCATTCAGCTCAGACACTCTGTACTCTTCCTCAGTTATCAGATTCTTTAGTGACACTCGCAATGATGGGAGCTCAACCTCAATAGGAAAGATGGCTTCTGATCCATAGACTAGGGAGAAATGGTTTGCTCTTGTAGGTGTGCAAATACTGGTTTGATAAGCCCAAAGAGTAGGATTTAGCTACAAATGCCAGTACCAACCAACTTCAATAATTGTTTTCTTTAGGATTTTTTAGGATAGTTTTGTTCGTTGCTTCTGCTTGGTCATTTCCTTGGGGATAGTATGGTGTAGAGAATCGGTGTTGGATATTGAATCTTTGGTACAACTCTTTCACATCCTGATTTTTGAATGGGGGTATGTGCAGGGTCATCATGGAAAAAATAGGCCCTTAAGTGGCAAAAAATTCTGAAAAATCAAAGTTAGGCAACTTGACGTAAAAATTTAAATAATTTATCTATATTATTTCAAAAATATGTAAAAATAGAATTTCTAGAATATTGAATATGGTTTCTAAAATACTAGGTTTGTTTTAAAAAAAAATCTATTTGGTGAAAATTTGAAATTTCAATGCAGTAGTACTTAAATTTCAGGGAAAAAATAAGAAGTAGGTGTCTGTCTGACAACCCTAACCACAATAAAATGATAATGTTTTTTAAAAATATTTTAGATATAAGTAGAGGACTCATGTCCCAATGTGATGCATATTTTTTAAAAAATTTCCAAGTAAATAATTAATTATGAATTTTTTATTACAAATTTTAAAATATAAAAACTCATATGTCTAACCACCTTAACTTGGTCAAAACTTCATGAAATTCAATTTTTATTTTTTAATCCTATAGTATGCAAAGCATAGAATGTGACACATGTTTTGGATTCAAAAAATGTGATACCATTTGAAATCTATAGATGTTTTTCAATTAGCCTATCAATAAAGACTTTAGTTGTAATTCAAATAGAAAATGAATAATAATTACTTATTAAATTCAAAGTAAAGCATAATTTATATTGGTGGAAAGCTGAGAATCTCCTTTAAAAACCCTTTTCATTTCATCAATTTTGGGTAAAAAAAAATTCATCAGCCACATACCCATCATATTGCCACTTTTTGGCCCATCATGATCCTGCACATACCCATGGGATTCCATTGTCGGAGATGAGGGTTTGTGGTACACCATAATAGAAAATTAGGTAATTTAGGATAAACTTAGCTATATGCTTTCTCATTATGTAGGTCATAGGAATGGCTTCAACCCACTTAGTAAAGTACTCAGTGGCTGTTATGATAAACTTATGGCCATTGGATGAGGTTGGAGTGATTTTTCCTATGCTCGGTGAAGTCGCCACTACGAAAAAGGCCATGGTGTGATCATGGGTTGTAACTCTTGAGCTGGAGCATGAATCAGATCCCCATGTTGTTGACATTAGATTCATTTCCGTACATACTGATGAGCTCATTTTTCCATGGTTGGCCAATACTACCCCGTCCTCAATAGTTTCTTAGCTAATCTCATACCGCTAGAATGGGACCCACATATGCCATTATGTACTTTTGTTAAGGTAATTAAGGCTTCCTCTTGGTTAATAGATCATAGTAATGTCCCTTCGATGCTTCGGCGGTAAAGGGTATCACCTAGGATCACAAATCGGGATGCCTTTTTGACAAAGGTCTATTTAAGGTTTGGGGTGATGTCTGATGGAAGGGTTCTTTTGTTAAGGTAAGTAAAAATGTCATGGTACCAAGGGGATCCAAGACCAACAATGACACACGCGAATTCAAATTCATGGATTTCAAAAGTTGGTATGAGAAGTTGTTCTACAAAGAATTCACATTGAAGAATGTTGTTCGACATGTCTAATAGTGACCCAATTGTTGCCATGGCGTCTGCTGCTCTATTTTTCATGCGAGGAATCTACTCAAAAGTTATGTCTATAAAAGGATCTTTGAGATTCTCCACCATCTTCTTGTAAGGAGTGTGCTTTTCATCTTTGTTTTGATAGTCGTCATTGACTTGGTTGATAACCAGCTGTGAGTCTCCATAGACTTTCATCTCTTGTATTTACAACTGAACTGCTATCCTGAGACCTGTGATCAAGGCTTCATACTCAACAATGTTATTGGTACATGGGAATGATAGCCTGTAAGACTTTGGGATGCAATCACCTTGGGGGGTGATGAAAATAATGTCAACTCCTAATCCATGTTGGGTGAACGATCCATCAAAGTACATCTTCCATCGAGTTGTGAGATTAATAAGGAACACTAGTTCGTCAGGAAACTCATATATCAAAGGATTCTCATCATAGATGGGTGCTTCTGCTAGTTGGTTTTCTATCACTTGTCCTTTGATTTCCTTGCGCTCTACATACTCTATGTCAAACTCTGTCAATATCATTACCCATTTAGCCATTCATCCTGTGAAAGTTTCTTTAGATAACAAATATTTTAATGGATCAATCTTTGCGATGAGCTTGATTTGGTGTGACAACATGTAATTCCTGAACTTTTGTGAAGTGAAAACTACTTCTAGGCATGCTTTCTCAATGGGTGAATAGTTCTTCTCATAGCCTACCAAGGTTCTATTGATGTAGTATATGGCTCTTTTCTTGTCGTTCTCATCATGTTGTGCCAAAAGAGCTCCTAATGTTGTTGGTGTTGCTGAGATGTATAGGAACAGTGGCTTGTTTGGTATCAGTGGCATGAGCACTGGAGGTCTTAGTAGATAATCCTTGATCTGCTTGAAAGCTTTATCACATTTTTCATCCCATTTGTAAGTTATCCCTTTATGGAGAAGATGTGAAAAGGGATGAATCTTATCTGATAGCTGAGCTATGAACCTTCTGATGGACTACAACCTTCCTTGTAATCCTCTCATTTGTTTCAATTTTTTTGGTGGTTCCATGTCTAGGATGTTTTTTACCTTTGCTAGATCAATTTCTATCTCTCTTTGTGAAACAATGAAGCCAAGAAGTTCCCTAATGTGACCCCGAACACACTTTTTTGGATTTAGTCATACCTTGTATTGTTCCAACTTGTCAAAGATAGGTCCTAAGACTTGTATGTGCTCACTTCTCTTCTTTTATTTTTCTAAAATATTGTCCACATAATCTTCAACTATTTTATGGATCATGTCATGAAAGATGAGGGTCATTTCTCTTTGATAGGTAGCTCCTGCATTCTTCAACCCAAATGGCATTACATTCCAATAGTAGGTTCCCCATGGACAAGTAAAGGAAGTTTTATGTTGATATTCTTCAGTGATTATGATTTGATTGTAGCCTGAAAAGCCATCCATGAGTGACAACATTTCATATCTAGCTGTTAAATCCACAATGAGATCAATTTTTGGAAGAGGGAAATGATCAGGTTCAGACATTCCTTGTTTAGATCTCTGAAATCAATGCATATTTTGATGCCCCTAGTGGGTTTTGAGACTGGTACCAGTCTTGAAACCTACTCAGGATAATCTATCGGTCGGATGAATCCAACGCCAAGAAGCTTTTGTAGTTCTAGTTTAACCAAGAGTGCTATTTGAGGGTGCATCTTCCTTAATTTTTGCTTGAATGGTTTGGCATTGGGATAAACTGCTAAGTGATGTACAACCACTTATGAATCAAGGCATGAAATATTTGTGTATGACCATGCAAATTTAGCTCTTCTCTCTTTAAGGAATGTTGCAAGGTTCTTATGTTCTTCATCTAACAAGGATTCAACATAGAAGGTGATCTTAGGTTCTTCTTTTGTTCCCACATTGACAGGAGTAGCCTTTTCTACTTGTACCGCTAACTTTTCTGGATGCATTACACTAAGGGGGAGATTGAATCCTTCATCCTTGAGCGCCTCAGAGAGGTTTTCACTGTTGGATGCATCCTTTTTTATATTATTTTGGGATCAGAATGTGCCACTAGGTGGTTTTCACTCAAGGATCTGCAAGTTAGTTGCATTTCATTTATTTTGTGACTGAAGGATTCAATCACCTCCCCATAGTATGCCCCTATATTGAGCTCTATGTCAAAGCCTGATTTGTGATCTGCCCTTGATAATTTGTCTCAGAGTCCCATGAATTTTGAGGTCACTTCATTGTTTTCGAATAAATCTAGAACCGGTGGTCCTTGTTGATCCATGCCAATGAGTTGCGGGTAAACTAGGCATATTTCAGTTGGTTGGTTTTTTGAGATAAAGGATGCTTTTCATATCATGAAGAGGGTGTTGTTCTCAAATAGGTTAGCAACATCATGAGGAAAGTCATCTAAGGTAGTATCATGTGATGTAGGTGACCAAGAGGAAGCCTCAACTCATTTAGCAACAATACCTTTGCCAATAAGTGTGACCTTGCTAGTAGTACAACCTAAGCCAAGATTCTTTAGTCGTTTCTCAGGAATGATGGGTTCTAGTAAACCATTATCATTATGTCCTAGCTTCTCATTCTTGATATATCCCCAATTCTGCATTAGTTGTAGACCTTTATTGTCATTTTCCATGGGAAGAACAGGAACATGTCGTTCATCTTGATAGAGGATTTTAGAGATATATTTCACATTGATGTCTTCTTGATTTAGGTCTCCCCATTTGGTGAAGGTACTAGTTGTCATCTTGATTATTTATGGTTCTTTGATGCTAGATGTAGGTTTCTCGTGTGTTTGAGGAGAAATAGGTAACTCCCCTAAGACAAAGGTTTATTTCAATATTTTGTAGCTTCCACAACCATCATCTTGGATTACTGCTTTGACATTGGGTATGTTGTTCACAATTGGTACTTGGGATGCTGAGGTAGAGGCTAGAGATGATGGGTCAACAAATGAGCTTGATGGTGTAGGTCCTTCATCATTTTTGGGTATTTGTGGGATCTTATAAAACTTGGACTCAAGGCTCTTGCAGCAGTAGAAAGGCTTAGGATCTCCATGGATAGTGATTTCTCTACCCTCAAAAGGAAACTTCACACACTAATGACAGGTTGAGGCTATGGCTTTCAAAGCATGGATCCAAGGTCGACCAAGTAGTATGTTATAGGGAAGATCAAGATCAAGTACTTGGCATGTAGTTTTTGTAATAAGAGGTCCCACCTGGATTGGAAGTGATATGATTCATTGTGATATCCATTCTTGGTTTTCATTTGCTTTGATGGTGGTACTCTTTGTCTTCTCAATAGTATCTTCTTAATAGCCTAGGTGTCTAATCAATTGAAAGGTACAAATGTTTAGACCAATGCCTCCATCAACCAATACTCTTTTGACCTTCTTTTTATGAATGATCACCTCAAGGTGTAAATCACGGTTGATGTTTTAATTATTTGTCTTATTTTTTAGTTCATTGTGTTGATGTGCTTATGACTGTATATGTTTTGTTTCATCCTATGAATTCCAGGAGTAAGTCGAAGCTACGGGGGGGAGGATGTAGTACCCCTCCACTTTTGGCCCCTTCGTGATGTGTGAGTGAGTTGTTTATTTGTGATTTGTGAGGTCTTGTTTCCCTTTTTCAGTACAAGTAAATTGGTTAATTAATGTGTTCCTTTCATATTATTACGTTGACTGTATTAAATAATTTAAATGATTGGTTGATATATCGATTGAATGTTCAAAATTGCCATTTACATTTGCTTGGCGTTCATAATATATCTATATATATACTACTTTGTATAGTCTCCAGTTAAGAATGTATTTTGGAACATGGTTAATAATGCAAGGAGTTTTAAAATATATATATATATATATATATATATATATTTATATATTTATACATTCATATAAATAAATGATGGCATAGAGTTTAATAGGTGGGGAAAGTGATCTTGATATTATTATCATAAACATTTATAGACCTTATAACACTATGTGTCAATTCCTAATATTAGGTATATCTTATATATTATTGTTATCAATATATACAATCATTTATATCTTTTAAATGGCTTGAATTATTTGAATGGTTTGTATGAAAAGCCTCGATTTTACCTATTATTGAGAATGAACATAAATATTGTGAATTGTGTTAACAATTAATTCAAACCTACATAGTACATCATCTCAACTTTATATCCCACTTACTTTGAGATAAATATTTATCAAACTATCCTGGAATTAGCAATTTGGTTTTATTTCATATGTATAAATGTGAGACAAGCAAGAACTACAAGTATAGGTCTCATAATGTCAATCATTGGGAATGGTGCCTAACTTTTATATTTATTATCATTCCTAAGGTATATAAGTGCCTAAATTGTATGGGTCGATATCCAGGTAGTCTAATGATGACGTAGAGAGACTAGAATATGACCAAAATGGTGCAAATTACACCCACCTCTTCTTACCATCTTTAGACTTAATGATATTTACCTCACCCTATTTAGCCCCTTTTTCCATCAATGTTCAACTCTTAAATTGAGTTTCAATTTCTTGTGCATTCTAAAATAACTTTATATCATACTTCATTTTGGAAAAATTGATTATGCTATTTTAACTAACCTTAAGTTAGATACTTTGATTTGTGCTTTTAATTATAGCACAAAAACTATGTTTTATGAAAAATATACTATGATTATTCCTCTTTATTATGTTAAGGCAAGGAAATATTAGTTGGATATTTTTTTTGAAAGTTATAAATGTTAATATATTATTATTGATATGTTAGTGAATGTTTTATGTTATGTATTGAAGAAGAATATATGTAAGTATATTTCTTATATATATAAATATGGGATGATAAACTATATTGTTTTGAAAAGAAGTTTCTTTAGAGCTTAATGCATACTATTGGGAACTCTAAATTAGAGTACTGCAAGCATGGATATGTATTTATGATCATGCGTTGGACTTGTTTGCAGACTAACTCCAACTAACAAAGTGAATAACCTCTGTCTATCCTTGATTGAGGAAGGAGTTAGAGTAAATGAATGAGAAGATTTAGGGGGCTTAGGTTAAAAAATGAAGAGAAGAGTAAAGAAAGAGGGAATACACCCATTCTTTGACACATGCTCTGCTAGGCAGATTACGTGCCTAATCTACCGCCCACATCCTTGCATGCACAACATCTGGAGGGGATTTTCTGTAAAACAGGGGGTGACGTGTTTGGTTTGGGGGGATTGACCCCTAGCTTACATCTGGAAAGGAGATAGTTGCAACGGGGGGCGCGCAACATTCAGAGAGACCCCTCTCTCTTCAGACACTGCCAAAACAGTTCACGAGCCTTGTCTTTGCACCATATCTGCATACATGTAAAAACAGGGGATCTTGCTGGCAAGGTTGGGAAATCAGCAGTTGCCCTCCAAACTCTTCCTTCCTGGTATTGACTTTTCACTCCTCCATTTTGGCGTGCTGCAGTATGAAATTTAAGTTATCACAATAGTTGTAGAGTATGTTTATTAAATGAACATTACTGTCACCAAATTCACAAGCCTTGTCCATGCTTCCACTTTCTGCGTAACATAGAAGACTTTAGGAGTGCCATTCACCTTCCTGATTTCGTTAGCATCCTGTCACATCTGCAATACTTGAAGATTGAATGTTGTAGAGGTTTAAATAATCTCTCTGATTCCTTTGTCAACCTGTTTCAGCCGCAGCGCTTGAGCATAATGGGAAGTTTGAAAGTTTAAATAACTTCCCGGTACTCTTGGCGTCACCTGCCAATTGCATTTGCTTGAAAGTTTCTAAAGCCTTTTCAATAAATCCATCTTATACACGTCCTGCATTCATTTCCCTCCATGAGATGACATCTATGCGAGGCATTCTATCAAGCAGTTGCTTGTCGTGTCCTGTTACAGGCTTAAAGGTAAACTTGCACTCCTAATGATCGGCTATTTATGTAATGCAATAAGGGTTGCTGTCTTGTGAGGTTTGTGCATCCCTCATCCACCAGTTCTACATGCCTGCGCGCACCTCCTACACATGCAAAGCTTACTACATAAGGGTGTGCTGCAGGGTGCTTCATTAATTCAAAGATTTTGAGAGTTTCCTTACAAAATCTATTTTGTGCATATCCTGCAATCATTGCATTCCTTGAGATCATATTTCTTCAGGGATTCTGTCAATCAGGTGTTCGCGCCTTGTAGGTGAGTTCACATTTCTTTGAGGAATTCTGCCAAACAGACGTGCCTTATCTGTGTATCATATTTAGCCTTTTCTCCTGGATGGCTGTCACTAGTTCTTGTTTCGAGATTACGTTGGTGCAAGCCTCACATTGTAGATGCCTGATTCTCCTCCATTTACCTCGGCCTTGGGCTTCCGTTTTGCCACTTCATCATCGTCGTTAAATAAGTATGCAACACCAGAGTATACTTTGGAGCTAACCCCAGTTGCATTTTTAGACCCTTTTATGAAATTTGGCTCTGCTTCACTGAACAAACAATGTGTTTATGATACATCTCTATCTAAGAATAAGAGCCTGCTACCTGGGCATAGCGTCCGTTGTTGCTTCCCAGATGTTGCATAAACAGAAACCACTTAGATCATTGTCATACTTTTAATTGTAGTTATGGGTGTGCTGTTGAGTTCCAACTTATACTTGTGATACCCATCATTATTCTCTATTAAAAGTTGACACTTTCCTGTCCTCATCACCATAATCTAACCCCTTTATGAGTAGGCATCTTTACCAAAATTTGACATCTATCTCAACTCAATCTCTTCATTTTAGCATACAATTATAGGAAATATGTGTAGGGTCAGGTCCCTAAATAGTTTTAGCCTCTTGGTAAATTATCAAATTGAAGAGTATCTCGATTTTGTTATTTAGGTTGTGATATTAATATTTATGCTTCATAGTTTAGTAGATAGATTAAATAATGCCAAGTGCAAAAATAGGAAAGAATAAAATTATTTGATTTTGTTTTTGATAAAGGGTAAAACGGTTTTTACAGGGACCCGAAACCACAAAGTTTACAACAGAAAAGAATGGACAAAAAAGGCCACCAAACAAAATCGGCTGCACAAAAGGGAAAAACCAGAACAAGCAGCAGCCACCCGCAAAAGACCAGGAAGGTCAGACAAAAAAAGCTAGCAGAAAAGCCAACAAAAGACCAGCCGCGATTAACCTAGAGTCTTCAGGACAGACTCTGTCTCCGTCTCCAGATTCTGTATATCTTGAACACCCTTCTTAAAAGTTTGAATCATTTGTGGAGTGGGAGGAGCCTTCCTCTTCAAATTGGCCCTAGTTCTCTTAGAAATGTCAGCATCCTCCTCCTGGTTTCTTTCGTTGATTTCCTCCAGATCAACCACCAAAGACCCCTGTTGAGCTTTGTCCAATTTCTTAGTCATGGCGTTGATGATGATGGCGTTGTGTCTGGCCATACGATTGTTTTGCTCGACAATAATTTTGACAGTATTTTTCATTTTTTCCAACTCAATTTCAACATTTTTGTCCTTGCCAGCTTGGTACTGGGTATCTTTGCTGACATCGTAATCTCTTCGTTCCACCTCTTTCTTATCAAGCATCGCAACCTTAGTTCCTAAATCTTCCAATTTACTTTGAAGGGCCCAATTTTTATCAAATTATTTGATTTTGTTATTTAGGCTGTGATATTAATATTTAAATTTCATTGATTTTGTTATTTAGGGTATGATATTAATATTTAAATTTCATTGATATTGTTATTTAGGATTGTGATATTAATAATTAAATTTCATAGTTTATTAGATAGACTAAACAATGCTAAGTGGAAAGAATGAATTTATATAGTATAAACATAGGACATTTGTTTATAACAGCTATAAATGGTTAGACATTTATGAGTAATGAACAATGCATGTTATAATAATGAATGTAAGATGTTAAGAGTTCCAATTTGTTCTAATCTATAATTGTTATTCTCACCTTTTTAGATGTTTTCTTCTAAATTCTCTTTTAAGAAAATATTATTTAAATTTGAGGAATATAGTCTTTTATTGATAGTATTTAGCACTTATATGAGTAATGAAAATGAATAAATATCTCTCCTTGTTATAAGATTGAATGTTGAAGTAATTACTTTTATAGAGAATTAGAAAATTAAGTGAGTAAATTAAATTAAGTTTAAAAGAAAATAGAAATTATATTTAATTTTCTTTTATATAGATATATATTGCTTATAAAGAAAGAATGCATTTCTACCTTAGAGAAAATTAAGTGAATTGTAGGCAAAGAATCAAGAAATTAAGTAAGCAGAAAATTGATTTATTTATATTGTAGATAATTAAATGTCGAGGTGATCCATTATAATTTCATTATGCAATCTGTGAAGTTGCCGAAATAAGATTTGTGTTCAAATACATTTAAAAATTAGGTTTATTATCAAAACACATTTAAAATCAAATTTATTCTGAAACGCACCTAAAATTAGGTTTATTTTTTAAGTGCATTTAAAATTTGTTTTAATTACAAGTACTTAAAGTTAAATTTATTTACCAATTCCTTACGATTAGTTTGCGAATTGCATATAATAGTCTATGTTGGATTTAGATTAGATTTATTGAGGGTGGATTCAAATGTTAGATTTTAATAAAATCTATTAAGTTTAAAAGTAAACAAATGTACATATTACATTTTAATTAAATTTATTTATTTGAAGTAAACCAAATATGTTACACTTTATTTAAATTTATTATTTTGAAATAGAAAATAGATATGTTTCATTTTTAATGTTAATTATTTTAAAGTAATGTATAGGTTAGGAATTTTAAATCTGATGGTCGACTTACTATAGGGTTTCATAGTGCTTATCTAATTAAAAGAATTGTATGGTGGAAATGCATTTAAATATAGTTATTTATTTAATTATTCTCTACATTATCCTTCCAAGGATTGGTATGTGTCTATGTTTAAGTGAATGGACATTTATAGTTGACCTTGAGCATGTTTGGATAGTTAATTATTATTTTGAATACTCTTTGGGATTGATTCCTTATGCATATTTGTGGTTCCATGTTGATCATGTTTTTCCTCTTGTTTTGAATATAATGGGAACCCAAATGTTTAAGTTACTTTCATGTTCGATAGTCATGGGTGGTAGGTTGTTAGGCTTCTAGAGGCAATGGGAAACCCATTTTATGTTAAATTTTCCCATGATTCAACCTTTGTGTTTCCATTGATTGTATTCTTATTTTAAGTTCTCATGGGTGTGCATTGTTCTATGAATTGTTTTACCTTAAGTTATGACTTTGGGCGAGATGGTTCATGCCTCGCACACACATTCATTTGTGATTTTTATGCTGGATACATTCCTTATTTTTCCTTCGTTTGCCTCAAGAAGTAGTCACCTTGTAAAGTGGTCGTTGAGATTGTTGTATGTTATGTTTTGGTTGACTTTGTGGTTGGTCCTGTAATCGTTCTACTTGTCTGTCTTAGTCGTGGGTCCTTTCTTGTCATCTCCTAGCATGAGGGGTGGACCTTTGGGTCCATGTGGTCGGGTGGAACGTGCTAAGCACCCCATTGGGGTCCCAGGTTGTGTTTGCGACGCAAAAGTGGATGTAGAGTCTCCAAAGCTTCACGTTGTTGAAGACTTTTCCTCACCTTGTACCTTATTCTTCATTGATGTAATTGTTCTTGTACTTGAAGTACACTTCCCGTTGTTATGAGGAAAGCATTATGTAATTGTATTAATGTAATTATGATGTGTTGTATCTATGGAAATATGCTCCACAATTGTATTATTGGAACTATGAATTGAATGGGAATAAAATGATGTATCGTATTTCTCTCTTTTGATCTTTAATGGTTGTTTATCATCATTATGTACTCTTGGCTTTTATTCTCTTTTGTTCGATAAAGGCTCATGTTTCATAATGATCATTCTGTGTACCCAAGAGTATGTAGATGACTATGTAAATGTATAAAAAATATTCATGTAATGAATGTACAAATTTATCTTACGCAATGTTTCGCTTTTTTAAAAAAAAATTGTGAGGTGTTTCTTGTCCTTTGGGGTTCACACAGTGGGGTATTACATTATTGGTATCAGAGCCTAGGTTCATACACTGGGCACTCTGGTTTCATTTGAGCCCATTATGCTGTCTTAGTGAATTTGTTAAGTAAAGTTGTTAAGTGTTCATGGTGATCATGACATTGACATTTAGAATCATGTGATATTTGAAAAAGAGTAGAGTGAAAGAAGATTTGAAAAGGGTTGTGGAAAGGATGTAATGATAGGAGTCACCTCGTTGATGGGAATAAGTGTACTTATGGAATTGTGTATGTAATTGTTTTCCCCTGTAAATGTGAGAAACCAGTAACTGTGCATTCCTTGAGTGTTGTGATTACCTCGTACTTGCTTTGTGGGCCCATAACCCATAGGTCAATGGATGGTGTTACGGTGTACCCATCCTTTCGGAATATGTTGCATTTGGTGTGGGATTAACCATACCATTATGTGTGTTTGTATGTTTGTTACCTGATTGAGGGCCAACCCATGTGTGGTTAAAAATCTATATATACATAGGAGTAGCCAAAAGGTAGTTTCATAGATTTTTTTTCTTTTGATTCTCTAGCCCCTCAATCCGTGAAGGGGTAGTAGCTGCCACAAGTTTCTTGGGCAGAGTGTGCACTATATGCACATTGCGACGCAAAGTTGTTTTAGCTCAACCGATCCCAAGGAAACCTACTCACTACTTTCCCTTACGATGAATCAGGGTACTTGATCCATATGTGCTAGCCTAAACCCCATAGTTTTGATTACATCAGCATTGGATTGCTAGTTTATGCCAAGCCATCCATAGGGATGTTGAGCTGGCATTAGCGAGTCAATCTCGTTTGTATGATAGGTAAAGCTCGTGTAGCCCCATATTGATATACTCATATATATATCATATACACCATATATGCACATGTTCTGACATGATGCAATGGATACAATGCCACACCCCATAGATGTTCTGACACAGTGTTGGTGATGATGTTGTGTTGCTAATGGTAGTGAGCTAGGATCGAGGACATGATGCCACGTGCATAGACACGTGAAGGTGCACTATGAGATTGTGTTATGATAGCCTACTTGTGTGATGAGCGTAATGGGGCCTCACACACTTGTAGAGGGATACTCATGTTTGCTTTCGACAATGTTTGGGCTGGTTAGCATATGGGTATGTCCTAGCCATGTATACCTCTGGCGATGGTGAGTACCTATGTGTGCCTTCTCCATGAGGTATCATTATGTGAGGTTTATTCTACGCGTGTCTACTTTTGTGGAGCCACAGACACACTGCCCCTGCGGCATACGTCCAGTGTGTGCCTTCTCCGGCTAGCGTATGACCATGTCGTGTGATGACACGAGGCAGGGTGTAGCCGAGGAGCACACTCTGTGACATGTGGATGGCATGCTCACTCTGCACCACATGAGGGCTACTGTATAGCCTGACGAAGTTCCCTCCTTCCTCGTTTGGTGGCTAGTATCTAGTCACGCAATGGTGTATTATGCAATTTTGGAGATTGAGGATGTTCTATATGGTTATTGATGATTTTTTATTGTCTATGAAGGCTGACATTTTGTTTATGTTTGATTTTAATGGTTTAGCCACACTTTTTGATCTTAATCTCTCGTAGCCCTGGTGGTTACATTTGATTTAGTGTTGACATCGCATGCATTTCTTGCTTTATTGCTAAAATTGAATCTTATTTTATGTTTCTTTTATTCCTATGGTGGCTAAACTAGTTTATCCTTATTGTTTTAAAGGTCGGTCATATGTCGTATTGTGATTCCTTTCCAAGGACATATGAGGTGGACTTTGTGAGTGTATAAAAGGAAGTAGACACAGGGAACCTTGAGGATGGGGGTATGTGAGGCTGTTTACAGCTAGGACCCACTACCCACCTATGTGTGATGACTATCTCTTGGAGGCTAACCACCTTATACAACAAGAGGCAAGTCATTTTGGTCTTTCTTAGACGGTCTCACCATGTGTGTGGCCTAACACCATCAATCCACTGAGTGTGAGATATGGATTATGTGAGATGGATATTGGCTATTGGCTCATGGTTTTGATATCATGGACTAATATGTTGTTTCGTGCCTTGTGTAGCCTTGTGATGTGATTCCCAATAATTTTAGTTTGTGTGTACGTAAAGAATGTATGCTAAATTATAGAAATAGTAACTATGAAATGATAAACTTGGGCTTTTATGCTTGGGGAGTGATACATCGTGTTTTGTTGATTCTAAAGAGGTGTTATTAGATAGTCTTTGCTGCATATGCAGTGAAATTTTGTGTTGAATAATGAATCCAGAGGAATGCCTAGTGTGTAAATGATGATATTTAACAAGAAACAGGTGCTCTCTGTGTGTGAGTATGTTGCATTTTTATAGAAGTGTAGTGTTTCAACGTAATGAATCAGTGTGAATGACTGGTACTAATGTGTTATGTTTCTACCCTAGTTTGTGATTTTCAGGTTGTCAACTTCGAATCTCGGTGATGAAGGTAAATTCATTGGTTATGCTTATCTTATGGACTTAGTATTATGCATTGATTAGTGATTTTTATGAGACGTTGGTTATGATGTAATTAGTGTTATAAATGATTTGATTGATATTATGTGATGTTGTGTTTACTATTATGACCTTGATGATAGGGACGGTGTAGCACCACTCACGAGCGAGCGCCCTACTACACTGCGACTTCCTCTCATGATGTGTTTGTTTTGGATATATATATGTTGTTTCGACACTTGGTTTTATGCAGGATTGCAGGTACCCAAGCCTCGATTCCACCTGCACTGTCAGGACAGAGCGAGCCCCATAAATCCCAATGGGTATGAAGTTGAAAATGGATTTGACAAGAAAGCTCCCCCGTCCTAGTAAGCCACCTCGTCATTGTGTTGAATGAGGTCATCTGTTTGCGACCCTGTCTCCATTTTGGTAACATTTGGTTTTGAGTTGATTAATCTTAATTGCTTAATTGATGTTGTTTTAATTATTTTGCTTAGTTGTTAGTTCATTGTGTTGATGTGCTTATGACTGTATATGTTTTGTTTCATCCTGTGACTTCCAGGAGTAAGTCGAAGCTAAGGGGGGAGGATGTAGTACCCCTCTGCTATTGGCCCCTTCATGACGTGTGAGTGAGTTGTTTATTTACTATTTGTGAGGTCTTGTTGCCCTTTTTCCGTACAAGTAAATTGGTTAATTAATGTGTTCCTTTCATATTATTACGTTGACTATATTAAAGAATTTAAATGATTGGTTTATATATCGATTGAATGTTAAAAAATGCCATTTGCATTTGCTTGGCGTTAATAATATATCTATATATACTACTTTGTATTGTCTCCAGTTAAGAATGTATTTTGGAACATGGTTAATAATGCAAGGAGTTTTATAATATATATATATATATATATATATATATATATATATATATATATATATATATATATATATATATAATTATATTTTTATACATTCATATAATTAATGATGGCATAGAGTTTAATAGGTGGGGAAAGTGATGTTGATATTATTATCATATACATTTATAGACCTTATAACACTATGTGTCAATTCCTAATATTAGGTATATCTTATATATTATTGGTATCAATATATACAATCATTTATATCTTTTAAATGGCTTGAATTATTTCAATGGTTTGTATGAAAAGCCTCGATATTACCTATTATTGAGAATGAAAATAAATATTGTGAATTGTGTTAACACTTAATTCAAACCTACATAGTACATCATCTCAGCTTTATATCCCACTTACTTTGAGATAATTATTTATCAAACTATCCTTGAATTAGCAATTTGGTTTTATTTCATATGTATAAACATGAGGCAAGAAAGAACTACAAGTATAGGTCCCATAATTTCAATCATTGGGAATGGTGCTTAACTTTAATATTGATTATCATTCCTAAGGTATATAAGTGCCCAAATTGTATGGGCCAATATCCAGGTAGTCTAATGATGACGTAGAGAGACTAGAATATGATCAAAATGGTGCAAATTACACCCACCTCTTCTTACCATCTTTAGACTTAATGATATTTACCTCATCCTACTTAGCCCCTTTTTCCATCAATGTTCAACTCTTAAATTGAGTTTCAATTTCTTGTGCATTCTAAAATAACTTTTTATCATACTCCATTTTGGACAAATTGATTATGCTATTTTAGCTAACCTTAAGTTAGATACTTTGATTTGTGCTTTTAATTATGGCACAAAAACTATGTTTTATGAAAAATATGCTATGATTATTCCTCTTTATTATGTTAAGGCAAGGAAATATTAGTTAGATTTTTTTTTTGAAAGTTATAAATGTTAATATATTATTATTGATATGTTAGTGAATGTTTTATGTTATGTATTGATGAAGAATATATGTAAGTATATTTCTTATATATATAGATATGGGATGATAAACTATATTGTTTTCAAAAGAAGTTTCTTTGGAGCTGAATGCATACTATTGGGAACTCTAAATTAGAGTACTGCAAGCATGGATATGTATTTATGATCATGTGTTGGACTTGTTTGGAGACTAAACTCCAACTAACAAAGTGAATAACCTTTGTCTATCCTTGATTGAGGAAGGAGTTAGAGTAAATGAATAGAAGCTTTAGGGAGCTTAGGTTAAAAAATGAAGAGAAGAGTAAAGAAAGAGCCTGGGAATACACCCATTTTTTGACACACGCTTTGCCAGGCAGGTTACGTGCCTAGTCTACCGCCCACATCCTTGCATGGACAACATTTGGAGGGGCTTTTCTGTAAAACAGGGGGGACGTGTTTGGTTTGCGGGGGATCGACCCCTGGCTTACATCTGGAAGGTAGGTAGTTGCAACGTGGGGGGCACGACATTCAGATAGACACCTCTCTCTTCAGACACTGCCAAAACAGTTCACGAGCCTTGTCCTTGTGCCATATCTACATACATGTAAAAACAGGGATCCTGCTGGCAAGGTTGGGAAATCAGCAGTCGCCATCCAAACTCTTCCTTCCTGGTATTGACTTTTCACTCCTCCATTTTGGCGTGCTGCAGTATGAAATTTAAGTTATCACAATAGTTGTAGAGTATGTTTATTAAATGAACATTACTGTCACCAAATTCACAAGCCTTGTCTATGCTTCCACTTTTTGCATAACATAGAAGACTGTAGGGGTGCAATTCACCTTCCTGATTTCGTTAGCATCCTGTCACATCTGCAATACTTGAAGATTGAATGTTGTAGAGGTTTAAATAA
This sequence comes from Sequoia sempervirens, assembly GCA_007258455.2. Classification (NCBI taxonomy): domain Eukaryota; kingdom Viridiplantae; phylum Streptophyta; class Pinopsida; order Cupressales; family Cupressaceae; genus Sequoia; species Sequoia sempervirens. Next base: position 7,241,157 of record VDFB02000010.1, on the reverse strand, counting down.
TCTCTCTGATTCCTTTTTCAACCTGTCTCAGCCGCGGCGCTTGAGCATAATAGGAAGTTTGAAAGTTTAAATAACTTCCCTGGTACTCTTGGCGTCACCTGCCAATTGCATTTGCTTGAAAGTTTCTAAAGCCTTTTCAATAAATCCATCTTGTCCACATCCTACATTCATTTCCCTCCATGAGATGACATGTATGCGAGGAATTCTTTCAAGCAGTTGCTTGCCGTGTCCTGTTACAGGCTTGAAGGTAAACTTGCACTCCTAATGATCAGCTATTTATGTAATGCAATAAGGGTTCCTATCTTGTGAGGTTTGTGCAGCCCTCATCCACCAGTTTTGCATGCCTGCGCGCACCTCCTACACATGCAAAGCTTACTACGTAAGGGTGTGTTGCAGGGTGCTTCATTAATTCAAATATTTTGAGAGTTTCCTTACAATATCCATTTTCTGCATATCTTGCAATCATTGCATTCCTTGAGATCATATTTCTTCAGGGATTCTGTCAATCAAGTGTTCGCGCCTTGTAGGTGAGTTCACATTTCTTTGAGGAGTTCTGCCAAACACTCGTGCCTTATCTATGTATCATATTTAACCTTGTCTCCCGGATGCCTGTCACTAGTTCTTGTTTCGAGATTACGTTGGTGCAAGCCTCACTTTGTAGATGACTGATTCTACTCTATTTACCTCGGCATTGGGCTTTTGTTTCGCCACTTCATCATCGTCGTTAAATAAGTATGTAGCACCAGAGTATACTTTGGAGCTAACCCCAGTTGAATTTTTAGGCCCTTTTATGAAATCTGGCTCTGCTTCACTAAACAAACAATGCGTTTATGATACACCTCTATCTAAGATTAAGAGCCTGCTACCTGGGCATAACGTCCGTGGTTTGTTCCCAGATGTTGCATAAACAGAGACCACTTAGATCATTGTCATACTTTTAATTGTAGTTCTGGGTGTGTTGCTGAGTTCCAACTTATACTTGTGATACCCATCATTATTCTCTATTAAAAGTTGACACTTTCCTGCCCTCATCACCATAATCTGACCCCTTCATGAGTTGGCATCTTTACAAAAAACTGACATCTATCTCAACTATATCTCTTCATTTTAGCATACAATTACAGCAAATATGTGTAGGGTGGGTCAGGTCCCTAAATAGTTATAGCCTCTTGGTAAATTATCAAATTGAAGAGTATCTTGATTTTGTTATTTAGGTTGTGATATTAATATTTATGCTTCATAGTTTATTAGATAGATTAAACAGTTCCAAGTACAAAAAAAAAGAAAGAATAAAATTATTTGATTTTGTTATTTAGTGTATGATATTAATATTTAAATTTTATTGATATTTTTATTTAGGATTATGATATTAATAATTAAATTTCATATTTTATTAGATAGACTAAACAATGGTAAGTGGAAAGAATGAATTTATATAGTATAAATATATGAAATTTGTTTATAACAGTTATAAATGGTTAGACATTTATGAGTAATGAACAATAAATTTTATTGATATTTTTATTTAGGATTATGATATTAATAATTAAATTTCATATTTTATTAGATAGACTAAACAATGGTAAGTGGAAAGAATGAATTTATATAGTATAAATATATGACATTTGTTTATTGATATTTTTATTTAGGATTATGATATTAATAATTAAATTTCATATTTTATTAGATAGACTAAACAATGGTAAGTGGAAAGAATGAATTTATATAGTATAAATATATGACATTTGTTTATAACAGTTATAAATGGTTAGACATTTATGAGTAATGAACAATGCATTATAATAATGAATGTAAGATGTTCAGAGTTCCAATTTGTTCTAATCTATAATTGCTATTCTCACCTTTTTAGATGTTTTCTTCTAAATTCTCTTTTAAGAAAATATTCTTTATATGTGAGGAATATAGTCTTTTATTGATAGTATTTAGCACTTATATGAGTAATGAAAATGAATAAATATCTCTCCTTGTTATAAGATTGAATGTTGAAGTAATTACTTTTATAGAGAATTAGAAAATTGAGTAAATTAAATTAAGTTTAAAAGAAAATAGAAATTATTTTTAATTTTCTTTTATATAGATATATATTGCTTATAAAGAAAGAATACATTTCTACCTTAGAGAAAATTAAGTGAATTGTAGGCAAAGAATTGGTAAATTAAGTTGGTAAATTAAGTATGTAGAAAATTGATTTATTTATATTGTAGATAATTAAATGTTGAGGTGATCTATTATAATTTTATTATGCAATATGTGAAGTTTCTGAAATGATATTTGTGTTCAAATACATTTAAAAATTAGGTTTATTATCAAAACACATTTAAAATCAAATTTATTTTGAAATGCACCTAAAATTAGGTTTATTTTCAAGTGCATTTAAAATTTGTTTTAATTACAACTACTTAAAGTTAAATTTATTTACAAATTCCTTACGATTAGTTTGTGAATTGTGATAGTCTATGTTGGAGTGAGATTAGATTTATTGAGGGTGGAGTCAAACGTTAGATTTTAATAAAATCTATTAAGTCTAAAAGTAAAAAAATGTACATATTACATTTTAATTAAATTTATTTATTTGAAGTAAACTAAATATGCTACACTTTATTTAAATTTATTATTTTGAAATAGCAAATAGATATGTTTCATTTTTAATGTTAATTATTTTAAAGTAATGTATAGGCTAGGAATTTTAAATCTAATGGCCAACTTACCATAGGGTTTCATAGTGCTTATCTAATTAAAAGAATTTTTTGGTGGAAATGCATTTAAATATAGTTAATTATTTAATTATTCTCTAGATTATCCTTAGAAGGATTGGCATGTGTCTAAGTTTAAGTGAATGGACATTTATAGCTGACCTTGAGCATGTTTGGATAGTAATTATTATTTTGAATACTCTTTGGGATTAATTCCTTATGCATGTTTGTGGTTCCATGTTGATCATGTTTTTCCTCTTGTTTTGAATATAATTGGAACCCGAATGTTTAAGTTACTTTCATGTTCAATAGTCATGGATGGTAGGTTGTTAGGCTTCCAGAGGCGATGGGAAACCCATTTTATGTTGAATTTTCCCATGATTCAACCTTTTTGTTTCCATTGATCCTATTCTTATTTTAAGTTCTCATGGGTGTGTTATGTTCTATGAATTGTTTTACCTTAAGTTATGACTTTGGGCGAGATGGTTCATGCCTCACACATGCATTCATTTGTGATTTTTATGCTAGATACATTCCTTTTTTTTCCTTCGTTTGCCTCCGGAAGCAGTTACCTTGTAAAGTGGTCATTGAGATTGTTGTATGTTATGTTTTGGTTGACTTTGTGGTTGGTCTTGTGATCGTTCTGCTTGTCTATCTTGGTTGTGGGTCCTTTCTTGTCATCTCCTAGCACGGGGGTGGATCTTTGGGTCCACATGGTTAGGTGGAATGTGTTACACACCCCATTGGGTTCCCAGATTGTGTTCGCGATGCGGAAGCAGATGCAGTCTCCATAGCTTCACGTTCTTGAAGAATTTTCCTCACCTTGTACCTTATTCTTCATTGATGTAATTGTTCTTGTACTTGAAGTACTACTCTTACCGTTGTTATGAGTGAAGCATTATGTAATTGTATTAATGTAATTATGATGTGTTGTATCTGTGGAAATATGAGCCACAATTGTATTATTGGAACTATGAATTGAATGGGAATAAAATGATGTATCATATTTCTATGTTTTGATCTTTAATGATTGTTTATCATCATTATGTACTCTTGGATTTTATTTTCTCTGATTTGATAAAGGTTTATATTTCATAATGATCATTCTGTGTACCCCAGAGGATGTAGATTACTATGTAAGTGTATCAAATTTATCCTTATGCAATGTTTTGCTTTTCAAAAAAAAAAAAATGTGGGGTGTTTGTTGTCCTTTAGGGTTCACACAGTGGGGCATTACAACAATTATGGGATGGTTGTGATGGTAGATCTTGTTTGGAAAAAGTGAGAAGATAGTTGGTGATGTGTCCTACCATAGCTTGAAACTGATCGGTATCAATGTTCTCGGGAACAGATAACTCAGACAAGGCTTTTTCTCGTATTTCCCTATGTGCAATAGATAATTTCAAGAGTTCCAAAATTGATATATGAGCGGGGGTCTTTTTAAGATGATCTACAAGATTTTACTTGCTAGGATTAGATGCAAGAAAAGTAGGTTGTGTCCTAGATTGAGCTGGGGTAACGCCTTGAATGATTATTTTGCCACGTCGTGTGGTGACTCCACATTCCATACTAGCTCCTTTGATGGTGACAACAGTGATAACGCTATCATAGGAAGCAACTACATTGGAATAGGTATGTTGAACATTAGTGTAATCCTTAGCTTTGCCATTATTGTTTGCTTTATTATGATCAAGCATAGGGGTCTTGTATATCTTGAGATCTTGGGTTCCAGTTGGTACCTCAATAGATATGGTGTCATTCTCTATAAGATCTTGGATGATGTTCTTAAGTTTCATGCAGTTTGTTGTTTTATGTCCTTTGATTTTATGAAAGTCGTAGAAATCACGCTCGTTGTACCAAGATGGCTTCTCTTGTGGTTCTTGGTAGTTTTCAAAGCTAGGAAGTGTTATCAAATTTGACTCTACCAGTTTCTTCATGATTGTCTTGGTAGGTTTTGATAACTATGTGTACTTGCGTTTGGGGTAGTTGTTCCTATTACCAGTTTTCCTTGGTTGCACGTTGGTGTTATTGATATGATTGTTCTAAGGTGGTACCATTTTTTGCATAGTTGGTTGGATGTTAGCAATTTGATTGTTGTTGGGTCTAGGAGCACTGAGTATGACTTTAGCATCTACCACACCATTGTTTGTTACATTTTTTTGTTAGCCCATACACAAGGTTTCTCATTTGAACTGGTCAAAGTACGGTTGTCTTTGTAAGCTTGAGTGTTTCCTTGTGAGATTAAGGCTCTTTCAATGTTAATGGCTTTTGGAACAAGCTCGTCATAGGATGTGATACATTGTATTTTCAAGTGGAATGATAGATTCAGATCAAGGTTGGCTATGATGATTCCCATTTGTTCATCAGGAAGAGGCCACTTTCTTTTACTAGCCCTTTGTCTCTCCTTGTAACCCTTGGATTTTGTTTGAGAGTGTACAATTCTTCTAGACTAACGTCCATGTCAAGATTGAAGGAGAAGTGATTGATGAATTTGTCAATGATTTCTTGAAAAAAAATGATACTAGGAGGAAAATGAGAGAACCAATCCATAGCAGTACCTGTTAAACTTCGAGGAAAGAGGTGCATTAGATATGAATCATTGTAAGCCACTTCCATGTACATTACATTGAATTCTTTGATATGATCCATAGGACTTCCTCTCCCTTGGTATCTGTCAAATTTTGGGATTTCAAAAATAGGAGGGAATGGTATCATTGCTATGTTTTGATCAAATGTGTAAGGACAAAAATTCTGTGTATGAGGTTTCTTTGTCTTTCCTATGCGAAATTCCTATATTTCTTGTGAAATTTCTTTTAATTGTGATGCGAGATCGTCTTGCGGATTGGGTGGAGGAACATATGGTGGGATGAGAGATGAGTTATATGGCGTGTATGAAGGTGTAAGATTTTGTGAAAGTGATGAATATGTGCCTAATGCGTTTGGATTGATGATGTTCGTATGAGGAAAATAGGATCTTTTTTGCTATTGTTGGGCATACTACTAAGCTAGTAAGGCTTGTTGTTGAGCTTCTTGTTATTGTTGCACCACTAGGGCTTGTTGTTGGGCCTGTTATTGTTGTTGTGCTAATAAAGTTGCTTGTTGTGCTGCTAAAGCTCCTTGCTGAGCTTGATGTTGTTGTTGTGCTAAGGCTTCTTGTTGAGGTTGATGTTGTTGTTGTGCTAAGGATGCTTGCTGAGCTTGATGTTGTTGTTGTGCTAGGGCTGCTTGTTGAGTTGCTAAGGTTGCTTATTATGCTTGTTGTGCTTGTTGTTGTACTACTTATTGGTAGGTTTGTTGTGTTTGTTGTAGAGCTGGCATGTGCTTGCAATGTGGGATTAGGTGGTTGTTGAGACATCTGTGAAGAAATAGGGATATTGATTTTTTGAGTCGATAACAAATTGCTCACGAAAGGTGGAGAATTCCCTTGGTTTAACATTCCTTGTAAGATAGTGGATTGAGGTGGAGGAATGTATGTTTGAGGTCTTGATTGATTTGGTAGAGTAAAGGGAGTTGTTGGAAAAGATGATGTCATTAAATTTTTCAATGGAAATGACACACTAGGACCTTGAGTCCACTGATTGAAAAGATTCCCTTGTCCTATATTTTGAGGATTGCCTTATGCAAAATATGTAAACAAAGTGTTCATGATCAAGGTACTCCTAGGATTGATAGAATTTGTAACCAAGGGATTTCTTTGAGGTGGATTGATAGGGGATGATGTTGTAATGGTAGATGGAATGGATGAACCCACCAGAGGGTTTGATAAGGATGTCCCTATTTGCGTTGAGAGTTGATTTTGTGATATGGTATTGACATGCCCTAGTGTGTTGTTTTGATATTTTTAGTCTATACTGCTCTATGTGATGGTAGGCATACTTGTGGTACTCATAGGTGTGGATGAAGAAAGTTGTCCCTGAAATGTCTAAGTGGTGGTGGAATAGTGAAGTTCAAGCAGAGTGTGTAGCTGTTTTGGATCTTCGGGGATGGGAGGATCACCAAAGGTAGGTGTCCAAGCGGTAGTGGGAGGTGGAGGATTATTTTCAAGAGTACCCACAAGTATATTAGTTTCGAATGGTAATGTGTGACCAAAATCTCTAGCAAGGCTGGTTGCAAGACTAGGTATGTAAGTTTGACTTAGCCCTTGTGATGGAGTTGTGAAATCCTTTGTGAAACTTGGTGCTACAAATGTTGGAGAGATAGGAGTTACACTTTCAAAAAGTTGATGTTCTAAAAGTTCTTCCCTAGTGAGCTCAAATGGGTTGTTCGTGACATCTTTGATTTCATATGGTCCTGAAGGAGATGATGGTTGTTGTGATGGTGTAACATGACTTCTAGGATCAAATTCTAAAGGATTTGGATCATTTGAGGTAAATGTAACTTTTTCTTTTTCCATGATTCTCTTGTGTTGTGATCTCGTCTTTACCATAAATTTGGTGTTAGCTATGGGAGAGTTGCGTTGAATTTTGTAATGTTTGTACTCTCTAGTTGACTCGAACCTAGGTAAAAGGGATGATCTAAGTATTTTGGGAGCAATGATGAAAATGTAGGATGAAAAGATGGGTGATGTGGGAAGTGATCTTTGCAAGTGATTTGGGACAACACTTTTTTGACTTAAGTTTGATGTAGTGATGTTGGAATAAAGGATGATAATGAACTTATAAATATTTAGGGTAGACTTGTGACCTTCAAGATAAACTAGTTCACAGATGATAACTATCTCAACTAAGTGCATGGAAAATGATACATTTCACAAACAAAGTAGCTAAGGTAGCAAGTTGGTTTGATGTTTTAAGTCCCAAAGTGTTAGTGTATTTGAATTTTGCAAACATAGATGAGGTGAAGAATGTAATTTGATGAAGGGGTGAGTGAAGTGTTGGACCCAATGTTGACCTAAAGTGAACCTTTCATTTTTCCAAGACCAAGGTAATGAGAATGATGCTAGACCTCTAAAATGTTTAAATCCTAAAGACTTAATGATTTAGAAAACTTGTTGATCTTCAAAAAGATGAGGGTTCTGGATCATAAAGAATGTGTACATGTTAGGATATTTTCTCAATGTGCATTCATAAAAGTTTATCAACAACTTGTTTATGTTTTCGTAGAGTGCCTCAATGCGGTTGTTGATTACTTTTGCACTATAATGTCTAAGCTTATGGTGACGACTAGTTGACCTTCATTTAGGGATCCTTACTTTACATGAGATCATTTGGTAAACTGAACCTTTGTTTCAACTTGAGATCAAGGTAGTGAAAATGATGGTAGACCTCTAAAATGTTCAAGTTCTAGAAAATGAGAGGATGGATGGAAATGTTTAAGCCTGTTCGGGCTCTCCTAGCTTGGGCATAAAATTTTCTCAACAAAGTGTAACAGTTGTGGTAGAATATGGATGCCCGCTTTTGACTATACTTTGTTCCACGATTCCTACGTCTGAAGGGAAATGCTGGTGATTTTCCTCTACGAAGTTTCACTATTTTATGGATCATTTAGAGGAGTTGAGTATCATGAAAAACACCAGGATTTTGACTCCTAAAAAATGCAAACAATTATGGACTATACCTTGAAGCGTGTCTATAAAAGTTTGCTACCAACTTGTTTCTATTTGTGTGAACTGCTCGAAGGTGTTTCTTAAGAGCTTTTGGAGTGAGATGCCTAAGTCTAAAATGAGGATCGGTAGACTTTGGCTTAGGAATCCTAATTTTTCTTGAGATCATGGGGAAACAATTTAAGTGTATAGAAGAAAGGAAGATATTTATTTCCACGCAGGTAGTGGTAATAGGGGCCTTCTAGCCTCAATATCAACATGTTCCTCTTCTTCATCTAGAATGGTTGTTGTGTTTCTCCACTATGAGTTTGTTTCCTTGTTTTCCAAAATGAAGGTTCTCAAACTGCTAATGAGATCTGTTTGTTCACCATTTATGAGATCAAAGTTTGGCCGAATTATAACACTTGGAAGATTAGGTTGTTCAATGGGAGCAATCAGTCTCCAAATAGTCATGTGGGGTTCATTTTTCAATTTATCTTTTCTTAAATGAATTGATTTTACCACAAACAGTTGTCTTTTGATTATGTTTTCAAACTAGATGTTTATGTCAAAAACATCATAACTTTCACAATGTCCATTTCATGAAAATCATGAGATTAAAGCCATAATTTCCTATGTTGTCTTTGGTAAATATGGGTTTGAGATTAATGTCAAGATATTTAGAAATCACTAAGGATAAATCCTTAGGACAAGCAGTAATATCAAGGCTAACTCAAGAAGTCCATATTTGAGCCAAAGCATTTGAAATTTTGGATAGTGATTGTTTGTTTTTGGATCATTTTGAAATCAAGCAAAGTGTTAAATTGACTCACAAGCATTACAACCCTAGGATAGAAATGGCTATATTTGTTGTAATCCCACATGGACTTCTCTAGTTGTGCTTATTCAGAGCAGATGATTAGAAGCTTGACCACACTAGCTCCCCTCCACAACACTCACTTCTACGGGTCATCCAAGCTTCAAGTTCTCATGAATCTCCCATGAAAAACTTTTCATCTCTACTAAGAACCGTAAATATGTGGGACATCTTCAGAGGTCCGACCTCTTGACATCAACAAATATTAGCGATTTTTGGCTACTACACAAAGGTTCATAATAAGGGCATCCAGTTTAGGGGGCGAAATGATAAAATCCTTGTGAGAGGTCTCCCAACCCTTGTAACGAGGACTTTATGCATCATAAAGATACTGGGGGAGAGCTATCATGCACCACTTCCCATTGATTATGATTTTCATCGCAACCACAAATTTATATAGTGGTTTGGAAGAGCTTGGCTTATGGTCATTACCACTTGGATCATTCCCTTGAGGTGAGTAATTTTTCCCACCAAGGCATGCCCTCTAAAGGTGAACAATAGTGAGTAAGTACATCCGTTGTTCGATCATCTTTGTTCACATGCACAAAGAGAGAACACCCACTATGCCTTTTCTCACACTAGCATGGTTGTTCAATTTTAAACCCAAATTGAAAGATGGAGGTAATTTTTTAGAAAACCAATGTCACTAAAATGCTTTTGATTCTCAATATCACTATGAACCACGAGAGAAGTGCATACACATTCGAATGACACAAATTGTGAAGAAAATTGCAAGACAATTAAAGAACAAGTCCGTTTTAAGCCTCAAAGAAATGATGAGTTATTTTTAGAGCACCAATTGAAAGATGAGTTTTCCTTGTTCAATTTTAATCCCAATTGAAAGATGTGATGTGAGGGTTCATTTTATCCAACTTTGAACGTTCATTTTAAACCCAATGGAAAACTAGTGCATTTCCTAAAACTGAAAGTAAAAAAGCACGAAATTGGGCTATAATTGCCCCAAAGTGTTTGAACGCTAGTTATAATTATAGAATGTTTAGATAGAAGAGAAGGTATTCAATTTTGCTCCATGCCTTAAAACCTGCAAAACGCTATTAGTCTAACAATGAAAACATAGTAAGACATCAATTAGTGATTAGATAATCAAAAGAAATTAAGTCACATGTCAAAAAAAAAAATGTGAAGTTTCTTACCCTGGTTGAGCATTTGCACATGATGGCATCACAATTTGAAATTTGGGCACTGCTCTAGTGAATTTGAGCTCCGCTCTGCAAAAGGACCAGTGAGCACAATTGCGTTGATGTTTTGATGGGTGTCATTGTAAATGAGTGCGTCACGATTTGAACTTTAAAAGCATCTATCTAGTGAAGGTGAGCGTCATCGTTTTCGATCCACGGTACTTCAAATTTAAATATGCGTCGCTATATTAAATCGGCATCGGCCAATTAAATATGCATCACTATATTAAATTGCTTGGGCATCGCTATATTAAATTGCTTGGGCATCGCTATATGGTGACGCTATTGAGATAGCATCGATGTTTGTGTTTTAAGTGTCACTACAACTTGCAAAACAACATGAACATGGATTTTGAGCTAAAAAATGGTTTTAAAAATGATTGATTTTCCCTCCTTCTAGTGCCACAATGTCGATGCGAAAATACTAGTTATGAGCTTAATTACACTTGATCCATGAAGAATCAAAGCATAATAGAGCCACCAGTACTCGAATCTCAACAAGATCAATCAATCAAAATTGAAAGTAAACATTTTATCAAAAAACCTAACATGCTAAATTTATGAAAGCTTTAAAGAAAACATCTACTTTAATCTATTGAAACTTTATCTTGTTGTGGAATTGGTGTCGCATTGATGTGGACTAATGACCCTTTCCCAATCCCATGATAGTGAGCTTGTTTCAGTCAATTATATGGAAGAGAATTGATGAAACCATGGTGTTTGGTGTATGAAAAACCTAAATTATGCACAAAATGAACATGATGAAAGATAATTAAACATTATTTTATGCTATAAATGATCTAATTATGCAATTTCTAAGCTAACCTAAGCTAATTTAAGCTAAAAATGAGCTAAAGGATGAAAACCTTAATTTATTTACAAACTAAGATGGATGCATGGAAGCCATTAATGAAATCTCTAAGCTAATATGCAACTAAAACAAACTGAAAATAAGCTAAATGTGTGCAAATTGAGAGTATGTATGTGAGTAAATTTAACAACATAAGTTTGCAATAAAAGATGGATCCATTTGTCTCCAAATAGTGATCTATTTATAGGAGAGAAAATGAGGAATGGATGGTTGAGATCAAAAATCCTAATCAATGGTTCATGGTGAAGAAGATGAGAGGCATGGATCATGGATTCTCATCAATGGATGAGAATGCAAGATGAAGATGTAATCAAGGGCTCACAATTGACTCAAACAAATGCACTTTTGACCTCCTCACACAAGTCAAAGGTAACTTGCTCAAGAGGTTGAAGGGTTAACTTGCATTTGAAGATAAGTGAGTTTATTGGAGGAGAGGGAATATTCCTGTAGGGTGAGGAAAAAGGTTAATTTACAAATTAAAACAAAGTACAAATTGTGCAAAAAGGATAAAGAATATTCCATGGGAATATTCCCTTTGATTAGAGGAATAATTAGTTTAATTTCTAATTAAACAAGGTTTAATTTATGCAATTAGGGAATTAGAAGAATTAGATATTTATTAAATTAGATGATTTAATAAATAGGGGAAGGGAAATTATATGATATTTAATTAAATAACATAGGGTTATTTAATTAAATAAGATGACTTAGGATATTAAATTAAATATTTTGATCTATTTAATTTAATGAGATGAAGTGTTAGTGTGAAAAGAGATGAATTAACCCAATTTAATTAATTAGGCCAAAATGGATGAAAATGATGCAATTAATTAATTAGCTAGGGTAATTGAATCAATTAAGTGAAAAGAGGATAGATAAAGAGGAAATGATGTTAATAAACCTGATTTAAGTGTATGGCATCGATTAGGACATTTTTTAGTGTCTACAATTGTTATCAAATGATTGCATAGCATGACCTTCGCTCCTTGCCCTGTAATAGTTGTAGGATCTTAGTATGCTCACTACTACATGTTATAAATTCATTGCAAATCATTCTCTTTATCGCAAGGAGCTCATTCTCATAACCTATCTTGGCTCATCCTTGTCTTTCACTTAGTGGGGGAAAGGGTTTAGTTAGTCTTGTCCTAGTTTTGGCACTTGATGTTGTCCCTTTGGCTAGTTTCCCGCCTTCCATATACACTGACTGAGATTGGGATGTAGATGACCTACTATAGGTTGACTTGCATGTACCTTACTAGTCTTTTGCATTGTTTTCTTTTCATGTTTCTTTATGTGATTGCATGTGTGTAATGTGATCCCCCGTGATGTTTTGTTTGATGTATCTCTCTATTTTTGTGCATTCCTCTATATGTATCTACATTCATCTCTATGTCGTAAACATTTTATCTTCTCATTTGTCTTGTGTTTTCCTTTTTGGGATGACGTAAGGCATTGAGACATTTAGGTCTCTTTCATGTGACCCGAAATGATTTTTCTTTTTTTTTTTATCTTTATGTGTCATTGTTCTAGTTCTATGAGTATTTGGGGAATGATAACATTTCCAAGCTCTAACGACATTGTAGCAAAGATATACTGACCCCTAATCTATAGATCCCTTATGTACTTTTGGGGGAAACCCCTCTGTCCTTTTTCATGAAGTAGCTTTATTTCAAAAACATATGACTTGGCATAGGGCTTTCTGTGAAATCTCTCATGTCTTAGGATTAAACATTAGCTACTTTAAAGTAATTGCTCACAGTAATGGTGTTATCAACCACTTTTAAGTGGGAGCATATATTGATAATATCTTTCGACATTTTTCATGTTTCATGTTGTGATTTTCTTTTTCCTTGTGATGCATCCTTTTCTTGGTGGTGTCCTTGGGTTTGATGTCCTTCAAGAGTGCGATATTTCTTAACGTACAATTTTCCTCTTAGTGGTGATGTGATGCACTGCATTCCCTAAGTTTTGAAAATTTTACTCTTGACTTGTCCTCTCTTGGAGATATTAAGCATGATGTTCCCTAAGAAGAAGACCTTACACAAATGAAGCAAAATCCCCTTGAACAAAAACCTTTTACTAGAATTATTATTTATAAGTTTTTAGCATAACACGACTTGTTGAATGCAACCCTAATAAAGGCCACCAAGCATAACACACCTTGCTTTCCTTTGGAACCTTCATAATGTTCATAGGTGTTTGGAATAACACAACTTGTTAAGCCTTATGGAGATCGAAACCCTAAATTCATGGCCACCTAGCATAACACACCTTGCTTTCCTGTGGAGCCTTTCTTAGCATTGTGGTGCCTTATTGAAGTTGTCAATAGGATAGCTTGATATGGTATCATGGGAGCCTAAAATGATTCTCTCATTTTCCACCCTTTTGGGATACTCACCTAGTGGACAGCTTGAGGTTCCACTACCCGAAAGTTAGTGCGCGACAAAACAAAACCAATAGTCTAGATGTGTTCCACATCACATTAGACAATCTAGGCTTAATCTTTTCAGTCTCTGATGTATGATTGTGTATCCTTTTCATTGTTACATACATAAGTGTCTTGAATGTCTACTTTAGTGTGAGTTTGACATGGGGTCATACTCTCACTAAAGTGGGGGGAAAATTTAGTGTAGGAAAAAGTATCCCTTTTTCACACTTAATTTGGGAATAATTAATAAATAAAATGAGCCTAATTATGCCTTAATTTAATGTTGTAATGTGTATTTCACATTCACATTAGGTTTAGGGCACTTTTAAACTAAATGGAATTAATGGTGCCTTATTTAGGGTGTTGTAAAGTGTATCTTTACACTTTCACACTAATCTAGGGCTTTATTAATTAATTGAGGTTAATTTACCTTAATTGGCCCCTTTAATTCAAATCCAAGCCTAATTAAATGTAAATTATGAGGAATAAAACTCAACATTTATAAATGATATTACAAAACACTTAATTTTACAAGGTGTGTGTCCTAGGTTAGTGACCTAGGACCCATTCGCGACATGGTGAATAGGTCCTCACTAGGTCCTAGGACCCTATTTTCACATGACATTTCATATTTCTCGAAGTGTGTCTGAGGTTAGTGACCTTGGACCTATTCACCACATGGCGAATGGGTCCTCACTAGGTCCTAGGATCCTATTTTCACATGACATGAAGTGTGTCCTAGTTAAGTAAGCTAGGACCCATTCACCACGTGACGAATGGGTCCTCACTTAGACCTAGGACCCCTCTTTGAAATATGTTTTTGGCGGTACTTTAATGATTTCAAATCCATGATTTGATGTTGGCTTGTGATATTTTAATTTTTGGATTTAATCTTAAGATATGTATAAATACAAGGTTATTTCATATAGTTTTATCCTAAGATACTAATAAATTCTTATGAGAAAGTCCTAATAGCAATTTAATAACACACTAGGTGTAACAGTCCTATTTTTCAACCCAATTCTCTCGAACATTTTGGACTACACTATGTTGAAGATTTCTCTTAAGATCCCTAAGTGCAAAAAAATGTTGAACTTTGATGCATTTTTTCTCATATTAAGTGGCACATACAAATTTTCTATTTGAACCTATAGGTGCATGTGAGGCCCATCAACAACAACCTCTCTTAGATTTTGAATACTTGAAACCATTTCACCATCATGAAAGTTTCTTTACTACCCCAAAAACTATCAGATGCATGCAATGTGAAGTTGTAGGGTAGCCTAATTTTTGTTCTATGTGTCATGGGGCCGAACCTTCAAACCCAAGACTTTTTCGTGGGAATTTATATGCTATGCATGGTCTTATTTTTCACCCCAACTCTCCCAAATGTTTTGGGCTACACTGTGTCAATGCTCTCCCTATGAGTTGAGATAGCACAACGGTAGGGCATGGGTACATGAGATGTATATATGGTTGTTACATCCAATGGTCACAATCACAACATGGACATGAATAGTTAGTCCATACCTACACCATTGTATTTCATGATCTCTATGTGAGGTTAGAACTATTTGAGTTAAAGAAACATTGATTCTTTGAGATCCATAGTAACCTATGAACATCCAATTAGTCTAAGATGCATCCTATCTTTGAAATATACTAAAATTTTCCCATCTAAACATAAAATATGCCTCAATTCACAAAGGTAATTTAAGTAATCCAAACCCATGTGAAGAAAAATGAAATCAAAGATCCAAAGACAAAGTAGATATGATAAGACTATGAAATGGTTTTCATAAAATAAGAGTTGAATATCCTAAATAATATCTCCTAAAGTTGTAATATGATATTTATAAAACAAAATTATGATACCTATCAAGTAGTCATCTCAAGAATCTAAATCAAGAAGATAATTTATAACCTACTACTCTAAATTTTAAGTAGGATTAGAGGAGATGGAATATTATCCAAATAAGAAAACTAAATATGTCCTTAACCTCAGTATGGTAAATATTAAGGACATTGTAATATTTGCAACAAATTGACAGTTACCAACATATGATATTTTAAACAATTTTACAACTACTAGGTACAAAAGGGACACCACATTTTGGTTAAGGAGTTTTACTTGGTGAGTTTTAACATTGGTGCATACAAAAATGAAATGGTGTGACATCATGTACATGGAAGGCTAACATGTCCTTTTGAGGAGGCTTTGGAAATTTAAATAGGGAAGTAGTAAAGGATGGTTAGGTAAGCACCCACACTTTTTTCAAATATGGAAAGAAGTATATGCTAAATCCTTTGAAGAATCCAAAGGAAGAGTATGAGGTGGTGTCCTAAGTTATTATATCAAAGGATATCCTAGATGATTAGACATAAGGGAAGTGGAGGTTGCAATTGTTGTGTCATAAAGAAGGATGCAATACAACAAGAGATATTTTCGTAAAAAATTCAATGAAAATGGAAAAAGTATGGAGGTAGAGTTTCTTTTGAAATAGTGAAAGTGTGATTAAAAGGTTCATAGATTGACTAATGATGATTAGTGTTAGAAGGTTTGAGGTAGGCAAAGGATTCCCTAAGAAAGATAGGGCTTAGACTATAGTGGTATTGAAATGACATTAGAAACTTGTTCAAGAGAAGACTCAAAGAAGGAAAGGAGAAAAATACATAAGGCGCTATTTGAGAATGAGAAGAAGATTGTGCCATAATAGGTGCTATTGAGTGCTACTCAAAAGAGTGGGTAAATGGAGTGGGAATTGGAACCACCTCTAAAATTTAGTAACAAAAGGTGGAGAGTCCAATAGATGTGGGTGGAAGTTTCTTGGTGGAGTGCATGAAAATAGTGTATTTTTTGGTAGAAGCATGGATTGAAGTGGCAAAGGATCGTGTGGAAAGGAAGTAAGAGAAGCCCATGTTTAAAGACTTGTAGGATAGTGATATTGAGAAAATTTGTTGGAAAGGATTCAACCGGTGGAAAATAGCTTGAGGAGTGCCCAGTGGTGCAAACACTTGTCAAGAAAGATGAAGAGAAACTAAATAGTGTGTAGTATGTTGTGGTAAGAAAAAAGCTATACTATTGAGGTGATTTGACATGGAATTCATGATGTTTATATGGATAGCGAAGCCATAGTTGGAAGGAAGATAGTGGATGAGTACTACTTCTGTAGTAGAAGTAGGGGTTGTGAAATTGTAGGTACTCAATAAGGATGATGAAATAGTAGGGAAGAGGGATGGTAGGTTTCTTGTCTTGAGGAAACAAAGCACTCGCATAGGAAAGTGAAAAGATTGATATAGTAGGGAAAAATATGGAGATAGTGTTGGAAATTGGATTGCATCAAATGGTTGTCAGCAATTTCAACACAATACCAAATGTATGAGGTGTTTATCAGAAGTTATTCCCTATCAAAGATGTTCTTTATCAGTGAACCAGTGTGCTAGTTTTTGGGTATGAGTTCTATGGCAAGAAAAGCTATGTCTCTGATATCTTAACTATATCATCATGATTCACTCACACAACTATATTTGAGAACTTGAGAAGTTTGTGTTGGGAGTAGTAAGTTATCAATGACAGCTCGTTTAACTCTATACACTACAATTATGATAGTATGATGAGAATTTGATGTTACATCATATTCAAAAGTTGTTTGACCATTTGAAGCTTTTATGTTTGGGTCCCAGTCTTGGCTGACCTGACACACGTTATGTATTAAGAAGATTGAATCTACTTTGGGGATGTTTTGTATAGATCCTAGCCGACTTAATATGTTGTACTACATGAATCATATATAAGATGTTTTGAAGTGAAGAAGTATAGAGGTGAGAGAGTGAGCGAGAAGTGGGTGTGTAAGGTATGTGTGTGAAAAGGATTAAGGGGTATGTGAATATATAAGCCTAAATGCATTATTAGTTGTGGATCAATGCAGATTAGTTGATCGACTGTTGTGTGAGGTAGTACTTCATATTCTGAAATTCATTTGGAACTGAATCCTACACAAGGAAGGTGTATTCCATCAATTCACACTTTTGGAAGTGAGCCATAACTTTTATATTCTGGCAGAAAGCCATCTTTTGTATCTATGTGGTAGTGAGCCCTTCAGGTTGTAGCCCTGTTGGACAATGAGTCCTTGTTTTGGACAATGAGTCCTTGTTTTAGACAGTGAGTCCTTATTTCAAGCAATGATCCTTTTTGTAATCAGTTTTGATATTCTCTATATCACGAGTTAATCCTCACTGTAGTTTTTCCCTCATTGGGTTTTCCACGTAAATCTAGTGTTACTGTGTTTATGTGTTGGATTTGAGTTTCTACATTGGTATTTGATGATTAATTATTTAAGCAGTATTTAGTATTAGTTTCGGTGATTGATTAAAAGGTTTAATTTTGTGACAACTGATTCACCCCCCCTCTCAGTTGTACTATTCAACAATTGGTATCAGATCTTGATCCTTTGGAATGAGTTCAATAGCTTGAAGGAGATCTTGGTAGATTGAACAAAATGGTGAAGGGATCTGACTTGGTTGAATAATTAAGAATAAATACTTTAGAGTTTGAAAGTGAAGATCTAAAATTAAATTTCAAGAAAGTAGATGAATGCATTTAGAAACTAAGGAATCAGATCTAGAAGTTCAAATTGAAACATAAAGAAGTTAGCTAGGAACTAAAGGAAGCAAAGGAGACTGTTGAGAATCTAAGAATGAAACTTGAAGAAAGCAAAAGTGTGGAAGAAAATTTGAAATTGGCAAGGAAGGATGATTGAAAGAGATTATCAATTAGAAGACAGAAAAATTTGATAAGATTGAACAAGAAGTAGTAACCTTAAGAGTTGATCTAGAAAAAGAAAAAGCTCATGAAGAAAGGTTCAAGACAAGTTCTACAATGCTTGATGAGTTGATTTCATCTCAAAAACCTGCTAAGGATAAAGGTGGTCTAGGACTTGAAGAAGGGAAAAGCTCAAAGACTAAACCAGTTTTCAACGAAGTGGACAATCAAAGGAAATTTCAAGGCAATACTTATCAAAACAAGAACTGAAGGAACAATATCGAAAGGTTTCCCATCTGACAACCTAATGCTCAAAGGTATCCATCTTTTAATGGTATTTGTTTCTCATGCAGTAAGTTTGGACATAAAGCAACATAATGCAGAAGTAGGATGAACTAGAATAAAATGAGTCATAATATTGGATTCCTTACTGGAAAATGCTATGTTTGTAACGAGTTTGGAAATAGAGCTACCGAATGTAGAAGCCAAATGATGATGAATAAGTTTAATACTAGTGGAAGGATTCAATATTTTCAAGGCTATAGTTACACATGCAATATCTTTAAACAAAAGGAAAATCAGTGTAGATCAAGGATGAATGAAAATTCATGTGATCAAGGATATGTTGTGTGCTAAACTTGCAACAAACTAGGAAATATCTCAAATTTTTGTAGGAGCAAAGTTGGGAAGAAAACTAATCCGGAATAGAAGATCAAGCCTATGAACAAGGTAGATCTCGAAGAAGTAAGGATAGAAATGGAAAAAATTTGGAGGAAGAAGGAAGAACCTAAGAACAAGGATGAATCAAACAACCATGTATTTGCATTTGATGCAGATACCTCTTCCAAGTATTGAATCCAGCAGTGATTTCAGGGGGAGCAGTCAGAAAAATATAACAAGCCCCCGATATATGAGGTGTCATGCCATGACACAAGGATAAGTGATGTGAATCTTTGTTTTGAAGGTATTGGAGAAAATTTTGGAAGAAAAAAAGAAAATCAGGAAAATTGTGAAGCTTTTCTTGGTTTACAATGTATTTGGTAACTCAAAAGTTGAAAAGCAATAAATACAAAATTAGGGAAAAATCAGATGAATTTAAGAAAAGCACCATGACTTGGAGGAAAAGGAAGATTGTGGAAGTGAGTCTGTTGTACCAGGTTCTAGCATAAAGGCTTCGTCATCCGAAAATTGATCTAGAAATTTTGGCTAAGGGAAAGGTACTGACATAATAAAGTACTGATGATGATGTCATAAGCGATAAATTAGTTTTTATGATAAAACCCTAAAAGTGGCAAGTTAAATAAAGAAGTTGAGTGGTCATTCTTTTTCACATTGCGAATTGAACGAGCTAAGGAATGAAGTGCAGCTGAGAGATACAGAGTTAGGGTTGTGGCAAGCAAATGTACGACGAACAAAGCTGAAACAATGGAGTCAAAGGAAATGGTGGTATTTGATCCGTGTAGCGATGAATTACAAAAATTAAGTTACAAATCAAAAAATTTAACAATTAAAAGATTTGAAATTTTGAAGGATTGCTTTTAGTTGAGAAAATACAAAAGCTCAAGAGTCTAGGACATAAGGGTTTAGACATTTGGAATGAATTTCCATACTTTTTGGATGTAGACACTGTCAATTTGTCCTAAGCAGAATTCAAGGTGATCAGATGATCTTTGAAAAACCCTATGGGATTACAAAGGAATCAATTGCAGTAATTATAGGCTTATGCAATGATGGACCCGTCCCAATAAAGAAGTTAGTAAAGAACAAAGAGGTTGAAGCCCTAACTAGAGTGACATGAGACCAAAGGGAACTTCAAATTCATACTATAGTCGACCCTATGATAAGGTATGTGGCATATGGCATTTCGTATAATATTTATTTTAGAAATAGGGAAGGTTATACTTCGACGATTATTGTTTACATTGCACATCAAATGGTTGAAAAGAATTAGGATTTTGACTTGTGTGAGTTATTGATGAATTAATTAATGGAGAACATTACTATGACAAAGAATGACAATTACCCTTTTTGTTTTGGATCTCTGGTTATATGTTTGATGATATATTTTCTAAAGTCGTTACCATTGAAAGAGAATGTTGTGTGGAAATCAGCTGTACCGGTTAGTAAGCAGGTCTACCAGTATCTGAAATGTCTAGCAGAGAAGGAAAAGATTTGTAAATAATACTTTGAAAAAAAAATGAATGGAGTTTTGGTATGGTTTGCAATCCTGTTGGAACATTTGAGGCAGGTTCTTCCTCCCAGAAGAGGAAAGCAAGAGAATCATTTCAAGTTCCCCTCTGGAAATAAAGAAGCTGAAGATAGAGGAGAAGAAAGAAGAAAAGGAAGTAAAGATTATAGAGGAAATTGATCTGGTATCAACGGATGATGATGAAGAAGATTTTACTAGATAGAAGGTGCTGAAGTTTCTTGTGCGATGTGATGGACTAAAGAATATTGGAGATGTTTGGTTTTCCTGACCAACATATGAATAGGATGAGATCACATACGCCTTAGATGATTATATAATTCATAATGACATGTATCTGAGCGAATTGACAAATGTCTTACCAAAAGTATTGATTAAGAAAATTGAAGACAAACTAAAGGTATTGTCATAGAGGGAAACAAAAAGAAAATATGAGACTCAATTGGCTATGGAAGAAAGATGAGGAAATTCACATAAGAGATTGACTAAGAGCATAAATGAATTGAATACTTGCATCAAAAGTGTAAATAGTATGTATGGGTATTGTCTCTGGTGGCCTATTGCTATCAAAAACTACAAAGAAAAAATCGATGCTATTGAGCTTGAGCTGGATTCTATTGGAAAAACATATAATATCCTTAATGAAAAGGATGGAGCATAGAAGAAAAGGATCAATTCCTTACAATTTAAACTTGCAGACATTCTGGTATAGAGGGATAGTATTGTGGAAGCATTTTGGAAAGTCAAAGAGATAATTGAATTGAGATTGGAACAACTTTATAGTCTCCTAGTGGAAGCTGAGAAAAATGAACAAAATATCACTATCCCAGATACTCTTATGGAAACAATTTATTCATTAGTGATGAACAATAGTATTTGTGTAAACATCAAATTGGCAGTGGATTCTTAGAATACATTTCTTCTGAAATTAAAAGAAAAATACAAAGAGATATTTTAGGAGTGGAAGGATTGAGGTAAAGAACCATTTTAAATATCATTTTTTTTTTGTCTATTTTTGTAGAAAATTTTGAAGGGGGAGATAAATATTCATTTTCCATTGATGTCAAAGGGGGAGAGAGAACATGTGAAAAATGAAAATCATCACATCTCAGCAAAAGGAGAAAAGTACAAAGGATTTTGTTGGATTTTCACATATTTTGTTGCCATCAATGACAAAGGGAGAGATTGTTGGAAATTGGATTGCATCAAATGGTTGTCATTGATTTCAACACAGTACCAAATGTATGAGGCATTTACCAGAAGCTATTCCCTATCAAATATGTTCTTTATTAGTGAAACGGTGTGTTGGTTTTTGGGTTTGAATTCTATTGCAAGACAAGTTATGTCTCTGATATCTTAACTATGTCATCATGATTCACTCATAAAACTATATTCGAGAACTTGAGAAGTTTTTTGTTGGGAGCAATAAGTTATCAATGACATAGTTTAACTTTGTACACTACAATTATGGTAGTATGATGAGAATTTGATGTTACATCATATTCAAAAGTTGTTTGACTGTTTGAAACTTTTATGTTTGGGTCCCAATCTTGGCTAACCTAGCACACGTTATGTATTAATAATATTGAATCTACCTTGGGGGTGTTTTGTATAGATCCTAGTCGACTTAATATGATGTACTACATGAATCATATATAAGATGTTTTGAAGTGAAGAATTGTAGAGGTGAGAGAGTGAGCGAGAAGCGGGTGTGTAAGGTATGAGTGTGAAAAGGATTAAGGGGTATGTGAAGATCTGAGCCTAAATGTGTTATCAATTGTGGATCAGTGAAAATTAGTTGAGCGACTATTGTGTAGGAAATACTTCATATGCTAAACTTCATTTGGAACTGAATCATGCACAAGGAAGGTGTATTCCATCAGTTCACACTTTT
>VDFB02000010.1:7091038-7218585 GCA_007258455.2 Sequoia sempervirens | reverse complement strand
ACTCCCCCCTCTCTCTCTCTCTCAAGTATCTCCCTCTTACCCCCACTCTCCCTTTCTCTGCCACTCCCTCCATATCTCTCTCTCAAGTCATAATTTAAAAAGAATATCATTTATATTTATATTAATATGAAAAATTATTTTTTAATAGAGGGGGTTCGACCGAACATGTTTAGAATGTTCGATCGAACCCCATTCAAACCTATTTTTTATTGTATGTTAAATGGGTTCAGTCGAACAATGGTTTGGTCGAACCCCCATTCGATTGAACATTATTTTTTTGTTTGACCGAACAGTTGTTCAACCAAACCCACTTATTTTCACCCACATCCTCTCAGGCACCAAAATTGCTCAAAATTTTGCACTTCGAAGCTCAATTTGAGAATGAAAATGGAGGATATCTCAAAAACCCAACTGGTATCAGGTTTCCCTCAAAATGAGCTATCCAACGAATATAATTTCAATATGTTTTGATTATATTATCTATTTGTTTTTTAAGTTTTATTAAATATAGGTTTTTCACCGGAAACAAAACTCTTTGTTCTGCACATGTGGAAAAAAAGAAGATTATAAAAAAAAAAAATTAAAAATATCAGTGCACCAGATATTGGAGTCCTTGATCCAACAAAAAAAAAAAATTCAATACATACAGTAAAAGTTATGCGTTATACGGTCGCGTTATGTGTGAATTAGAATTTTATCTTTCAAGGAAAAAAAAAGTTTTGCGTTATACAGTGTGCGTCACTTTTTAAAAATGTTGTTTTTTGAAAAAAACCAATTTTCGTGGGAGATGGAAAAAGAAGTGCAATCGATTCCAAAAAATTTGAAAAAATATTTTTAGAATCTACAAACAAAATGTGACAAGACTCTAGTTTGCATCATCTTCAAATTCCTCACGGTTTAACTGCTATAGGTGCTTGAATGTGAAGATTTAGTTAAAAAAAAAATAGTGTCTAGTTTGGCCAAAAATTATAAACCACTATTGTGGGATCACCCAACTATGTGTATCTCAATGTTGATGCCAAACTGTGACTAAAACTGATCCATAGGAGCAAGTACCATGAAGATTCTGCAACATTAACCATAAATTTAATGGCCCTCAAATTAAGATGTGACCCGATGTGAATCTGATACGATTTAGGATCATTAACCATAGGCTCTCAATCTGAGATGTGAACGAATGTGAATCCGATATGTGTTAAACTATGAACAAAATCTGGCCAAAAGAAACTACATAAACCAAATACAACCCATGCAAGTTATCATCAATATCAAGATGAGATCAAAGTGCAACTAAAATCTAATCATATTATTATGCAAGAAACCCCTCTAATGTAACTTTATATCAATTCATTTATTACAATAACCCATGATTGTAAAAGGAGAGAATGCTAAACATGCATAAACTAAAGAGAAAATGCAAACCTAGTGCATGAAAACAAAAAAATGTGCATGCACAAACCAATATTCACTTCTTCCTCCATGATCAAAAAGGACCTTAGATCTGTGTAGAGGGAAAAACCAGCTTTCTGATGCCGCTTGAATAGTAAAAAATGGATAAGCGAGTCAAAAGTTATGCCCCCCAAAGTGAAAACAAGAACTTTTGACTTCATATGCCAAAAAATGTATCAAAATAGAAAAATCAAAAAATCAAACCTACACCACTAGATAGAGCATCGAACTAGCTTTTTGATGATATCTCATTTATGAAAAACGGACACTGTATGCAAAGGTTATGCTCGATTCCGTGAAACTGCTCTGATTCTGCCCAATAAATCCTCCAAAGCCCTCAGGGGCTAAAAAAATTTTGGCCCCTGGTTGCATGCAGGACTAGGGGCTGGAAGTAGGGTGATGGGTTGAAGCCCTTGATCACCAATGTGACCGGTGGTGGGGGTTGGTGACCTGGTAGGGCTGAAGCTTAGCACTCAGTCTTCAACGTGATCTCTGCTAAGCCCTTGAAGCCCTCGGGGGCTGGTGCGTCCAGAGCTTGGTGGAGTATGGTTCAAACCATCAGTGGTGGTGGTCTGAAGGTGGTTCGGGGGTGGTGCAGTGGTGGCTTTGGTAATTTCAATGGGCTGCGCTAATTTCCTTTTGATTTTTTTAAATTTTTTTTATTTTTTGGAGCCTCGTGAAGCATGCCCTGGGGCCGTATGACCTTGGGGTAAAAAAAAAATTTCCTCTATGGTCAACTATCCAAAATGGACAAATTTTATATAAAAATAGGGGTTTTGGGCGCTGCGGACTCAATGGTGAGGTCCATTTTGTCCAAAAATGCCCAAAAAAATAGGCTTCCCCTAGATCAACAAAAAAACCACCGAGCTTGAAACCCTCACAGATTTCTTCAACGATGACCAAAATCAGTAAAAAAAAGCCAATATTGACTTTTTCTAGTGCTCTAAATCCAATGGAGATGCCCGATCTGATCCAAAACTCTTCATAAATGATCTCAAGGCATGAAACCCTCAAGGAACCTCGAACGTGCTCTGGAATGAAATTCTCTAAAATCTGAGAAGGGGCTACAAATCAAGGCTCTAACACCATGTTAGAAACCAATATCAGACATGCAAACCAAAAAAGCCATCCACAAAGAGCAAAACAATAAAAAATATAGAGCTTTGCATGAAGATGTGCAAATTGATATTATTCAAGAATTAAGAAATTACATGAGATGAATTGCTTTATAAAAGCAATGTATGCATAACCCTACAGGAAACCCTAGTGTGCACACTTAATTAATAAATAATTAATTAGTAATGTGCCTAAGTTTAGCTTAAGTAACTAAAGTGATAAGTGACTTAATTAATTAACCAATATGATGTAATTAATTAAGTGACATAACTTATTACTCTAACAAAATCTGTGGTGATGAAGTTGACCAAAGAAATTGAAGAAAGAAAGAAGAATGAGGAGAATCTGGCCCAGTCCTTGAAAGAAAAATATGAAGAATGCAGCAAAATTAATAATGGATTCATTCAGCTGGAGATTGAATTGCAACAATCCAGAAACAATGAACAAGAGCTTGAGAGACAGGTAGTTATTCTTGGAAATGAGCTTGCCACTGCAAATGAATTCAAGGAGAAGTTCAGGATAAGTTCTACCAGGCTTGATGAAATAACTAAGGGTCAAAAGGATACAAATGATAAGCGAGGTCTTGGCTATGAGAAGGGTGAGAGCTCTGGATCTTAACAGAAGAACCCTGAAAAGAAGAAAAAAGGAAGAAGACATTTGATAAGGCAACCCAATGCTCATAATTTTAACGGATATTGCTTTGTTTGTAATAAGTTTGGACATAGGGATTCTTAGTGTAGAAGTAAGATAAATTATGGTAGTTCAACATTTTCTGGTCAGTGTTTTAAATGCAAGAAGTTTGGTCATAAGTCATTAGAATGCAGAAGTATGTCTATCAATGCAAATAATATTAAATGCTATACCTGTGGAATATTTGGACATATTGCTAATCAATGCATATTAGGAGGAAATCAGTGGATCAAATGGTATAGACAAAAAAATACGGTATGCTACAATTGTAACAAACTTGGGCACATTGCAAGATTCTATAGAAATAGAAACATGAATAAAAGAGGTCTGGTTTATCAAGGAAGAAATTCATAGAAAGACAACAAAGGAAAAGAAAAAGTATTTGTGGAAAAGATAAGAGATCAGATGAAGAAAATTTGGGTAAAGAAAAGTGAATCTGATGAAGGAAATAAGGCTGTACCAGAAGCTTCCTCTGGTAATTCTTTCAGCAATTGATTGCAAGCCAGTGGCCTAGGGGGAGTTTCTCATGAAAATCCTTTGTCCCCCTATGTATAGTTGGCACCGAATCATAGGATGTCGTCAGTTGTTGTCTTATTCATTGTCAAATGTATCAGCAATCATTTGTTGAGTTAGATGAAATGTTAAAGGTCTGCAATCGGATTCTTCACTTGTCTAAATTTGGAGAGTAACCGAAACTTCTAGGGTAATGCATTTAATGTGGCAGGAAGTTAAGTATGTGAAGTTATAAAAGGGCATTTGGAACCCTAATTTGTCACTGTGCATTGAAGGAGAACAACTAGAGAACCTTTTCAGCAAATATTCGAAGGAGTGAAAAGTCAATTTAGCGGTGAATTCTCTAGGTATCTCTATTGCTTATCTATTTGGTGATCGGTAGAACCCTGTTCTGTATGGAAAATGAAGCAAATCCAAGGATCAGTAACTATGGATGAGTATAGTAGTCAAAAAGTCAAGGATATAAGAAATTTGTTGTATGTCATCAAATTGAAGAAGCTTGGAGGAGCGAAACATAAAAATTTGGACATCTGGAATGAATTCCCTCATTTCATCAATGCAGAGGTAGTTTGGTTTATCTTGAACAGATTGGATGGTGATATCATTACTTTAGATAAACTCTATCAAATTTTTAAGGATGTAATCAGAAATCTAACAGGTTTGTGCAATGTTGGTTATGTTCTGAAAAAGAAATTGATTTGAAATGTTGAGGTCGAAGCCCTAACTGGAATAATGGGAGATCAGAGGGCTCTGATAATCACAATGATTAAAGATTCTCTAACGAGGTATATTACACATGGAATTTCATATAAAATCTTCTTCATAAACAGAGAAGGATCAACCTCGGTAGGTGCAGTGTATATTGCTCACAAAATGATAATAGAAGATGAAGATTTTGACCTATGTGGTTTGATGAAGGATCAATTATTGGAGAATGTACAATTCATGAAGGATATAGACTACCCTTTTAGGTTTGGTACCCTAGCTATATGCATTATGGTGTATTTTCTGAATTGCTTGCCTCTGAATGACAATGTGGTATGGAAAAAAAATATACCGGTTTGCAAGAAAATTTTTGAACATTTCAACTCTTTTGAAAATGGTGAACAAGTTTATGAAAACTTCTTTAGAAAGATGTTAGAAAATTTTGGCATAAGTGATATTCCTCTTCCAGTAAAAATAGCTGAAGTTGGATCATCCTCCAATAAGGTAGAGAAAAAGTAGAAGAGAGGAAGAGATTTGGTTAGTTTCACTCCTCCATCACCCAAGTCAACAAAAGTTGAGGGAAAAGGAAAAGAAAAGATGGTTGTGGATATAGTGGATGAAGACTCTGAGGAATATACACCCAAAGATGAACCAAAACCAAGTGAACCGGAAGTGATAATAGTAGAAGATAGTGATCAAGAATGTGCTCTATTTAAAGCAAAAATATTGCAGATTATTCAGGATGAAGATGGAATGCAAAAGATAACTGATATATGGTTGAATGGACCATCTTATGAGTAGGACCTCATTGAGGACACTCTAGGAAGATACTTTGTTGATAACAACATTCAATTGGAGAGCCTGCAGAATGTACTTCCAGAAGAGTTGATTGAGTGTGTCAAGGACGCTATGGCCTTTGTGCCTTTGGACATAAAAGAGGAGGAAATAATTTCCCATCTAAAGATGCAGTTTAGACTATCTCTTGCTAAACTGAAGAAGAAAATGAATGTGCTAAGACAGTGCATTGACTCAACCAATAAGATCTTCAATTACTATCTTAAGTGGCCTCATGTGGTTGGCAAATACAAGGATAAATTAGAGGAAATTGAAAATGAGCTTGTTAAAATCGAACAGGGCTTCAGTATGTTTTTGAACAAGGACGAAGAAGTTAAGAAGAAGATTCATGATCTATAGGTTGAGCATGCAAAGGTTCACTTTCCTAGAAATACTCTTATGGATGCTTTCTGGAAAGTAAAAGATCATATTGAATGTAGGATGGAGCAAATGATTGAAATTCTAAAGAAAGGAGAAAAGTTGGATAATGCCATCACCATTTATGAATCCCTTGACCAGATTATCAATAGGACATCAGATAATAATAGCTTGATTATAGCTATTGGGATCATGATGGGCCAAAAAGTATAAAGGGTATGTGCAGGATCATGATGGGCCAAAAAGTGGCAATATGATGGGTATGTGTAGGGTATGTGGCTAACGAATTTTTTTTATCCAAAATTGATGAAACAAAAAGGGTTTTTAAAGGAGATTCTCAGCTTTCCATCAATATAAATTATGTTTTACTTTGAATTTAATAAATGGGTATGTGTAGGATCATGATGGGCCAAAAAGTGGCAATATGATGGGTATTTTTAGGGCATGTGGCTGACAACTTTTTTTTACCCAAAATTAATGAAATGAAAAGGGTTTTTAAAGGAGATTCTAAGCTTTCTACCAATATATATTATTCTTTACTTTAAATTTAATAAATAATTATTATTCATTTTCTACTTAAATTATGACTAAAGTCCTGATTGATAGGCTGATTGAAAAACATCTATAGCTTTCAAACGGTATCACATTTTTTTAATCCGAAACATGTGTCACATTTTATACTTCCTATACTATAGGATTAAAAAAAATAACATTGAATTTCATGAATTTTTGGCCAAGTTAAGGTGGTTAGACGTACAATTTTTTATATTTTTTAAAATTTGTAATAAAAAAATCATAATTAATTATTTAATTGGAAAAAATTACAAAAATATGCATACATCTGACATGAGTCCTACTAATATCTAAAAATATTATCATTTTATTGTGGTTAGGGTGGTCTATATTACCTACTTCTTATTTTTTCCAAATTTAAGAATCGGCCAAGATTGAAATTTCACCACCAAATAGATTTTGTTTTAAAACATAAAACCTAGTAGTTTAGAAACTACATTCAATTTTCTACAAATTCTATTCTTACATATTTTTGAAATAATATAGATAACTTATTTAAATTTTATGTCAAGTTGCCTAACTTTGATTTTAATTTTTGCCACTTAGGGCCTATTTTTTCCATGATGATCCCCATACCCAAATAATTATTATTCATTTCTATTTGAATTATGACTAAAGTCTTGATTGATAAGCTAATTGAAAATTTATAGTTTTCAAATGGTATCATATTTTTGAATCCAAAACATACACATTTTGGGCTTTATACTATAGGATTTTTTAAAAAAATGAATTTCATGAATTTTGACCAAGTTAAGTGTGACATACGAAGTATTTTTTAAAATTTTAATAAAAATTCATACTAATTATTTACTTGCAAAAATTACAAAAATATGCATCACATCCGACATGAGTCCTCTACTTATATCTAAAATCTTATAAAAAATATTATCATTTTATTGGATAGAGGATCCACGCCACTTCTTTTATTTTAATGAAATTTAAGTACCACTGCATTGAAATTTCAAATTTTCACAAAATAGATTTTTCTTTTTTAAATAAACCTAGTATTTTAGAAACTACATTCAATTTGCTACAGATTCTATTCTTACATGTTTTTGAAATAATATAGATAAATTTTTCAAATTTTTATGTCAAGTTGCCTGATTCTAATTTTTCTAATTTTTTTGCCACTTAAGGGTCTGTTTTTTCCATGATGATCCTGCACATACCAAAAATAATCTTCTAATTTGTTCAGTAGTTTTCCAATTTTTGATCAAGCTCTCTATTTTGCAAAGGGGGAGAGAATAGTAAAATTTTGTTCTAACAAAAGAAGGAGAGAAGTGTAGTAAAATATTGAAGGGGAGAGAAAGTCATGGAAGCTTTGTCATTGATGTCAAAGGGGTAGAGAATGTAGTGAAAAATGCCTCGAAATCCTAAGGGGGGGCAGTAATTTTGGTTCTGATGAGTTTTTGAGTTTTGACACTTAGTCATTTTTCACTAAGTGTTGCCATCAATGCCAAAGGGGGAGATTTTTGGCATATGGCTTTGTGAGATTTTTTTTGGCTGCTTGTGTTGTCATTGATGGCAACTGGTGTTAGTAGTATGGTCAGCAGTGTTGAAGTTGCTCCTACCGGAAAGAAAAGTAAGAGGCTATAATCTACCAGCAGAAAGTATGAAGAACAAGGTATCTAGTTGATAAGTTGATCAGAATACTTCACCAGATCACTACTTTGTGGTGTGGAACCCCAGAGAAGCTTGTTCAGCATGTATGCTATCCTGTTGGTGAGTTTTGTGGTGTCGCATTAGTCATAGTATGAGTTAAGAGATTTGGTAGAATGATTTATTGTTCATTCTCTCATTATTGTCGACCTGTTGAATATGGTGTGTCGTGGATCTATGAGGAGTATGTGTTTAACTATTTCTTATGTTTGGAATTTTCGTTTGGGTCCTTACTATAGTCTAGCCGACTTTTGTGGGTACACATCAATTATAATTAGCAATTTGAGCTGACATAAGAGAGAATATTATATTTTTTTTAAAGCCAAAATATAATAAAATTCTTGTTAGCGGATATATAAAGGAGATTACAAAATCCTTTTTAAAAAAGATAGAAGTGTGTGTGGATCGAGAAGAATGAAGTTTTAAGAGCGAAAAAGTATAGAACAGTTATATGAGGTAATATCAGAAGATTTTTTTGAACAGAAGAAGGTTTTTGGTATGCAAAGTAGAGCAGAGCAGAAGTGCGAACTGGATAAAAGATTTGGAATCTGATTGTGTGCTTCATTGGAATTGAATCCAGGAATTTGTAGATGCTATATTCTCAGTTCAACATTTTGTTGCAATATCAAATATATTTTGTAAGGCAGTGAGCCTTCTCTTTTGAGTAGTGAGCTCTAGGCAATGTGCCTGAATGCAAGTGCATTCCCATTTTTTATCATAATTTTAACAGAGTATACTTTGTGGATTAATCTCCATCATGATTTTTCCCCTAACAAGGTTTCCACGTAAAAATTTATGGTGTTATGGTGTTCCTTAATGTGTGCATGTTTCCTTTTGTTTATCTGTTGTGAATACTATTTGTGGTTCAATTATTGTTGTTGATAGTTTAAGATCTTATTTGAAAATCAAATATTGTGGAATAATGATTCACCCCCTCCCCCCTCTTAGTGTTCCTAGTGTCCAACATAGAGGATAGTGGGATTAGAGGGCCAATCACGCCCTAAAAATTGTGGATTTTATGGATTTGTAGACTGGTAAATGTTGCCCAATGGTGTTTTGCAATTGGAAGAGTGATTGAGAGGGTGTTGCTTTGTTAAATAGACCTATTTGGGGGTCTAGGACAACATTGAGTCCATTTCTTATTTGTATTATAAATTATAACTTGCTTTCTCGCAATTCCATTTCCTATACAAGAAATAAAATTGCAAAAAGTTGACATATAAATCTTTCGACGTGTTTATATGGTGACAGATCAAGAACATAACAATTCATTTTGCATTATCAGGATTATGCTATGAAAATGTTTAAATACTATTCAAGATAAATTTTAGTATGATAATGTGGACCAAGAAGTTAACTACTTCATCTACTATGAATATTATGTTTTGCAAGTGTTGTGAAGATTATGTATCTTTTGCTTAATTGAGTTGTTCCAATCAAAGGATTAAATATATTGGAATATTTTTATGAATCATTTCATGGAATACCAATTGAAAACATGTTTTTTTCTTTTAGATAAAGTTGTTTAGCATCAATCAATTAATATTCAAGACAAACCATGAAGGACAACAATGATCAATGCTAGGGCTAACCAATTAATAAGTATACACGTGAATAAGTCAAGCATGTACATGTGAATAAGGGAAGCACAAGTACTCAAAAACATGTAAGCCTTGAAGTATACACACAAATACATACTATACACAAATTAATACAAAGTATATGCATGAATAGAAGGTATACGCATGAAAACATGTAAGTTGCAAAGTATACACTGGAACACACGTAAGTCACAAAGTATACACACAAGTTGTAAAGTATACACTTGAATACACATAACTCATATCTATTGAACCATTAATTTATAATACAAATATGGACACCATCGATAAAAAATATTTGTATTAACTAAATACCCATGTAGGCA
This sequence comes from Sequoia sempervirens, assembly GCA_007258455.2. Taxonomy (NCBI): domain Eukaryota; kingdom Viridiplantae; phylum Streptophyta; class Pinopsida; order Cupressales; family Cupressaceae; genus Sequoia; species Sequoia sempervirens. The sequence continues at coordinate 7,208,741 of VDFB02000010.1, read as the reverse complement.
TACATCAATATATGTCGATGTAAGTATGAAATATAGGTACAAAATAGCCATATAGGCTTACGAGAATGCCATATAGGCATACAATGTCAAATATATCCAATACAAAATATGTACAAAACTGCCATGGAGGAATACAACAAAGGGCTCTATAATCAAGTCATTACTCTCCATGCTCTCGAAATAAATTCTTTCCCTTTGCTTGTCGATTGGATGGCGATATGTCTGTCACTTGTTTATGTTGCACTCGAGTGCTCCTACTGCTCCTCCTAGTGTTTAGGTCTTGGTGAAGTTTTATTTGTTACAATAAGAATTAAAGACATTAATATATAGAAATTACATTATAAAAAATGAGATATCTAACAAAATAATCATGTGTTGCCATCTGATGATCACTCTCCATGAGGGAAATATTCACATGCCCATGTTGAGGCGTGATGAAGCCCTGTATAAACCATCCAAATAGAAATTAAACTACGAATCAATAATGGTTTTCTTTTTCACTAACTAACATCTATAAAAATGAATGTATATTGAAATTTAGTAATTTTCCTCATACCTCCCCTATCAAATCAAGGATTCTATAGTAGATTAAACACTGATCTCCATTGCCCTTGTCACATTCAGAGGTGTTTCCACTTGCAACATCTGAAAATAAAACAACAAATTATTCAATCACAAAAACTACAATAGGGATCCACGTCATGACTTATAATGTATGAGATAATGAACCAAATTTTGAGTACTTATTAAACTATATATTTCTGACTATCATGCTTACTATTTTCCCTATCTATATCTTGTTTGAAAGCATGTGCTTTTTGGCTTTTACCCATAGCAACAAGTCGGTCAACCATTTGATAAAATTCTTTTGTAGACATGTACGATAACTATGGTGGCATAGAGAAGGTAGTGAACTATTTAAAAAAATGCCTCAAAGAGATGGGGTCTCATGGTGATGGACTTCCATTACAAACAAATGTACGTCATGGCATTCCATCACCATAAGATCACATTTCTTTCAGGCATTTTTTTAGATAGTTCATTTCCTTCTCTATGGTATTATTGCTTACTATTATGCTTTGATAGAAATTTTTCCAAGCATCCATAGTTTGTTGGAAAGCACCTATTTTAGACTTTTAGCCATAGCAGCAAGGAAGTGAGTAGTTTGATAAAATTCTTTGGTACACGTGTATGGAAAATGTGGTATCATAGAAAAGGTGGTGAGTTGTTTGAAGAAATGCCTCGAAGAAATGTGGTCTCATGGTGATGGAATGGCATTCCATCACCATGAGACCGCATTTCTTCGAGGCATTTTTTCAAACTACTAACTACCTTGTCTATGCTATTTCTTACTATTATGTTGTGATAGATTTTTTCCAAGCATCCATAGTTTGTTGGAAAGCACCTTTTTTAAGCTTTTAGCCATAGCAGTGAGGAAATGAACTATTTGATAAAATGCTTTGGTAGACATGTATGGAAAATGTGGTAGCATAGAAAAGGCAGTGAACTATTTGAAAAAGTGCCTCAAAGAAATTGGGTCACATGGTGATGGACATCACCATGAGACTGCATTTCTTTGAGGAATTTTTTCAAAAATCTCATTGCCTTGTCTATGCTATTTCTTACTATTATTTTTTCATACATTCCTTCCAAGCATCCATAGCATAGACAAGGCAGTGAATTATTTGAAAAGATTTTGAGTAGTAAAAAGTGGTCTCATGGAATGCCATGACAAGCAAATGCAATTGGAAGCTGCTCCTAGAATTATTACTTATGCTATGTGAAGTAATTGTATCACTGCTTATGTTGACTTTCTAAACAACTATATTGCAGTTGAAATTTTGTCATCTATCAACATCTAGTTATTAGTTATGGAATGTGAAGTAATGCTTTGAGTTTGAATGATGTGCAATACAATGTAATCAACGATATGAATATAAAATACACAAATCTATTAAGTACAATTCATTAGTTAAACTCTTTATTCTATTACCTGCATGTAGGTTTGAGTAGATCCACTGGCATTGGGAGGTGTTCCCTCAAAACCTCCAATATTAGCCTATTCAACATCCAAAATCACATATTAAAATACCATTCGTAAAATAATACTATTAACATTTAATAAATTTATAATTTCTTACTAGTTACATACCCCACCGACAAGTGTACTGCAAAAATAAGTAGGTGTAGGGCCGATGTATCTAGTCTCAACACTGTGACCCTGCAATTTTATTAAAATCATAAAACTAAATTAGTTAATATTGCATTTCAAAATCAAAATTTAATAAATTCAATTCAATTAACATGCTAACTTTTACCTGAGTAGCAATGCCATACGCCTCATGGAAAATGTCAACTTCCCTCTCCATCTCCATAGTTGTAGACAAATCTTGTGTAGTAGCCTCCTGAGTGTCAGTGGGTTCATATGAACAAGTCACCCCGCAAGATTGACACACATGGGATTGAAGCCCACAACTCAAAGACTCCCCTGGATGGCATTGTAGAATAGGGCTAGCATGCTGGATGATACTCTAGGTCAAAGAGTTGATTGCCTGCAATGTCTCTACGTCGGCACTCTCTTGCGTGACAGAAGGGATGACAATGTCCTCATGAGGCAGCCTAGCGAGAGGTCATCTTCCTTGCCACTGGGGATCCTATTGTGCACCAGGTCTATCTTGAGCCGACCCCCCACCTCTCCCCTAGAAGTACCTCATATCAAAATAATTTAGGATTTTGTTCAAGATGAACTCAGTGTATAGTTTCCTAAGGAAATATTGTGGGACTTCACAATTTTTGCATGGTGGGTCATCAAAAACCATGTACCACCTATCCCAAAAATATTTCCTAATCTCTTGGTGGTGGTACCAATGAATAGGAAACCTCTTCGCATTGAGGGAGAGATTTCCATTTCACCATGGGTCAGTGAATAATGCGTACAAATCACCTTTTGTAATTTTTAAATCTTTACATCTTTATATGATAATTTGTCTTGGTAATAAACCCTAGCCGCCTACCTCCTATCCTTCCAACCAGTTAATTGTTTGTTGATTGATTCTACATGTTTTAACATTTCTTTCAGTGAAGTATCCAGGGTCATTCTTTCTATGGTTGAACCATGTGGATCGTTCAACCTCCTGATTAAATCCTCAATTTTTTTTTTGTTGTTCTCAATTTCCCTCATTAAGTTTTGTTGAGTGTCAGGAGGATATTGAAGGATTAGTGGAGGAGATTGAGTTTGTGGTTGATTAACTTGAGCATTTTCTTGTTGTTGTTCGTGTTGAGGATTTTGAGAAGGGTTTGGAGGTTGATTAACATCTCCTACAAATTCAAAAAATAAATATCAAAACAACCTAAAACTAACAAATTCAAAACAAAAAACAAACAATCCTTACCTCTCACACCTCCTCGCTGACGTGGCGGCATCCTCGCGATGAAATATCAACTGTTGATGAATATTTTTGCAAAATACCTCCTAGAACGTGAGTGTGGAAAATGGGGGTTTTGGCTGCAGAAAAAGAAAAAACACAGTCGAAATGCAAGAATGATTTTGATTTGATTTTTTTTTTGCTTTTAATAGGCCATAATGCAAGCGTGTTATAATGCACTCATGTTATGGGCTTGTTGTGGCTGAGCCTCAAGCTCAGCACACCAAGCCATAGTGCGAGCGCATTATAACACGCTCACGTTATGAGTTTTCAAAACTTTTTTAAAAATTTGTCCACAAATTGGCTACCCATCTTCATGCACCCGCCCTTGTCTTCACATCCATCTATTCCACTTCTAGATCATATGTTGCTGCAAGTGATAATAGGAACTGAATAGATGTCAGCTTTGCAATAGGAGAGAATATATCACCATATTCAATTCCCTCCACCTGAGAATACCCCTTAGCGACCAAGTATGACTTATACTTCTCAACACTACCATCTGCACAATATTTTCTCTTCAACACCCATTTACATCCAACAAGTTTTTGTCCTTCAGGAAAAGGTACCAAATCCCATGTATCATTTTTCTTCAATGTAGCTATCTCCTCATCCATGGCTTTCATCTAGGAATTGATGCAATCAAGGTAGGAGGATCCAATTAAGGACTGTCCAGCCTTGCATCCGAAAACACTAACTCTATGATCACATAGATATGCAACGGAAACAAACAACTAATCCATAGAAAGATAAAGGACATTCATGAACACCAAACATAAGATATATAATGGGAAAACCCTAATAGGGAAAAACCCAGCCTTCAAAGCTCATCCACATTATATTAGATCTCAAAAAACACATTACAAATGCCTCTCGAGCTTACAAATTATAGGTTGCAGCCCAGGGATTACCAATAATTCATACAACAACAATTTTCATCAACTTCTTTTCCTACTCCACACACTCTCTACTCTGAGATCCTTCTGGATTAGAAGACTTCATCACCGTGCTTCATTCTTCACACTATCGAGCACCTTGTCGATCTCTTCAACTTCTGTCTCCCATAACAAATCCTCTCACTTCTATTTATGTCATCCATGAATCGTCCAACCCTTAACATGTCGGCCCAATTACAATGGCTAGTAAAATAACGTGCCAAGTCAGATAGGTCAGCCCCAAACAATAACATCTTACAATGCGAATCAACCAAGGTCAGCCACAACAAAGCCAAGACCCAAATCAACATCCTCGATCATGCAAATACCTTCTAGATTATTCCTTGAAGATCCACAACATGCCACAATGCCTTGTTGGCCAAGAACAAGGTAAATAGGACCTCACAAAAGAAAATCACCAATTGTGGGCTCACATATCAATGTCAACCAACAACACACGATCTAGAAACATCCATGAACCTCAAGAATCACCACAACAACATCTGCAACAACTCCACATACTCGAATCATATCATCTTCCCTCAAGAACACCAACTTGAATATATGAACAACTGTCTGCACACAAATCTTCACAACTCGATCGATCCATCATGCAGATCCCTAAAACTTAACATGGAAATACTAGATGTCCTCAGCAACAAATCCTTTAATCCACAACTTCCAACAGTTGAATACAATAATCCAGTAGTACCCTGCATCTCTACAACTTCACTATCAACTGCCACAAATTTCTGAAGACTTCCAAATGCCCCTGCATCAGACTCTCGGGGTTATTTGGAAAGTGAGCCTCTTCACTTTGGTCTATACTATATCAAATCCAATGTTATCTCCTTAAATGGGTTTGGTGATCTGTTCACAGGTACTTGCAACTGCCTCAAGGGCGGTGTTATGTTCAAGTCCACCCTGCAAAACTACCTCGAGTTCTCTTTGAATCAGTTCAACGATCTATCCTCGGGTACTTGCAACTGCCTCAAGATCGGTGTTTTGTTCAAGTCCACCCTATAAACTACCTCAAGCTCTTCTAGGTTCAGTGCTCTACTTGCAGGCCTTGCACTGCCTCACTGGTTGGCGATCTAAGCAATCCCACCCTACAAGTTGCCTCAGGTTCTTCATATTTTCATGGTCAAGGTTTCGTGATCTACTTGCAAGCCTTGCACTACCTCACTAGTCGATGGTCTGAGCAAGCCTTCTCCGCAATTTTCCTCAAGATCATTGTCCTCTTCCACATCTACTATGTTCTGACACACAAACCTTCTCCTTAACATCAATGCTTCACCTTCTTCTAGTTCCACTATGCAATCTGATTCTTCCAAATGTTCCCCTTCCTCTGGATCAACTAGTTCAGGTTCCTCTTCATCTACACAAACTATCCCTACATCCTTTACTATTTCCCTTTCATTAGGTTCTTGATGACACTTAGCACTTGATTCTTTTTTCCTCCAAACTCCTCTATGTTCTACATAAGGTCTTCTTTCTCTGCAACTTGATTCCTCTTTTCCTCTAACATATGAGTTCTTCCATCTGTAAGATCTTCTAAGCATACAAGTAACATGTTTCCACTTTGCTCCATCAATCCATCCATAATCCATCTGCTTATAACCTGCCATAGGCTTTCTCCTTCTCATCTTATCCCAACACATCTTTTTAGAATGATTCCTTAATCCACATAGCTTACAAGGATATAGATCCCAACATAAATTCCTTTCATGTCCATACCTATTACAATGTGAACAATACATACTTTTTCTTTTCTGATTCAAACTAGCAATAACATTCTTACCTTTGTCATATCCAAGGCCTTCACTTTTTGATCTCTTTATTGGTTCAATAGGCTATGTAATTCCTTGTTGTTGCTTTCCTAATCCTTTCCTTCATATCCCATTCTCTACATGATCTTGAAACCAATACCATCACCAACAATTGTAGGCTTCATTACAATGTTACCTTCCACTTCATCTATTAAAGAAACTTTTGCAACATCACACAGATCATTAGTATCACAAGAAACATCACACACTTTAGGATTAGATCTCAGATTCTCATTCTCCTTCTGGCATGTAATAAGTGACTGCCCTAACTGATCAACATGTTTCTTCAAATCAGATATTTCCTTCTTCTGCAAATTGTTCTCCTCATTCAACTCTTTCAAACTTTCCTCGAAATCTCGGTTCCTCTTTTCCAACCTTTTAAACAACTTGAACCCTTCAGCAAATTCCTTTTCAAGATCCTCAAACATATCCAACTCTGCTTCTAATTCTTCATTTCTCCTCCTTACATCTTTCAATTCTTCAAGAGCATCATACTTGTCTTATCCTAGTTCTTTCATTTTCTCTATTAATATTGCATTACACTTCTTGATTTCACACAATTCCTCCTCCAATGTATCCCTTTCACATACTAGTGTTTCATTTACCTTCATCATCCTCTTCCCACTCTTACCCATTGCAACAAATCAAATAAACAACCAAAATTCAATGCTTACAGACTCACAACCAGCTCTAATACCATCTAATGTAGTCAAGGTAGGAGGATCCAATTAAGGATTGTCCAACCTTGTAGCCTAAAACACTAACTCTATGATCACACAGATATGCAACAGAAACAAAAAACTAATCCACAAAAAGATAAAAGACATTCATGAACACCAAACACAAGATATATCTTGGGAAAACCCTAATAGGGAAAAACCAAGCCTTCATAGCTCATCCACATTATATTAGATCTCAAAAAACGCATTACAAATGCCTCTCAGGCTTACAGATTCTAGGCCGCAGCCTAGGGATTACCAATAATTCATACAACAATGATTTTCATTGACTTATTTTCCTGCTCCACACACTCTTTGCTCTAAGATCCTTCCGGATCAGAAGACTTCATCACTGTGCTTCATTCTTCACACTATTGAGCACCTTGTCGATCTCTTCAACTTCTATCTCCCCTAACAAATCCTCTCGCTTCTATTTATATCACCCACAAATCATTAAACCCTTAACATGTCAGACCAATTACAATGGCTAGTAAAATAACAGGCCAACTTATATAGGTCGGCCCAAAACAATAACCTCTTACAATGTGAATCAACCAAGGTTAGCCAAACAAAGCCAGGACCCAAATCAACATCCTCGATCATGCAAACACCTTATAGATTATTCCTTGAAAAACCACAACACGCCACAATGCCCTGTTGTCCAAGAACAAGGTAAAAAGGACCTCACAAAAGAAAATCACCAATCTCAGGCACACAGATCAATGTGGACCAAAAAAACACGATCTAGAAATATCCACAAACCTCACGAATCACCACAAAAACTCCATGTACTAGAATCATATCATCTTCCCTCAGGAAGACCAACTAGAATAACTGAACAACTATCTGCACACAGATCTTCACAACTTGATCGATCCTTCACGCGGATTCCTGAAGCTTAACATGGAAATACTAGATTTCCTTAGCAAAAAAACTTTAATCCACAATTTCTAACAATCAAATACAATTTAATCTGGTACCCTGCATTTCTGCAACTTCACTGTCAACTACCTCAACTTTTTGAAGACTTCTGGGTGCCCCTACATCAAGAATCTACATCACTCATACACATAGCCTCTCTTACAATCCTAGGCTCGTCAGTGTTAGAAATCAAAGAAAAAATGCAATTGGAATTCAACAATGAATAACCAAACCTATCAAGTTGTAGCCTATCTCGCATATACCTCCTTACTTGCTGAGGTTGAGGTTCTTCTTCTTCAAAACTTTCAGAGCTTCTAGAGCTCTCCTCATCATTAGGTTCATTTTGGGCTTCAAGTTCAATGTTCTTAGGGTCAAGAGGAAGCTGAACCACATCTTATTTCTTCCATTCTTTTATAGGCTGCAAAACAATGAAGAAGATTTCATCTCTCTGAAGATAACACTTCAACTGTAGAGAGCCTTTTTGGCCACTAGATCCCAAAGCTTGTACACTTTCACACCAATACCATAATCAATGAAGATGCATTTAACAACCTTTTTTTACAACTTTGACCTTTTCTCCCTTGGCACATGAGCATATGCCTTGCAACCAAACACACAAAGATGTCTTAATGAGGGGTTCTTACTTGACCACACCTCCATAGGTGTCTTCTCAACAAGAGATGATGTAGGAGATCTACTAACCATATAGCACATAGTGGCAATAGCTTCACCCCATAAATTTTGTTCAAGGCCAGCTCCAATTAGCATACTCCTAGCCCTCTCCATCAACATCATGTTCATCCTCTTTGCAACTCCATTCTGCTAAGGGGTATATGTAGTTGTCTTATGCCTTTCAATCCCATATTCTCTACAGAACGTATCAAAATTTGTAGAACACAACTCACCACCGTTATCAGTCCTTAAACACTTAATCTTCCTACCAGTCTGATTTTCTACCAAGGCCTTAAACTCCTTAAACCAACTAAAGACTTCAGATTTATTTTTGAAAAAATAAATAAATGTCCTTCTATTGTAATCATCTATGAAAAAAACAAAATATACAAATTTTGATAATGAAGGTGTTAGAACTATAAAATTTTGAATATTTCACAGTCAATTGCATTCTTGAGTTTCCAAAATGAGTCCTCATCATAAGCGTAAAATCCCCTCCTCGTGTTGTCTTGCTTATATTCTGTCATATGATCCATTTGAATCCATCTAGTCTTTGACATTTCACTGTATTACTCATATCGGCAAGACAGAGTGAATGTCTCCCTAATCTATGTATTTTTCACTAATGTATATTTGCTGCAGACTATCTGCAGGACACTTCTTTTGTTCTGGTGATAGAGAAGATTCATATTGGCATTAGAATCATGTTCGGGATGAGTTCATACCAAAATATTATCTCTTCCCAACCATCGTATGGAAAGATACATCAGCATAGGTTGGGGCATCGATATAATGTCACGGGAATTCAATATGTCTTACTGACTAGCACATAGAAAGGTCATTTTGGCCAAACTGATTGGTATCAACGTCAAGTCATAACGAAATCATATTCTATCACCGATCGGCCCACAAGTAAATGTATCGGTAAGACTAAAGTACATCGGAGTAGTGTCTTGACGAAGGTGTTGGGTCTTGCCGATAAGCTGTAAAGGGGTTTCATCAAAAAGATATCGGGGAGAAGCTATGGAGTCTTCTTGACTCAAATGTCACACTGATTGAAAATTGCATCAGTGTGAGAAGGGGTCATCGACATAGGTTTCACCGAAGTTTGAAAGTTACACTAACAAAGTGTTTCAGGGTGAGTCTCACCGAATAAGAGTAATATGGAGGAATCGGTTAGGCCAGACATTTGGCATCGGTATAAGTCTTTTCAAAGATTCATGGTCTTGCCGATGGATTTATCTCATCGGTAAGATTTATTTGATCGGTGAGAAACTCAATGGTCACGCCGAAATGTGTTTTCATCAGCGAAGGGGTGATTTTGTCTCAGTGACTGGAGAATGACTTGAAGAATGCATATCGATGGGACACAATGAAGTCTATGTAACATCTCCCCAATTCAGAATTGTCACAGCGACATGAAAAACAAAAGTGATAGTCATCAATTTGATTCCAAGTGTCGGTAAGACCACAGAATGTCTCGGTGAAAGGTGTAATAAATGTTGCAAAAGGATTTCACCCCAGATTTGAAACTCTCTCAACGACAGCACATTTGATGCAACAGTCCCAGTTTCAAATGAGCCTTCATTCATGCTTCATTAATGGCGCGACGGGATATAACAGCGAAGGTTTAATCAATGCTTCAATGCCGAATTGATTGCAGAAGAATTAGTAACGTGAACAGAGAACTGGAACATCCTTTAAGTATGAGGAGCTCGAGCAGAATACTATAAGTAAGTGCATCTTAAGCCTTCCACATTTTTTAATTCTGTGATTTTGAAGAATGCAGTCTCCTGATTCTAGAAAGGCTAAAAGTAGAAAACTTGGTGAGAGTAGTCAATCAAAGGGAAAGAAACAAAAGGTTGATACAGAGCATGAGGGCACTGAACGGAGACTAAATCAGGACCTTATTCATCAGCTACCTAGTTCAGGGTCTAAAGCTAGAAGGTCTGCACAACTTAGGGCAGAAGTTGATAAATTGGATGATAAATGCAAGTTCATAGGTGATGTCTGGACTGCTGTAAGAGGGTATGAACTATTAAATTTTTACTATCATAGGAGAAACCATTTTGAACCAGTCTGTAATCCGTGGAAGCTGAATGTAGGGAAATTGGTGTGCCCTAACGTATTTGTAAATGCAGAACTAGTAAAATTACTTGCAGATCATTATGATCCAAAACATAAAGCTATATGTGACCCATTTGGAAAACCACAGATATATGTGTCAAAAGAAGCAATAGGTGAGGTTTTCAAATTAGAAGGGTTCTGCAATGAGGTGATAAGTTGTGAAGAATTGGAGAAGGAATTCTCAAGAATGGATACGACTTATAAAGGTTGGAGGTTGCAAAATCATAGGATTAAACAGGGAAGTAGGCCAGATCCTCTGCAAGATAGTGAGGAGCCTCCTTATCATGTGGACTTGTTTGAGCCCTATATGAAGTACACTTATTTCTCAGTGTGTCAGGTGTTGGGAATGGATGCCCCAGAATTTATGTCAATTGTGCCAATGATTATCACAACAAATATCCAGTATCACAGTTCCAGGCCATTTGACTATGTGTCATACATTTCTAGGGGGCTTGATTCAGGATTGATGGCTATCAAGGGTGGATCATCTATTGTTCATCTCAGACACTATTCATTGTTGATGCAGTTGGTGCTATATTTTGGACAGGAGTTAGGAGTATGGCCTCCAGAAATGAGAATTTCTCAAATTGGTAAGGAGGGTGAAGCATTGCCTGTTTAGTTGTGGACTGCTATTTGGGACAGCAGGTTTGCTAGTTCTAGTTTCATTCATTTCGAAGAACATTTTGTAAAAACGTTGTATAAGTTGTATCAATTTCCTTGTAATTATTCATTGACTGATGAGATTAAGAGATTCCTTTGGCCAAAATATTTCAATGGGCCAATTGATCATAACTGGGGAGATTGGTATTGTTTAGAGGGAGCTACAATGATCAGAGTATATGGATATGAAGATGCCCCTTTCATTCTGCCAAGGACAATTCCAAACAGAGTTGCATATTTGGAAATTGTCAGACAGATGGATTACTGCAGTGTGATGCATTTGAGCTCTTTTGGGAAGCAGGCTTTTATGCCTAGTGCATTGTGTTTTGGTGACTTCAATGTGTTGGCTAAGGAAGGATACAATTCGATCCTTGATAGATTTTTGCATTATAATATGAAGAGAGGACCACCGAGGAAGGACTTTGATCTGGAGGGATATATTAATTCTGCTAAGATGAAGATTAACTTTGGAGGGTATCAGAATGTACCATATCCCTTTGATGATATGATCAGCAATTTGGATGAAGATGAAGCTGAAATGGTAGTTGAAAGATATAACCAAGGGCTGCTAGAATCAGAGCAATTGTCTTCTGGAGGAGAGGAGATACCAAAGGATAATGTGCCACAGGGAAAACCAGAAAATGTATCTAGGTTGAGGACTCAACAGTATGTTTTCCCAACTAGAGAACAGAGTATCGAAAGTGGTGATGTTGATACAAGGCATATTGAATATAGATCATTTGTTTTAGATGATGAGTTTATAAATTCCCCAGAATTCAAGGCATTCTTGTATAAGCAGAAGGGGAAGGAAGTAAGAGAAAATGTTGATGATGTCACTTCAGGAAATGAGGAACAATTACTGAGCCAATTGAGAAAATGTGTTGATGATGAAATGAAAAATATGACTCCTAAAAAAGGGAGGAAAATGTTGGAGAACGCTGGTGTCATGATCTTTCCCGGCCTTGATTTAAATTTTGCATTAGTTTTTGATAGTTTCTTAAGGGACAGTAATGCTACACACAAGCTTGACAAGGAAAAGGTAACAAAGGTGTATGTAGGTTCTAAGTATAATACTGATGAAGGATCATTGATGATATGGGATTTATACCCACCCCACAGGAAATTAGTGGTAATTGACACAGAGAAGGCATTTGGCCAAGTCATGACCCTAAAAGTTGGAGAGGCTGATCCTGTGGCTACTGCAGAAATTGGGGTCAATATTGCAAAATTAAACAAGGCACAAATTTAGTTGCTGATAAAAGAAAGAGAAACGTACAAGGAAAATATTGAAAGAATGTTGAGAGAGAATGAGAGACTAAAAGATTTGGTTGGTATTTCAATGGGGCCAACCAAAATGCTTACTCAAGGAGAAAGCTCTCAATCAAAAGATCATTGGCTAGGATCAAGTGCTTATTCCCAGGGAAAGCATGATACAATTGCAGCAATTGTCAAGAAGAGGCAGGATAATTTGACATCTTGGTTAAATAAACTATGGGGAAAATATTCTCATATTCTTGCCGCATTAAAAGAGCACACAAGGATGGATGGATGAATTATGGAGAAGTTTCATGAACTAGCCCAAAGCGATGATTCTAACAGTGCAACACTTGAAGCTACAAATCATATTATAAATCGTCATTGAAACTTCTATATCGAGATGCAAGGGGATGAAAAAGGATTGATAGAAGCTGCCAAGAAAACTGTGATTATATTCTCTGATAACAAAGGGGAATTGAAAGAAGCCACCAGATGGAAAAGTGAATGTGAGTCAATATTGAATGAAGTCATGAGGCTAGCTTCTATAGAGGATACAATGTTGGATGAAGTGAGCGAACAGAATGAGGAGATGATCAAGATGGAAATCACGATCCGGAATGTTGTTGGAGATGCGAACACATACGAGCGCCGGGATTATTTGGATCATTTAGCTAAAACTCACTTATGGCTAAATGGAGCTTAATTATCCTCTAATCTTTTTGTTTTGAAAATATGTGAAATTTCCTATTTCCGAAAGGACTCGTCCTTTCATATTCTCCATGTATAAATATCTGTTTTGAAATGAAAATAGGAGCGATAAGTAGAATAGGTTAGAGGATAGAAAATATATAGGGTAATACAATGTTTTTTGCTAATATGAGACTATGTTGTGTGTTTCAAATCATGGAGATATCAATTGAAATCTAAAAATATGGTGTAGTTGTTTCTGGTATTAGTTGTTTATGGTGTTTGTTGAAAGTATTATTGAAGTTCTCTCCCGTGTGGTGTTTTCTGGTTATTTAAATTGGTGTAACAAGTTTATATCCAGTTTGTCAATGCACATTTGATGCATCTGTATGGTTAATTAATTGGTTCTTTCCAGTAAAGATTAAATCTTTTAAATTGATCATAGCAATTAGAGAATGTTAATTGGATTACTAAGAAGAACTCGATAATCATAACTTTGCATGTTTATACAAGTTATAAACCAGATTAAATGCTAAATAACTTGGATGTTCGCCAGAACGAAGTATTTGTTTCTGATTTCTCTTGACTCTGCATACCCAATAAGGCACTAGTCTCTGTGCTCATCATTCAGTTTTATTCATTCCTCTTTACATCTATTAACTGAGCATATTAGGTTTTAGTTTTAATATCATATACAATTTATACCAATTTTGATTTAGTTTGTCCATTTCCGTCTGCCATCGTGGACAAATCACTGCAAGAGAGAAAATTAAAAGTCAAGTCTGCCTAATTCATATAGGTACACCTGCCTAGGTCTAGCAGCACCTGAAAAGTAGAATGTCTAAACCTTTTGACCTTGTCTATTACCCTAAAACGTTGTGAAAGCTTGGCAACCTTTCATGGTTCAAACCTGCATTTTTGAGAGCTAACAAATTGGTGACTCTGCTGTGGACAACAAAGAATCTTCGCCTTAATCATAGAGTCAGAAATCCTATATATAGACTCTGCTGGGAATAAAAAGTGACAATCATTTTCTCACTTTTAAGAAAGTGAGTGGCGACTCTGATAAAACATTGCAATATGAATGGAAGAAGATCTCAATATAGGGGAGGTTATTATGGAGCCCCTGCTGGTAGTAGTAGGTGGACACACAAAAATGATAAGGCTGACAAGGGTAAAGGGGTAAGTGAGGACATGTGCATGACGAACAAAAACAAATCATCAATACCTCATGGTGAAACATATAACTGTTATGATACATGGAAAGATAGTTCAAGTGAAGAGCCTTTTACCCCGGAAGATCAAAAGAATCCTTTTTACGATCCTCAGAAACAGGCTGAGTTTAGAGTCGAACATGAGGCTGAACAAATCGGAATTTAGCATGAATATGATCAAAAATTGGAAGGTAATCAGAATGGACCCACTGATCATGAAATTCCTCAAGATTATGAATCTTTAACTTATGAAGAAGTTAAAGCATGGTTTGAATCTCAGAAAAGGGAAAGGGAAGAGCAGGAAAAGGCTCAGATGATACAAGCAATGAGAGAATTCAAATTGTAGAAAGCTCAGAACATTATTCACATAGCTAGTTGCCCCTCAAAGTATGTACCACCTCATAAACAAGGTAATCATGGTGCAGGGCATTTTAATCCACTAGGGGTCCCTCACCTTCAAGTAGGGAATCAATATAGACAGCCAAATCATCCACCTCATATGCCCACACAACATACAAATATACATCCACCTCCTGGTCAGCATCATGTGCCATATCATAACACACAATACAATAACCCGGTGTACCAATACCAGTACCCACCTAACCCTCCTCCCCATCAGTATACAACAATGATTAGACAATTTGATTTGGCAGGGTTTCAATTATACCCTTATCCTATGGATGGCAGTTGGAGAAATTTGGTGCCTAAGTTTACAAGGAGTAATGCAATCACTGTCGAGGATCATTTAAGGAGTTTCAATGCCTTTACTCAGGATTTGGATGTACCTTATGAAGATTTACATATGAGGCTATTCATGATTTCCCTAATTGAAGAAGCTAGGGATTGGTTCAATAGCCTAGCAACAGCCTCTATTTATTCTCTCCAAGTATTTTAGGACTGATTCCTTGAGGAATATGGGAATCTAAGTGCACCAGATGTTTCCCTTCATGAATTGATGCACATTCAAAAAAGTTAGAATGATTCAATTTTTGATTTCAACCAGAAATTTAATAAACTGCAGAATAGAATACCTCCTGGATCAAAGTTGTCAGATTATGTAGCATTGAGTGTTTACTTGAATGCCTTCGATCCTAAAACAGGATATGAACTAAGAAATAGGTTCCCAAGAGACTTGGATAAAGCCCAGAAGACAACAGTAACAATTGAAAACAATAGGAGAGCTGATGGGATAATTGATAAAAGAGAAAATCATAGGGCTCCCCAACAAACCAATAATTATCAATACAAACAGGAGAACACATACAGGAATGAAAGGCCGAGGCCGAGGTTACATGACATGCCCTATAATACAAACTGGAAGGATGGAAAACCTATAACAGATAGGCCTGGAAGCAAAGAAACTCTTGATCCATTGAGGAAGAAGGGAACATATATGGTAAATAAAAATTATTTATGTGAAGTCTGTGATAAGCCACATTCTCCAGATTATTGTGTTGTAGCCCAAAGAATGCAAGAGGAAGGAATGTTGATGGGAAACAGTGGAGATGATCATAAAGTGTACTTAACTTCAAACACTTTTCACCATGTGGAGGAGAGATACTCATCTTCAGAGGATGAAGGTTATGAGTATGATGTTTCAAATCAGAAATACAATGTCCACATGGCTGAGTTGCAAATCCTTTCTGATTTTGAAGAAGATTATACAAAGCAGCATTCTGTCGAAACACCTACTCAATGCAGTATGAGGAAGCTTACTAAAGAGGAGATAGAGAGAATAATTGTTGCTGCAGTTGAAGAAGCAAAGAGTAAGTACTGGTTGAGAAATAGGATAGTAAATGAGAAGGAAGGTGTCCCTAGGGGAATCTTTATGAAAGAGCAAAAGGCGACACAAGGAACTGTGAAAAGGGTTGAAAACAAAAAACATAATGAAAGCAAACAAAAGCCTATCCAAAAGGATGAAGTAAAATAATTACACAAAGAAATTCAAAAGACTGATTAGCCAGGTAAAAGAGAAAAAGAAGAGAACAAAGGAGAAACATCAAAACAAAAGAAAATGATTAAGGTAGAAGCTTCTTCTTTTGACTTCACTCAGGCTTTGTCTCAGGTAAAGATGTTTGTTCCACTTCTTGAGATGATGAAAATTAAGGAATACAGGGACAGTGCAGTGCAATTGATAACAAATGAAAATGGAAAACATGTAAATTCTGAAAATAAGATGGCTACTAAAAATAAGCAGGATAAAGTAAATATCCCAGAAATCTGCTTGAGTAAGGTATTGACAAGTCCTCCACAAGTTGATCCTTTTTTTAGTACATTACTCATAAATAACAAATTGTTAAGAAATTGCATGATAGATTCTGGTGCTGCCATGAATATTATGCCAGTAGAAGTGATGAAACAACTAGGCATGTGGGTGGATACATATGAAGCGAAATGCTATGCAATGGATAACCGACCTGTTCCTGTGGTGGGTATAATGAAAGATGTTGAAGTCAAGCTAGCTTCTTATCCTCAAGTAGCTTACAATATTGATATAACAGTAATAGACACCCCTCCTCAGTTCGGTATGATTTTATCAAGACAGTGGACGACAGCTATTGGTGGAAATGTCTAGTTTGATCTATCTTATGCAACAATTCCGGTAGATGGCCAAGAAGTGAAGTTGTACAGGGAGCCAAGGATGAATCAACTTGTTGACTATGTACCACAAAATCAGATCAATTTTTTTTGTGATGTTGATCTTGGGAGTTTTAATATAGAACCAGCCTAGCCAGAGTTGATCAATAGTGATCCAATTGAGAAGCATGTTGCACAAAACTGCAACGGTGTGTGGAAGATGTACTTTGATGGAGCCTGTAGCCAAGAAGGTAATGGAGCCGGGATAGTATTTGTTTCACCTGAAGGTATTACATTTAAGTATTTATTCATGTTAACATTTGAATGTACAAACAATGTGGCAAAATATGAAGCTTTATTAACATGACTGAATATAGCTGTGAAACATAAAATCAAGTTGTTGGCTATTCTTGGAGATTCAAAGTTGGTTGTTTCACAAATTAATTCCAAGTATGCAGCAAAACATAAAAGATTGAAGCAGTACAAAAATGTTGTATGGGATACAATTGAGTTGTTTGATGCCTTCTCAATTGAGTGGATAGATAGATCAAAGAACATAATGGCTGATTTTCTAGCAAATGTAGCATTGAAAAGAGATGATATTACATTGGCTGGGGTATCACAAATTGAATTCAAGACAAGGCCTGTTGTACCTGATAACATATATAGTTGGAAGGTTTTTAATGATGATGCTGATCTTTTGAAATTCCTCCACTGTATAGATTAGTATGAAGCCCAAGAAATTGACTTCAACGCCTTTGTTGAAGAAGTGGATGGGAAGCAAACAATCTTTGGGAAAGAGATCTTACAACTCAAAATAAATAAGCTTCCTAAAGGCTTAGTGGCATTGGAGAGGGTGTATAATGGAAATGATCGATCTCTTATGAAGCAAACACTAGTGAGAAAGGAGGACATTGAAGAAATTAACTTGGGAACTGAAATGGCACCAAGAAAGGTGTACATAGGGAAGAAGATAAGCCCTGCAATTAGAAGAATGCTGATAGAGTTGCTGAGAAAATATAAACATGTGTTTGCTTGGTCTTATGAAGATCTAAAGGCATATAGGGAGGATTTGTTTCAGCATGAAATACCATTGAAGCTAGATGCTAAACCATTCAGACAAAAGCAAAGACCCATAAATCCAACATTGGAGCCTAAGATGCAGGAGGAGTTAGCAAAGCTCAGAGATGGAGGAATCATTAAACCAATCAGGCATTCAACATGGGTCTCAAATTTGGTCCTTGTGAGAAAGAAAAATGGAGACATTAGGCTATGTGTAGATTTCAGAAATCTAAACGTAGCATCCCTCAAAGATAATTATCCTCTACCCAATATGGAGGCTATATTGCATAAAATAACAGGGTGTGAACTATTATCTATGATGGATGGATTTTCAGGATATAACTAGGCTATGGTCAAAGAATCTGAGCAATATAAGATAGCGTTTACAACTCCTTGGGGAAAATATGTATACATAAGAATGCCATTTGGTCTCACTAATGCAGGGGCAACCTTCCTAAGAGCTATGGATGTGGCATTTGTAGATTTGATCAATGTTATCATGGTGGTGTATCAGGATGACCTCACTGCTTACTCAAAGAAGGCTGAAGATCATGTTCATCATCTGGAAAAGGTATTTATAAAAGCCCTTGAATATGGTATTAGCTTGAACCCTAAGAAATGTCATTTTACAGTCACATAGGGTAAGCTCTTGGGACATATTGTTTCAAAGGAGGGGTTTAGGATAGACCCTAAAAGGGTTGAGGCCATTGATAAAATTCATGTCCCTAAAAATGTTAAGGCAATACAGTCGTTCTTTGGATAGATTAATTTTGTTAGGAGATTTGTTTCTAAATTTTTTGAGATCATTAAACCCATATCAAAAATGTTGAAGAAAGGACAGAAAATGGAATGGACTACAGAGGCCTTGGAAGCTTTTGTATCCATCAAATGAGCTATCAAGGAGGCTCCTGTCCTTAAATCTTCGGATTTTGCAAAACCTTTTCAGATATTTTCATTCGCTTCAATGCACACTTTTGCTGCTGTTATGTTGCAAAAGAATGAGGATGGTCATGAACAACCTGTGTTTTTCTTCAGTAAATCATTACAGGGGTCTGAATTAAAATATGACATAATGGAAAAGCAGGCATTTGCACTAGTGAAAGTTTTAAAATCTTTCAGGCCATATCTTGTTGGAGCAAAGGTGGTTGCTTATGTTCCTCATGCAGCTGTCAAGGATATTCTGACATAGTCTGAAGTAACAGGAAAAAGATGCAAATGGATTAACAAAATCCAAGAGTTTGACATGGAGATACAAATTACTAAAGTGGTAAGAGGTCAGGGCTTGGCTAAATTAATGATAGAAGCAAACATTGAAGCAAATCAAATTTGCAATATGGAAGGAGAGACTATAGTTGCAAGCATTGAACATACTCCATGGTATACAAATATCATGCATTACCTTAAATACATGAAGTGTCCAGAGGGATTGAATGACAACCAGAAAAGAACTCTGAAGTTGCAGGCATCTAAGTATGTTTTCCTGAATGGAGATCTGTTTTGAAAGAATAGGGATGGTATATTATTGTTATGTCTGGATGAATCACAAGCTAGGCATGTCTTAAGTGAAATGCATGAAGGGGTTTGTGGAGGACATTACTCATCCAAGACAACTACGCATAAAATTCTCAGGGCTGGTTATTACTCGCCAAAGGTTTTTAATGACTCTTTCACATATGTAATAAAATGTGAGGCCTGCCAGAAATTCTCTAGAAAACTGAAGTATCAGGGAGCTTTGCCACTTCGACCCTTGCAGGCTGATGCCCCTTTTCATCAATGGGGAATTGATTTCATTGGAGAGATACAAGAAAAATCAAGTGGTGGACATAGATGGATACTAGTGGCCATTGATTATTTTACCAAATGGGTAGAAGCAATCCCAACTAAACAAGCTACAAGTAGAGTTGTGACAAATTTTCTAATGGACAATATCATTACTAGATTTGGTACACCACTGAGGTTGATCACTGACAATGGGATGTGTTTTAGATAAGATGAATTCAAGGGTTTCTATAGCACATATGGTATCGCCATTTCCTATGCAACCCCTTACCATCCACAGGCTAATGGTCAAGTGAAGTCTAGTAATAAAAGTCTTCTAAAGATTATAAGGAGGATGTTAGGTCATAACAAGAAAGCTTAGGATTCAAAATTAAAACTGGATGTTTGGGCTGATAGGATTACAGTGAAAAAGGCAATTGGGAAATCTCCATTTGAACTAGTGTATGGAACACAGGCCAGGATGCCTTTGCAGAATTTGTTACTAGTCTACAATTTTGTCCTTCAGGAAGATTTGGATGTTCCTGAACCTATGGAGGAAAGGATGGAGCAATTAGCTGAATTTGATGAAATAAGGAGAGTTGCCCAAAATCAAAACATAAAGTTACAAACATAGATGAAATATCTATTTGACAAAAAAGAAAAGGATAGGAAATTTGGAGAAAGTGATATGGTACTGATGTGGAACGCAAGGTGCTAGGAGAAGGGAAAACATGGGAAATTCGAAGCTTTATGGCTGGGACCTTTTGTTGTTATTGGAAAGAAAGGAGAAGATTCATACTATCTACAGAATATGGCTGGTGAAGATCAGGAATTGCCTGTACATGGGCAATTTCTGAAACATTTTTTCTCTTGAGTAACACAGAGGATTAAGGGTTGCCAGTGCATGGAAAACTCTTGATGATCCTCTTTAAAATTATTTTCCATGCATAGTAGTTTAGGAAATAAAAGGAATAGGACTTGCCAGTACATGGACAATCCTGATTTTCCTTCTTTCAAAATAAATTTTTCCATGTACAGTAGTATAGGGTCACATTCATGTCCATTGCCATTCTTTCCATTTTGCTCTCATAATCCATCACCTTGAGTTTGGTCTGCTCACCCAGAAATCTGGATCCTTGCAATGATCTCACAATCATTCATCCCCAGACGGAGCCACTGTTAGAACTGTAAAATTTTGAATATTTCATAGTCAATTGCATTATTGAGTTTCCAAATGAGTCCTCATCATAAGCGTAAAATCCCCTCCTCGTGTTGTCTTGCTTATATTCTGTCATATGATCCATTTGAATCCATCTAGTCTTTGACATTTCACTGTATTAGTCATATTGGCAAGACAGAGTGAATGTCTCCCCGATCTATGTATTTTTCACTAATGTATATTTGTTGCAGACTATCGACAGGACACTTCTTTTGGAAGATTCATATCAGCATAAGAATCATGTTCAGGATGAGGTCATACGCAATATTATCTCTTGCCGACCAGTGTATGGAAAGATACATCGACATAGGTTGGGGCATCAATGTAATGTCACGGTGAATTCAATATGTCTTACCGATTAGCACATAGAAAGGTCATTTTAGCCAAACTGATTGGTATCAACGTGAAGTCATAACGAAATCATATTGTATCACTGATTGGCCCACAAGAAAATGTATCGGTAAGACTAAAGTACATCAGAGTAGTGTCTTGACGAAGATGTTGGGTCTTGCAGATAAGGCATAAAGGGGTTTCATCAAAAAGATATCGGGGAGAAGCTATGGAGTCTTCCCGACTCAAATGTCACACCGATTGAAAATTGCATCGGTGTGAGAAGGGGTCATCGGCATAGGTTTCACCGAAGTTTGAAAGTTACACCGACAGAGTGTTTCGAGGTGAGTCTCACCAAATAAGAGTAATCTGGAGGAATGGGTTCGGCAAGACATTTGGCATCGGTATGAGTCTTTTCGAAGATTCATGGTCTTGCCGATGAATTTATCTCATCGGTAAGATTTATTTGATCGGTGAGAAACTCAATGGTCACACCGAAATGTGTTTTCATCGGCGAAGGGGTGATTTTCTCTCAGCGACTGGAGAATGACATGAAGAATGCATATCGGTGGGACACAATGAAGTCTATGTAACATCTCCCCGACTCAGAATTGTCATAGCGACATGAAAAATAGAAGTGATAGTCATCAATTTGATTCCAAGTGTCGATAAGACCACAGAATGTCTTGGAAAAAGGTGTAATAAACGTTGCTAAAGGATTTTGCCCTAGATTTGAAAATCTCTCACCGACAGGACATTTGATGCGACAGTGCCAATTTCAAATGAGCCTTCATTCGTGCTTCATTAATGGCACGACGGGATATAACAACAAAGGTTTAATCAATGCTTCAGTGCCAAATTGATTGCAGAAGAATTAGCAAGGTGAACAGAGAACTGGGACATCCTTTCAGTATGAGGAGCTCGAGAAGAATACTATAAGTAAGTGCATCTTAAGCCTTCCACATTTTTTAATTCTGTGATTTTGAAGAATGGAGTCTCCCGGTTCTGGAAAGGCTAAAAGTAGAAAACTTGGTGAGAGTAGTCAATCAAAGAGAAAGAAACAAAAGGTTGATACAGAGCATGAGGGCACTGAACAAAGACTAAATCAAGACCTTATTGATCAGCTACCTGGTTCAGGGCCTAAAGCCAGAAGGTCTACACAACTTAGGGCAGAAGTAGATAAATTGGATGATAAATGCAAGTTCATAGGTGACATCTAGACTGCTGTAAGAGGGTATGAACTATTCAATTTTCACCATCATAGGAGAAACTGTTTTGAACTAGTCTATAATCCGTGGAAGCTGAATGTAGGGAAGTTGGTGTGCCCTAACATATTTGTAAATGCAGAACTAGTAAAATTGCTTGCAGATCATTATGATCCAAAACATAAAGCTATATGTGTCAAAAGAAGCAATAGGTGAGGTTTTCAAATTAGAAGGGTTCTGCAATGAGGTGATCAGTTGTGAAGAATTGGAGAAGGAATTCTCAAGAATGGATACGACTTATAAGGGCTGGAGGTTTCCAATTCACAGGATTAAACAGGGAAGTAAGCCAGATCCTCTGCAAGATACTGAGGGGCCTCCTTATCATGTGGACTTGTTTGAGCCCTATATGAAGTACACTTATTTCTCAGTGTGTCTGGTGTTGGGAATGGATGCCCCAGAATTTATGTCAATTGTGCCAATGATTATCACAACATATATCCAGTATCACAATTCCAAGGCATTTGACTATGCCTCATACATTTCTAGGGGGCTTGATTTAGGATTGATGGCTATCAAGGGCAGATCATCTATTGTTCATCTCAGACACTATTCATTGTTGATGCACTTGGCGCTATATTTTTTATAGGAGTTAGGAGTATGGCCTCCAGAAATGAGAATTTCTCAAATTGGTAAGGAGGGTGAAGCATTGCCTGTTTAGTTGTGGACTGCTATTTGGGACAGCAGGTTTGCTAGTTCTAGTTTCATTCATTTTGAAGAACATTTTGTAAAAATGTTGTATAAGTTGTATCAATTTCCTTGTAATTATTCATTGACTGATGAGATTAAAAGATTCCTTTGGCCAAAATATTTCAATGGGCCAATTGATCATAACTGGGGAGACTGGTATTGTTTGGAGGGAGCTACAATGATCAGAGTATATGGATTTCAAGATGCCCCTTTCATTCTGCAAAGGACAATTCCAAACAGAGTTGCATATTTGGAAATTGTCAGACAGATGGATTACTCCAGTGTGATGCATTTCAGCTCTTTTGGGAAGCAGGCTTTTATGCCTAGTACATTGTGTTTTGGTGACTTCATTGTGTTGGCTAAGGAAGGATACAATTTGATCCTTGATAGATTGTTGCATTATAATATGAAGAGAGGACCACCCGGGAAGGACTTTGAAGATGCCCCTTTCATTCTGCCAAGGACAATTCCAAACAGAGTTGCATATTTGGAAATTGTCAGACAGATGGATTACTACAGTGTGATGCATTTGAGCTCTTTTGGGAAGCAGGCTTTTATGCCTAGTGCATTGTGTTTTGGTGACTTCACTATGTTGGCTAAGGAAGGATACAATTCGATGCTTGATAGATTTTTGCATTATAATATGAAGAGAGGACCACCTACGAAGGACTTTGATCTAGAGGGATATATTAATTCTACTAAGATGAAGATTAACTTTGGAGGGTATCAGCATGTACCCTATCCCTTTGATGATATGATCAGGAATTTGGATGAAGATGAAGCTAAAATGGTAGTTGAAAGATATAACCAAGGGCTGCTAGAATCAGAGCAATTGTCTTATGGAGGAGAGGAGATACCAAAGGATAATGTGCCACAAGGAAAACCAGAAAAGGTATCCAGGTTGAGGACTCAGCAGTATGTTTCCCCAACTAGAGAACAGAGTATTGAAAGTGGTGGTGTTGATGCAAGGCATATTGAATATAGATCATTTGTTTCAGATGATGAGTTTATAAATTCCCCAGAATTCAAGGAATTCTTGTATAAGCAGAAGGGGAAGGAAGTAAGAGAAAATGTTGATGTTGTCACTTCAGGAAATGAGGAACAATTACTGAGCCAATTGAGAAAGTGTGTGGATGATGAAATGACAAATATGACTCCTGAAAAAGGGAGGAAAATGTTGGAGAATGCTAGTGTCATGATCTTTCCCGGCCTTGATTTAAATTTTATATTAGTTTTTGATAGTTTCTTAAGGGACATTAATGCTACACACAAGCTTGACAAGGAAAAGGTAACAGAGGTGTATGTAGGCTCTAAGTATAATACTGATGAAGGATCATTGATGATATGGGCTTTATACCCACCCCACAGGAAATCAGTGGTAATTGACACAGAGAAGGCATTTGGCCAAGTCATGACCCTAAAAGTTGGAGAGGTTGATCCTGTGGCTACTGCATAAATTGGGGTCAATATTGCAAAATTGAACAAAGCACAAATTCAGTTGCTGATAAAAGAAAGAGAAATGTACAAGGAAAATAATGAAAGAATGTTGAGAGAGAATGAGAGACTAAAAGATTTGGTTGGTATTTCAATGGGGCCAACCAAAATGCTTACTCAAGGAGAAAGCTCTCAATCAAAAGATCAGTGGGTAGGATCAAGTGCTTATTCCTAGGGAAAGCATGATGCAATTGCAACAATTGTCAAGAAGAGGCAGGATAATTTGACATCTTGGTTAAATAAACTATGGGGAAAATATTCTCATATTCTTGCCGCATTAAAAGAGCACACAAGGATGGATGGACGAATTATGGAGAAGTTTCATGAACTAGCCCAAAGCGGTGATTCTAACAGTGTAGCACTTGAAGCTGCAAATCATATTATAAATCGTCATCGAAACTTCTATGTTGAGCTGCAAGGGGATGAGCAAGGATTGATAGAAGTTGCCAAGAAAATTGTGATTATATTCTCTGATGACAAAAGGGAATTGAAAGAAGCCACCAGATGGAAAAGTGAATGCGAGTCAATATTGAATGAAGTCATGAGGCTAGCTTCTGCAAAGGATACAATGTTGGATGAAGTGAGTGAACAGAATGAGGAGATGATCAAGATGGAAATCATGATCTAGAATGTTGTTGGAGATGCGGACACATACGAGCACTGGGATTATTTGGATCATTTAGCTAAAACTCACTTATGGCTAAATAAAGCTTAATTATCCTCTAATCTTTTTGTTTTGAAAATATGTGAAATTTCCTATTTTCGAGAGGATGCGTCCTTTTGTATTCTCAATGTGTAAATATCTATTTTGAAATGAAAATAGGAGCAATAAGTAGAATAGGTTAGAAGATAGAAAATATACAGGGTAATACAATGTTTTTTGCTAGTATGAGACTATGCTGTGTGTTTCAAATCATGGAGATATCAATTGAAATCTAAAAATTTGGTGTAGTTGTTTCTGGTATCAGTTGTTTATGGTGTTCGTTGAAAGTATTATTTAAGTTCTCTCCCGTGTGGTGTTTTATGGTTATTTAAATTGGTGTAACAAGTTTATATCCAGTTTGTCAATGCATATTTGCTGCATCTATATTTGATCATAGTAATTAGAGAATGTCAATTGGATTACTAAGAAGAACTCGATAATCATAACTTTACATGTTTATACAAGTTATAAACCAGATTAAATGCTAAATAGCTTGAATGTTCGCCAAAACGAAGTATTTGTTTTTTATTTCTCTTGACTCTGCATACCCAATAAGGCACTAGTCTCTGTGTTTCATCATTCAGTTTTATTCATTCCTTTTTACATCTGTTAACTGAGCATATTAGGTTTTAGTTTTAATATCATATACAATTTATACCAATTTTGATTTAGTTTGTCCATTTCTGTCTGCCATCGTGGACAAATCACTGCAAGAGAGAAAATTAAAAGTCAAGTCTTCCTGATTCATATAGGTACACCCGCCTTGGTCTAGTAGCACCTGAAGAGTAGAAGGTCTATACCTTTTGACCTTGTCTGTTACCCTAAAATGTTGTGAAAGCTTGGCAACCTTTCGTGGTTCAAACCTGCATTTTTGAGAGCTAACAGAAGGAACATTTATAGGACCAAAAACATCAAAGCGTACATAGTCCAAAACTCCAAAATATTTGTGAGAATTATGATAAAATTGAACACGACTTTGCTTTCTATAGATACAATGTTCGCAAAAATCGAACTAAAGATTACAAACATCAAGCCCCTCAACAAGGCATTTATTTTTTAGGGTTCTTAAACCATTTTCAGCAATGTGACCAAGTCTTTGGTTCCAAAGAATTGTCTTCTTAGCAAGTAACTTCATCTCCAAAGCATGAGCACCCTTGGGTACCCAAAAAGCATGACCATCGGAAGTGGATGCAACTTTCTTCTTTGTTGTTGGTTCCAATTGTGAGGATTGTGACTAGAAATTCTTTTCTTCTTATCTTTAGAAGAACTATTGCACTAAACCATGCATGCATCCAGCTAAAATAGAGTGCCTATCCAAACACCCTTAGCAAAAACCATAGCTCCTCTTTTCATCTTACATCCTCCATTCGAGAAGATAACCTGCACACCCACATCATTCAACTTACTTATAGAAAGAAGGTTATATGCCAAACTAGGGATATTTAGGAGACCATCGATCCCCTTCACTCTACCATATGGAAATCTTATCTTGACTCTTCCATGGACACCAATATTCAGGTGAAAGTCATCACCAAGGTACACCTTCCCACCATCATAACTTTCATACTAGATGAAGCCACAATAGTGGTTTACAATTTGATGGATTACAATTTGGTTTACAATAGATCTCCCATAGGATTGGGATTCTGACTTTTCTTGCTTCATATTCTTCTTTTTTCCTTTTTCTTTCGTTCTTCCTCGAACTGCTAGAGCCTCCATAGCTGTTTCAAAAGATTGTTTTTGCATCTCTTTAGATAACAATGACACAACCACTTCATCCATATTAAAGGTGGTAGTGGTACTTCCAATGGCCATGACAAAGTGGTCCGAAGAATCCACAGTGAGCACACAAAATTCATGCAATGATCCTCCTCCATTTTCACATTAATAAAGTTCAACTACACAACTAGCATGTTGAATGCATTTAGATGATCTATGACAAATCCTCCTTCCTTTGTTCAAAGAGAATACATCTTCTTTCACGAGAATAACTTATTTACCAATGATTTAGCCTGATAAATCTAAGCAAGTTTTTTCCAAAGAAGTGCCACAGTATTCTCTTCATGAACATTTAGGAGTATTGTATCAGCTAAACAGAGTCTTATTAGACCCTTAGTCTTCTAATCTATCAAATCCTAATCTTCTTGTTTCATGCTCATTAGCATAGTTCCAAAAATAGTTGTCCACAAATAGCAGTCTACAAGCATGTCTTCCATCTTGAGCTTCCATAGCTCAAAGTTGCCTCCGTTAAACTTCTCCATCTCAAATCTACTGGATGTTCTCGCCATCTCTTGCCTACAACAAGGTCATGAAATACCCTTCTACAAAACTCCCACTGAAACAAAGATCACCTCAAAAAGACCCTTCAAACCCAACAACAAAATCAAAGTTGGTCAGATTTTGATACCAACTGAAAGGAAGCCAAGTGTGAGGAAGAGGCTTCCTACAATAATCTAAGTAGGAGAGAGTTGCAATTTTTTTTTAAACACGTTTAACTTTTACTGCTTTAGATGCACATACATATAATAAATAGATAAATAGTGAAATCACAACATAATTTTTACGTGGGAAAAACCTTTTTGGGAGAAAAACCCCACACTCCAAAACACAACTCAATTATATTATTCAACAACAGCAAACAAGTTACAATCTGCAGAGCTATAGGAGTCTTCACACTTCTCAATTCTGGAGTAATTCCTGCAGTATAATAATACTTCAATAAAACAACAACTACAACTCCAAAATACAAGTGCTCAATATATATAAGAGCTTGCAATGCATAAATTAAACATTTCTAAAAAAAATTGCCGAAGGTTGAAGATGCAACATGGAAAGTTCCAAAAACACTGCACATGCACAATGGTAAATTTCCAATTATCAACACATGCCACACTGCAAAATTTGCACTTGCCAAAATAACTGCATCTCAAAAACTCACATTCCATGTAAACTCAACACAAAAATAAAAAAATCCTTTATACACAACTCCACCTGTAAAATCAACTTTCTAACTTGACTCCTCATCCGAATAGAAACTGCAAGTTGTAACTCACAAGACAATGTGAGAAAATCAACAACAATTAATATTATGAAAAAATAAAAACTATAGAAAAATAAAAGGTTGAGACACTTTCTTTTTCCTAACAATATGAAATGAGGGTAATATGAAAAAAGTTACTGGGCCCATGAATTTTTTTATTTTTTTAACATCATCCATAGGGAAGGTGACATGGCTCATAACTTTTGGCAGCATCTCCACCCAGCAGGCCCTCGAATGGGTAGCTTGTTATCGTCCATCCACATCATTCTCGGTAAGCTGCTAATGAAATAAAAAATAGTGTACGACAATACAAGCACAACCATAAATAACATGTGCAACATGTTATACATAAACTCGATCGAAAGCCATGAATACGATGGTGAACTAGCTTTGTGAGGTGTTAAGGAATAAGATTGCCTAGAAAAGTTAGAAGATGTTTCTAGAAGAACTAGAATCTTCTAGAAAAGTTACAAGATGTTTCTAGAACTAGAATATTCTAGAAGGGCTAGAACCTTCTAGAAACTAGAAGCTACTAGAAGTTGTTCAAGGAAAAAGAACATTCAAGTTTTAGAGATATCTAGAACATTAGAAGTTTCTAGATCTTAGAGGCTTCAAGTATAAATATGAGGCTGTCCATTGTGAACAACACTACTGTTGAGGTAAGTTGTTGGATTGTATGTAAGCAAGTTAGATCAATATAATTTCTTTGAGTCATTTCGTAATTGTTTTATGCTTTGTTTTGCCCTGTTTGCTGTTGTTTTATTATTTGGGCCTGTTCTTGCATGAGGCAAAGATTTGAAAGTAGGAAAGGTGATGGGAAGATTGGGATCTTCTGCTCTGGTTACACAACAAAAGCATAAGGACATTAGCGAAGTACCATCACCTAAGGAATGGTGCAAGTTTAAAATGCATGTGGCTCTCGCCTTTCTTGTATTGTAGTTCAGAAAATGGAACTCCCAAAGGGGCCGATTCTTAGGAAGACAGATACAATCACTCTCAAACTCATCACATTCGGTTTGTCCAGGGGGAAAGTGTGGAACAATTACATGATCTTCCACGTCCACTTCAGTTTTCATCCAACGCAGCATTCCATGCCTGTCCTCGGTCTCCCATCAAACAAGAATGATATCACGGACTGTGGAAAAGTAATAATACATATTTCATAATTAATGATTCACAAGAATCTCTCCTAATTATAATTAATTTATTTAACATTATTTAAA
Source organism: Sequoia sempervirens (assembly GCA_007258455.2). NCBI lineage: Eukaryota > Viridiplantae > Streptophyta > Pinopsida > Cupressales > Cupressaceae > Sequoia > Sequoia sempervirens. The sequence continues at coordinate 7,178,934 of VDFB02000010.1, read as the reverse complement.
CTTTCATTTTATTAACATCAAGTTAAGTAAATGTGTTTTAAAGAGTCATTTCATATGAAAATAACGAAATGTTATGTAGACACTATACACCATTATGCAGGAAAAACGGGGGTTGGCCGGTAGAAGAATGTCCTTTATGGCTTTCTTTATTGCAACCACATCTATAGGTTTCTCCCCCTCAAATATCGCTTGGCTGCATACGGACAAAGAATGGAGGACTGAAAGCCTGGCCAATATTCTGTGAATATATCGATGAACCAGCCTGCATGTTGTTGCAATGTCTTCATGCTTCGAGGTTGATCAGGAGTTTCTCCGAACCGCACTCCAAGGTTGAAGCGCCCACACGTTCGACTAGTAGTCATTTCGATCCCACAGCTAACCTGATAAAGTAGTTCCGTTCCGGCCCCCAGCAAGTTAAATACATGTCATTTCAAGATGAATAGTTCCATATTCTAGTTGGGTCCGTAGATAGATGATAGAACAAAACACTGAAACACCACGATGTCGCGCAACCGCTGTGCTTCCGAAATGCGAAAACGATTGCGGATATATATTAACCTCCAATCTCCAGTGATCATCTCTTACATGATGTGCATTAAATTAGCATTGAAACTACTAGCGACCCAACAACAAACCTTCCAGGCATTATTACTCGACGCCTGATTTCTGGAACTACGAAAATTACGCTGAACGCTTTAAATTAAATTGGTGAAACTCTTAATCAAGACCGTACGTTAATTGATTACATCTAGGAAGCCCCGCGATGTGATATCCATCCCATGCCGGCCAAAGTGCATGTGCGGTGTAATTATGTTCCAACGTCAGATACTACCAATTTAGCTTTCAAGCTCCTTTTCACGTTATTACCCGACTGGGTGGTTTTTGTTATGGGCTTTCAAAAAATTACTCCTCTTACAATAGGAAAGTACTTTTAACTAGTATGAACTCATTAGGGGAGAGGGCCCAGTAGTCGTGCACCCTAACTTCGCGCTTCTAATTATCCTACGTAGAAATTTCAAATCACTCCCAATTTTTTACAGCAGCTTACTTGGCAAGTTCTCTGCTTATAACTAAGGTTTCGGGGCCACATCATCAAATATGATGCCACATCAGCATGCGTTTTTGTCAAGGTGTCGAAAAAGGCCCCAAAAAATAGTGAGACCAATTCTCGTGCATTACATCATGAGTAGTTGAGCGCTGATGTGGTATCACATGATTGGTTGCTTTTTAGATCAAAAGCATACATTTTGTTTAGTTATGGGTAGTCAAATCACAACTATTGAACATTATATAAACGACTATTGGGTATTATATGTACGATTGGGTGCACGACTATTGGACCCCGCACGACTATTGGGCCCTCTCCCCTATTATCTTTTATTAGGGTCGATGTTAGTTTCATGGATATACAACTACAATAATGTTAGTATTAAAAGAATTCAAAATTTTCATACGTATTAGGTGTACATTTCATACATATGAGGTGTACGTTTATTTTATAGAATTTGGAGTATATATGCCCATCATCCCATGTAAAAGAAGTGGTTGGGAATTTTAGTCTTTTAAAATATTTTATATGAAATTATTATTTAGATACTAGACTTTTTTGAAAATAAGTAAACAATTGGTTGTTAGTGTATTTTACATCATTAAATTAGTATATTGATTGTTAATGTATTTTTAGTCATAAAATTAGTATACCCATAGGTCATTTTCCATTTAGTTTGTATTCACCTTGTCAAGTGACTCAATGTAATAATATATCAATATAAGCATCATACTCTTGTATTTGGTTTGACCCATGGTCCAATTACTATCCATAATTTTTTCATCCCTATTAAGACCAATTTTCTTTCATTTGTCTACCAATCATTCTAATTTTAGCCCTATTCACACTTGATTTCCTACACTTGCCCTTGAACTCAAAATTATCACTTGTTCCCATTCTAATTTCACTTTATTTGCACTTACTTTCGTACATTCACCCCTAACCTTGAAGGTATCACTTCACAACCATGGATCATTTCCACACTACTCAGAATTGACCTAGTTTAATCTCAAGGTGTCTGGGAGTGACACCATAATTTCAATTATAAAACTCAAATTTTAGCCCCCCCCCCCCTTGTACTAGTTGTTATGAGCTAACTATCACATATTTTATGTGGCATGTTGTTATGTCAAGGTATTTAAAGACATTCAATGTGTAATTAATAAATAAAATAAGAGTCAAGATCATGTTACAAGCTAATTAGAGCACACTTCAATTCTAAAGGAGAATAAAAAATCTCTATGGGTATGTGCACCAAGTTGTGACACAAAAAAGGTGTCGGTTTCCCATTTTAAATGAAATTGCATGTTTGGCGAGCACCATATGAGAAAAGCCAATAAAAAAACCTGACTCAAAGACCCTCATTATGTGTTTTCATGTTTTGAAGTGCTGTGTTTTTCCTCTTCTCAACCTGTACTCGCCAAATAGAGTCCATTTTTCCACTTGGAGCTTGTGAATCTTCGCGAAGATGTCGCCCAGACATCCCAAAGGTGAAAGGGGTATGTATTTCTAGTTTTTAGTTTTAAATTTGAATTAAATTCTAGATTGAATTAGGTGTTTTAATTATTTAATTTCTTTTAATTTCCAAGAAATGAATCTCCACCTCCAAATATTGAAAATTCTCAATCACCTCATGAAGACCCTCATGAATAAGAACAACAACAAATTCCTCCCTCAATTCGTAGAAATCCCATACGAACACAACAAAATATTCTAGAGCAAATAAAAAACAATAAAAAAGAACTTGAAGAATTGATTGCAAGGTTAAATGATACTATCACAACACACCCTCATAGGAGAGGCCTTGTTGAATCTCTACAGTGTATTGTATCTCATGTAGGATCAATGAGTGCACAACTTAATTTTTGGTCGAATAGAGGGAGGAATTAAAAAAAATTATGCAAGTAAAATTTTGTATGTGCAAGTGAAGAAAGATAAAATTACCAAATATGACTTGTGTGCCCTTTTTAGGGACCCGAAAACCAATCAACCTTTATTATTTACATGCAAGAGGTTCCCCATCCATTGGTGCCACCATGAAGGAATAATTTTATTTTTTTGGGATAGGTGGTGGATGGTTTTTGACCAACCTCTGTGCAATAACTACGAGGTCTCATAGTACTTTTTGAGGAAACTCTATTGTGAGTTTGTCCTCAATAAGAATCCAAATTATTTTGATTATCTAAATTTTAAGGGTAGAGGTGGGGGCTCTACACATGATAGAGTGGGGGCATAATGTAATCCGCAGCTGGCACCCAGACACTTGACTAGACTCATGTTGGAGCATGTGATTGTTCCTTCCATTGTGAAGGATAGTTTCGAGGTGGACATGTTGGAATCTATTAGATCACTCACTCAAAGTCGTGTACAGTATGTGAGGCCTCTAGTAGAGCCTGATGTGGGTGAGTCTTCTAGGCCCAAAGTTCTAGTCCACTTTTATAACTCTTGCGATGTTGTTTGCACATATGATTGTGAGAGTGCTCAGGATGCAACTACACAGGATACATCAACTCCACAATAGATGGCTATGATAGATTCCTTGTTGAGTAAAACATTCAGTATTGATACTAAGGTAAATTTTAGCAAGTTCATTTAATTTTGTTTATTAAATTTTATTTTGAAATATAAGAATATAACCAAATTAGTAGAATGAATATGATGAAAATTCAGGGTCAAAGTGTTGATGATACATGCGCCATTCTTGTAGACCCCTATTCTTTTACGTCATTAAGTCCATAGGTATGTAACTAGTATTAAAGAAATAATTATTACATGTGAATAGTTGAACCTTATATGATTGATTCTCTCATAACACACTTTGGATGTCAAACTATTTACTAGGGGTCGGCTTAATTGGCACACTCTAAGCGCTGATTGCTTAAGTGGCCGGGCCCATTCGTGCCTAACATTTTACGTAACTTATCACATCCACATTTCTGCTTTTTAGAAATTTCGTTTTGGTAAACTCTTTCCTCCGTTTTCATGTTTTAAGTTATTCTTTTTACTCCCACATTCCATGCAAAAATAAATATTGTGGAATCCTTTCCTATAAATACTCCACTGAAGTAATATTATAGCATCGTATTTTAAAACAAAAGTGTGCACCAATGTGTAGGAGATTAATTCGGTGTAAGGGCAGTTTAATTAAAGACGCCTTGATATTTAAATAATATGAAAATTTAAATAATTAATTAAAATTAGATTAATAAAAAATATAATTAAAGATGATGAAAAAAGTTTTACAATTAAAAAATCAATGATGATGAAAATAAAAAAATATTTATTAAAAAATATTTATTAATAATAAGTATATATAATGAATTTTTTTTAATAAATTTTATATAATAAATATTTTTTTAAATTATTTTATTTTTTAATTTTTTTTAAATATATTTTTGTTATTATATACAATGATTTATTCTAGTAACATGGCAGAGTGTTAAGCTTTGGGATGACTCATGGAACGGGAAGCCACCTTTGTCAAACAATCAGGAACTGTAGGAGGTAAGAATTATCCTTTTTGAAGCTTGGGGAGAAAATTTGTTAGATTATGTGCATCCCTCGGGTCCTATAAATGAGAAAGTAGTGTGGAGAAAGCCTTCAAAAAACATCTTGTCACCTCAGTAGTTGGTGTTATTCACTAGCATCATGAAAGAAAGATCAGTATATTTATCTGCAAAACCAAACCGAATCATATGGGTAGCTTCAAAAACAGGTTTCTACTCTGTGAAATAACCTGGATATTCAGTTTTAAGCCAATCCAACCATGCTTCACAGCAACAATGTGCCTTAGTCTTCTGTTGGAACAGTAAAGTTCTACCAAAAGCAGGTGGTTTTGCATGGCTTGTTATTCATAAAAGGATTTTAACTAGTGACTGTTAGGTTAAGTTAAGAATTGCAGATCCTTTCAAATGCCCTTTATGTGAAGAAGAATTTGAAATAGTTGACCATCTGCTTCTCCAATGAAATTTTGCATTCCAGTGTTGGAGCTTTGTTAAAGCACAACTCGAAATCAATATCCCTCTACCAAACACACTTTGGGATCTCTTCCAAAGTTGGTTGATTCTATATCAATCCTCTTTCTTTGCTTGTATTTGGTACATTGTACCAACAATTGTAATTTGGAACATATGGTGGGAAAGGAACTTGAGGATATTTAGGAAAATAAAATCTCTAGTGGACTTAACATTGTTGAAAATTGAAAAGGTGATTTTGGAAGGGGTTAATTATACATATGTCTAGAGAGAGAAACTAACAAATTCATTGTTTACAATTTGGGATGTAGTTATATCTTAAAGAAATGGTGGAGTATTAAGTTACCATTTGATGGTAGCTTGTTCACAACTGACTCAAATAAAGTTGACAAGAATTTAGTTAAATGGGCTCCTCCACAATAGGGCTTCATAAAACTGAATTTTGATGGGGCATCTAAGGCAGAGGCAAAAAAGTTAGGAGCAAGAATCTGTATTAGAAACGAGTTAGGTGAAGTCTTAGCAACCTCTTCAATCCACTTAGCTCATGGAATGAATAATAATGTAGAAGCTAAAGCTTTGTTACTTGGGTTAGAGTTGGCATCGAAGTTGGGGATTGTAAATATTCACATTGATGGTGACTCTTTGATTGTTATTAATGCATGTAGATCAAGAAGGGTACAAAATTGGAATCTAAGTTACATTTTAGAGAAAGCATGGGCTTTGATAGATGGTTTTAGTCCTTCTATAATTACCCACACATACAAGGAAGGCAATAGAGTAGCAGATTACCTTGCCAATCTTGGTTGTGAGAATAGAGAAATTCATGTTTTTCATGACATGAATCAGATAAAAGCAATTCCTCAATTATTTGACTTAATACAACAAGAGGTAAAGAGATAGTTTTGCCTCTTATCTGACACATATTTAATATTTGCCAATTTTCTCAGAGTTACAAAGTAATGCCATTTTTGTTTCCATATGCTAAATTAATTATGAGCTGGAAACATAATCTTGAGTCATCACCAACATGAATATTGAAGGGCTTTTCAAATCTGAGCTACGCCTAAAGAAAAACATGTGGCTTGTGTTTTATTCGAGGTAATGATGAATTGTTAAGCTTCAGGGATTTTTGTAGTAGAATAAAGGATGGTTTGTATCAGTTATTAAGGGCCATTCTTATCAATTATTGATATCATGATGTCTAATATCTGCACCAGTCCTTTCAAAGCACCTGAGATTCATATTTGTATTCCTCGCATACTGGTAAAATGATGATTTTAAATGCGATATAAGTTGTCTTCTTTTTAGGAATCCATCTAGAATCCATCTAGCACAAGTCAGCTTTGTAGTGGTACACAGAGGAATTAATTGCTTAGACATTGCTCTCCTATTCATGATGTTCTCACACTCCAATTAGGCCGGAATTGGCATTAAATAGGAATTTGATGGTCTTATTTACACAGTTACATTCGACAGTAGTAAGGAATTGTGAAGTATTATTTCATTTATATTTTAAGAGTTGGAATCTCAGCTTTCCACCATAAGCTCAATGGCGTATCGTCCTTGGAACCTGAGGGTTTCGCTACCAATCAGACCGTGGGAGTGGCCATTGGAAGAATACCTCACGAGGGATGCTCTGCAATCGATGTTCATCATAGACAATGCAAGAGTAGAAGACAATATCTGAATCATCCTGGGTCTAGAGATTACCAGTCCGAGGGCATGCCGTATTATCTACCCATCATAGGTGATCTCCATTTTCCTATCAAATGCTCTTGATTTCATTCGGCCTTTGGTTGAATTGGAAGAGCTGGCTAGGAAATATGTTAAAGTTCAATTTATTCTGGATAATGCAATATCCTCTGTTGTTCAAAAATATAATTTCTCTGTCGGAGATGGGTTTATTGGAGGGCTCTTCCCAAGGTATTTAGTGCAGAAAAGGTAGTGTTTTGAAGAATTTTTTTATGCCATTAAGTTGGCATTGTAGTTTAACAATGATAACATACTTCTGCGAGCCTTAAGGAAACATTAGAGGCACACTTGCTCCATGATGGAATTGGAAATTAAAGAGAAATAAATTATGCATTGGCTTTTCTTCATGTTTTTACCCCACGTCCTCCATAGAATGGTGTTCTACTCGACCTTCAACTTGGTGTAAACCTGCCAGTTCGTGGTCAATTTGGGGTAAACTAGCCAGCTCATGGTCAATTCCAAACTCAAAATCATGCTCGTATGGCTCCAACCCGGGGGTTTACCAGTGCTCAAGCATGTACGCCAATGGTGGCTGCATCTCCATCACCTTCTCTTTCCAACCAAAACAGAGCCCCTATTCGTGGAAAAAGATTCTTTGAGAGGGGTCTTCAATTGGTAGACAAATTAGAAGGGCAAGATGAAAACTCGGTTAATGGGCCCTGGTCAATGAAAAGATGAAATTGTCTCAGGGGTTTTTTCAAATTTTGTAGGGGATTTAAAAATTGTAATATGTCAGGGGTTTTTTCAAATTTTGTGTGGGATTTAAAAATTGTAATCTGTGATGGGAGACCACACTTTTCGGGGCTTAGTTTTAATTTTGTAATCTGTGATGTGAGGTCATCTTTTACGAGGTTTTCAATGGTACAATAGTAGTTTAATTTTGGGCTATAACCAGACGTTTCTTACTGGTTCTTCCTGCCAGTATGCCCTTTGAACTAGTTTTTGTATACATCTATTTATTAATTATAATATTATAAGTGGCTTGCCACTTTTTTCTTTAAAAAAAAACATGTCTTTTATGATAATATATTTATATAATATTATTATCCTACTTTAAAAATAATATAAATATACTAATTAAACTTGTTAATACAATAATATACATTTTTCTAATTTAGTATTTGATACTTTAATTTTATTTACTGAAGATTTTTTTATTTTTTTTACTTTAAAACTATTGGAATTTTTTTAATTTTTTTTAGTCAAAAGTTATTTCTATTTATAGTTATCTTTTAATTTTAAATGATTCTTATAAAAAATTCTCAAGAATAAAATAACAACTAATATTATAATTTCTAACATATTACAACAAAACTAATTCCAATAAGACTTATTATTAAAATGATTTGTGAAAAAATAATTCTTAAATGAAAATATAACAATAACATAAAAAATATAAACAACTTTCAAAATATTATAATTCATAAAATTCAATGGACAAAATATTTTATAGTCCATGTTAATGAACAGTAGGAAAATTTATAATATTCAAATTTAATATGATTTTTCTTTTCTATGTTTCTTCATTCATAAAAATATATTTCAATTTTATGAAATTAGAAATATTAAACAATAATAATTCCCCCATTGAATTATAACCATACTTGTACCTCTCAAAATCTAAATAAATAATGGATATGTACAATAGCGATAAGACATAAAGTGACATGCCATGATCATATATAAAAATTGAAACATAATTAAATATTTAAAAAATTAAAATTATCTAAGAATTATTTAATTTTTTATTTGCTTAAGAGTTATTTTATATGTCATGTTGATATATAAAAATTGAAACACAACTAAATGTTTTAAAAAAATTAAAACTATTTAAGAATTATTAATTTTTTTTGTTTATTTAAGAACTATTTTATAATTTTTTCATTTATTTAGAATTATCTTCTTTTTTTTTAAATTAAAATTTTCTAAGTAAATGAAAAAGATTTATAAAATAACTTCAATGTAAATAAACATAAATTAATGTGAATTTTCTAAACATACAATTGATCACCTACCTTATGATTTACCATGGATAAATTAATTCGTCTAATTATCTAAGAAAATGATATGATGAATTTATTAAGAATGATAATATTAAACCAAACAAAGATTCCAACAATTTCATGTGTTCCTTAGTATCTTCCCTTTTTAGTTGTTTGGTTAATATAGCTAGGAAAAACTTATATATTTCTCATCACACGTCTGCAATTAACTCTTGAATTTCATAATCTTATGGAATGATAAGTTTGAATGATTTCACCTTTCTTATGATTTGTCCCGTGATGCTAACAAAACAAACGTAATAAAGCATGAAGTAAAAGATATCTAATAACATACATATAGTCAAAGCTCTTAGCTCCCTTTATTGAACTAGAGATATTGACATCATCACAAACCTTCTTATGGCTCAAAATTTTAATACTAAAATTAAATAGAATTCTCTCTCAAAGTGCACTCATTAGCATAATTATTTAGGACATCAATCTATATGTTTCTAACTCAATATTTTGAAGACTAATGGATGCTTCTTAGAAAGGAACATATTTTTCAACCATATTTTCAAAAAGTGATTTTTTTTTTTACTTTCAACCTTGACAATTAGTAAGGATATATTTTCTAAGAAAAGATCCATACCTTTCATCTTTTTGGTGGATTCTTCCAAAATCCACTCCCTTTCACATTCTTTCAACTTTGAATTTTATTCTTCCTCATGCTCAACTATCATAATTTCTCATTCACATAAGGATTTATATAAGGGTATGTGCAAGATCATGATGGGCCAAAAAGTGGCAATATTATGGGTATTTGTAGGGTATGTGGCTGACGAATTTATTTTTACCCAAAATTGATGAAACGAAAAGGGTTTTTAGAGGAGATTCTCAGCTTTCCACCAATATAAATTATGCTTTAATTTGAATTTAATAAATAATTATTATTCATTTTCTATTAGAATTACGACACTCAAGTCCCGGATCCATAGGTGGATTGAAAACATCTATAACTTCTCAACTGCAGATTTTTGAATCAAATGTATGCCACATCTATGCTTCAGCATACTAGTAGATTAAAAAAAGAAATAAATTTCAGAAAGTTTTGACCAAGTTAAGGTGGTCAGACAGGCCTGGAATTTGATGGTCTATTTGACCGTTTTTTGCATTTTGGACAGTATATTACAACCTAAAAAATTATTAGACCGTATCATTTGACTCGCTATATTTTTATATAACCGTAAATATGACACTTCAAAATATTATTAAACCATAAAAATTTATTGTAGGCATATATATATATATATAATAATGTTTATGATAAAAATATAAATTAGTTTATATTTGGAAATTGGAATAATTCTTTTTAATTTCACTTTATATTAATATATATGATTTATTATAAATATATTTATTAATTCAAAATCTGTTGAGAATAGAATTTTTTCAAGATTAAATATAGTTCTTTCTAATTTTTTAAAGATTTTGAATTTTTTACTAATAATTATCATTGCTTTTATATTTATATATGACTTATAAATATTTATTATAAAAATATATATTAATTCAAATCTTTTCAAAATAGAATATAATTGATTTTTAACTTTTTGAATATTTTAACAAGATTTATTTTCTACATAATTTAGAAACTTCTTGTTACAATTAACAATAAATTTAAGATTTAAGATTTATTTCTAATTATCAATATTTTCTAATTTTACAGTTTTTTAATATATATATATATATATGAATAACAACATAGCACAAATTTTCATTGTATCTTCAAAGCATTTATTTTATAGCATTTTGTGTACAGGGATTCTTAGCTTTGATTTTCCTCAATAGAGCATTTGGTTTTATTGGTGAGATGTTGAAATTTTGTTTGCCTTTTACAAATAATTTATGTTTTTAGATAAATGAATTTAAGATTAAACTATAAAAAAAATTGAACAATAGCAGCTAATTTCACTTTATAGCATTGTTTTTTCAACAACATTTATTTTACAGGTGATTCAGCTTTGATTTTTTTCAAGGAGTAGTTGTGTTTTATTGGTGAGCATTTTGAAATTTTAGATAATGAGTTGAATAAGGATTAAACTATTTTTAATTTTATATAATTATTTCTGGATAGGTTTGAAATTGATATTTAAATATGATTTTAGATAGATCAATTTGCGGATTGAACTATTTTTAATTTTATATAATTATTTCTTGCTAGATTTGATTTGAAATTGATATTTAAATGTGTTTTTAGATAGACCAATTCAAACATTAAATTAATTTTAATTTTATTTAACAATTTCTTGGTAGGTTTGAAATTGATATTTAAATGTATTTTTATGATATTTACACATATGAAATCAATAAATTAATTTATAGTCAAAATAGTAATACAATTTTACAAATTAGAGAATAAATATATGGAAAAAACAATCATATTGTGCAATATAATTATTCTTAATCTAATACTCTATGCATTGTCAAAATGTAAATTACATATATATAATTATTTAATTATCAATAAAATTTATTATATGCAATTGGATTTACTAATTGAGTGCATGCATAGTTTCTAAAATTTGTAAATTTTCTAACATAATTATTTTATAAAATAATATTTCATAGATTACTAATATATTGATTTTTTTAGGTACTTCAAATATTTTTTTGACAGTTAAATTTTTTCATAAAATGTAAAATGACAGGTATTTAAATGAACAAACCGTCACAAAATTTTCATATGACAGGCAAGGATGGCCATCAAATTCTAGGCCTGTGGTCAGACATACAAGTTTTTATATTTTTTAAAAGTTGTAATAAAAAAATCATAATTAATTATTTACTTGGAAAAAAATTATAAAAAAAATATGCATCACATTTGGACATGAGTCCTCTACCTATATATAAAATATTATAAAAAAATATTATCATTTTATTATGGTTAGGGTGGTCAGACAAACACCTACTTATTTTTTCCCTAAAATTTAAGTACTCTCAGATTGAAATTTCAAATTTTCACCAAATAGATTTTATTTATTTTAAATAAACCTAGTAGTTTAGAAACTACATTCAATTTTCTACAGATTCTATTCTTACATATTTTTGAAATAATATAGATAACTTATTCAAATTTTTACGTCAATTTTCCTAACACTGATTTTTCTAAATTTTTTGCCACTTAAGGGCCTATTTTTTCCATGATGATCTTGCACATACCCATAATCCTTCTAAAGTGATGACTTCAATTTTTTGAAACTCATAGTTTTTTTTCTATACTCCTCCATTATTTGTTTATTATAATCCCTTTCTTGTAGATCTATAATTGTTCTTTCTTTTGTTCATGCTCCATAATTTTCCCTAAGAACCTTTCTCGTAGGTTTAAATTTAGTATGCAAATAATTTTTTGGTTCCATGATCTATTTTTCTAACTCTTTAACAAATTTCTCTAACTCTTCTTTTGGAATTATTTCACTATCTTTGAAATTTTATGAATTATAATATTTTGAAAGTTGTTTATATTTTTTATGTTATTGTTATATTTTCATTTAAGAATTATTTTTTCACAAATCATTTTAGTAATAAGTGTTATTGGAATTAGTTTTGTTGTAATATGTTAGAAATTATAATATTGATTGTTGTTATTTTATTCTTGAGAATTTTTTATAACAGTCATTTCAAATTAAAAAATAACTATAAATAGAATTAACTCTTGACTAAATAAAATAAAATAATTTCCAATATAAAGTAAAAATTAAAGTATTAAATAGTAAATGAAAAAAATGTATATTATTGTATCAACAAGTTTATTTAGTATATTTATATTATTTTAAAAGTAAGATAATAATATTATATAAATATATTATTGTAAAAGACATGTTAAAATCATTGTATATATATATTAAAGATCCTTGTAACAAAAATATATTTAAAAAAATAAAAATATAAAATAATTTAAAAATAGTTTATTATATAAAATTTATTAAAAATCTTTCAATATATATATTTATTATTAGTTCTTTTTTTATTTTCATCATGTTTGATTTTTTAAGTGTAATTTTTTTTTCATCATCTTTTATTATATTTATTATTAAACCAATTTTAATAAACTATTTAAAATTTTATATTATTTAAATACCACATTGGCATCTTTATTTTAATTGCTCTTACACCAAATTCATCTCCTACACATAGGCGTACACTTATATTTTAAAATATAGTGCTATAATATTATTCGGTGGAGTATTTATAGGAAAGGATCCCACGATATTTATTCTTGTAAGGAATGTGGGAGTAAAAAGAATAACTTTAAACCTGAAAACAGAGGAAAGAGTTTATCGAAACAGAATTTGTAAAAAGTAGAAACGTTGATATGATAAGGTATGTAAAATGTCAGGTGAATGGGCCCAACCACCTAAGCAGTCAGTGCTTAGAGTGTGTCGGTTAAGTCCGACCATTTACTAGTGGACTTTTGACATCGACACCTTTCTGTTTTCATTGTCAACCAACTTTCACTTAGGTAACCTTTATTCATTAATGGTGTTGTAAAATAATGTTAGGTATTTTTGGTAATTAAACAATAGTTGTTTCATTTTTAGATGCTAACATCAGATAGTCAGATGAAAGCACAAAGTTGAGTCTACTTAAGGTGGAAGTTTCGGCCTTAGGAAAAATCTTGAAATTAGGAAAAACGAAATGAGATCTTGTTTTGCTTCAAGGTCCCAAGCCTAAAATTTAAACAAGATCCCATTTTCAAAACTTTCCATTTTTGGCAAATTTTCAAAACGGGATCCCATTTTGAAATCTTTCCATTTTCAAAAAATTCCATTTTTGGCAACTTTTCAAAACTAGATCTCGTTTTGAAAACTTTCCATTTTGAAACTTTCCTTTTTGACAACTTTCCTTTTTTGGAAACTTTCCATTTTTGGAAAATTTTCAAAATAGGATACCATTTTGAAAACTTTCTATTTTTGACAACTTTTCAAAATGGAATCTTGTTTTGTAAAAGCATAAAAAAAAATATTTTTTATGAAACGAGATCTCAGTTTTAAAATAAGAATTTTTGGTCGGGTTTGTGCTTTGTTTTTCGGTTCGAGAAAAGGCTTGGGGACCCAAACCTAAGCTTTGGACCTGGTTTGACCTGCAAGTTGAAGGTCCTTTCAATGTCACAAGAAAATAGTGACTTTGGACATATGTTTGAAGACATTTTTTGCAGAATTTTTTGATGAAATTAAAACCCATTTAGATGAGACAGTGTAGATTCCAAATATGTAATTTTTTTACAGTTTCATTATTTTTCTATTTTTTTTAATTTTTATGAAACGGGTCCATAAACTTGAAATATCAAGGTTTTTTAGTATTTTAATAACTTTTTATTAAAATAATATTTTGACAAACAAATTGCATGAAAGCGTTTTTTTTTAAATTCTTTTCAATTTGAAAAAAAAATCAAAAAATGATAAGTTTAGGTCATCTTATGTCTGACGTACACGACGATTTTTCAAAACAACAAATATGGCTAGTAAAAAATTAACAAAAAAAACATTCAACAACAAATTACAAAAAATATCAAAAGCGTGCTTCAGTGAGTTAAAATCTTTTCCCAAAAGGATTTAGAAAAATAGGATTATTTAGGTCAAAATATGGATTACGTACACGTGCATGGTATGGTAAAAAAAAGTGACTTTTAAATAGTGGTTTTTAGAAATTCCTATTGAAAATCAATTTGTACTATATATTGAAATAAATTACATGTTTGGAAACTAGACTCTGAGTACTACATTTTATGATTAGTGCCTTTTTAAAGATTCCATCTCTAAGTGCTTCAAATTTTAAGGTCAAATGTGACAAATTTTTAAATATCAGAGAAAACACTTCCACTTTTTGGCCAAAAAGTGGACTCAACTTCTTGCACACACCCAGTCCTATCAATGTTCATGGCACAATGAACCATGGAGTTGTTATAGCAATAGCAAGTTTTGATCCTTTGACAAAGGTATGTAATAGATTAGTAAATTTCACATTATATTTGCTCTTTTATTGGTCTATTATTAAAAATTTTAATTTTAATTGCTATCTTGATGCTTGCTACAGGGGTTTGTCACTCCAAATCATGAATGTATCATTGTTGTGGATGAGCATGTTGATTATTTACTTGTGGTAAGTGATTATTATATTATATGTCATTCCACAATTTAATTTCTATATATTAATGTCTACTTTTAATTGTATTAGTTGGAACTTCAAAGAATTGAAGAGAGGAGGATGAGTGAGTGCATTCAAAAGAGAACATCACATGCATCTCCATCAAACTGATAGTCGAAGGTAGCTCATGGTCTATTTCCTTCCCCTAATGGGAAATGACTATGTATTAGGGTCTTTTGTTGTATGCCTATGTGGCATTTTTGAATATATGCTTTGTACTATGGATATGTGACATTTTATGTCCATATGGATTTTTTGCAAACCTGTATGACTTTATTAGATATATTGTATACTTTTATCAACATATAATGTTGTATGGCCTTATGGCTTTTTGGTTAATACAAATCTTATTTTACCACTGTTATCCATATTTGCACTACAAATGATGAATTGAATAAATGAATAATAATTACATAAAGTTCAGTGTTAGTAACTATAAAATTGTTACAACTATCATATGTCCTTACTATTTAGATGTTACTTCAAATTGTTAATAATTGTAAAATTGTTACAAACATCGTATGTTTTTGATAAAGGGTAAAACGGGTTTTATAGGGACCCGAAACCACCAAGTTTACAACAAAAGAGAAAGGACTAAAAAGTCCAACAGAAAAAACAGGCTGCACAAAAGGAAAAAACTGGAAATAGCAGCAACCACCCGCAAAAGACCATGAAGGTTAGACAAAAAACCAGCCGAAAAGCCAACAAAAAGACCAGCCGCTATGACCTAGAGTCTTCAGAACAGACTCGGTTTTAGCCTCCAGGTTCTGCATGTCCTGAACACCCTTCTAAAAGGTTTGAATCATCTGCAGCGTAGGAGGAGCCTTCCTCTTCAAATTAGCCCTAGTTCTCTTTGAAATACCAACATCCTCATCCTGGTTTTTATCATTGACCTCTTCCAGATCAACCACCAAAGATCCTTGTTGAGCTTTGTCCAATTTTTCAATCATGGCATTGATGATGATGGCATTGTGTCTTGCCATCCTATTGTTCTGCTCTGCTATAATTTTAGTAGTATTTTTCATTTTATCCAACTCAAATTCAACCCTTCTATCCATGCTCGCTTGATTCTGGGTTTCTTTATTGGCACCATGATCTTTTTGCTCTGCCTCTTTCTTTCCAAGTGCAGTAACCTTGGCTCCCATTTCTTCCAGTTTTCTTTAAAGGGCCTAGTTTTTTATTTTTAGCTCGTTGATTTCATGAATGATCCATTTCAAAAATCTGAAATGGTCAGCAGCATTATTCCTGGCTAAACCCAAGACATCCTCAGTAGGTTCCCTGTCTAGGTTGAAGCAAGTTTTAGCAGGGTCGAGGGTAACAGGGGAACCAATTCTGGCATCTCTATCCAACGACGGGGCAACATAGGACAAAGTATTGTTCGCACCAAAATCCTCAGAATTAGGAGAGTCTTTAGAGCATGACACAAGGTTTTTACCCAGAAGATTCTTATCAACATCTTTGGTTTTAAGGGTAGAACTACCCAGCTTAGGCTCAGAGCAAGCTTTCACAGAATGGGGGTTAAGGTTTTTCTTATCAATTTGGACTGAGGGAGGGCTAAGGACCATCCTAACTAGACTCAAATTGGGTAAATTCCCTAAGCAGTTGGGTTCACTATCATCCTCCTCAGAACCAGGAGGAGCATCCAATTTAGCAGGGGCAGACATTTTTTGGTAATGTTCCACAATTAACCTAATCAACCCAGTATGCAAAATAGGGTATCTTTTTGGGTTTTTCTTGTGATCATCCAAAATTTTTCTCAAAGAACAGAGAAGATAGTAAGGAATATAAACCCTAACCTTGTAGCAGAAATGGTTGAGAAGGGAAAAGTGATAGCCGTAGACCCTGGTGAAGCGACCATCCACAGTAATGTACTCCAAGATAACACGAAGAACTTTCCTCTAGAGAGATTTTATGGTATCGACTTTGAAGTAGCTGTTAGAAATTTTCACCAGTTTCATTCTTTCCTTCTCTTTCTTTGGAAATCTGATGACAGCTTCATTAGAGAAAACCCTGTCCCTAAAAAATTTGTCCTTTAGAGGACATTCTTGTCACTTCAGCAATAAGGTTTTCATTGAGCTCAATTTTCCTACCAAAAAGGGTAAGTTCCCCATTATTCCAATTCTTCTCAAAATGCTCAGTAGCCTCCTAACTTGACCCATGGAGTTTTTCCAAAAAAGGGAGTAAACCCCCACTTTTTACTTTGTTCCACGCTTTAGAATTTCTAGTATGCATTTCAAAGCTATCTGGCTCAACTCTTTTCCTATCTCCACCCATTTTGGAAAGCACAGTGGGGTAGACAGCGATGAAATATTTACTTGAAATGGTCCCGCCAAATCTGAGAGCCCACAAAGCATGCCAGGAAACCTTACAGAATAAACAACTAAGCTCAGTCCCATACAATCTAATGATTGTGATGTAATTATCCTGTCCTATCATCATTAATGAGGTGACACGCTTCTTGCCCATGTGAAGCATCATAGTTCAATAAGGCCTGGACATTAACGCTTAATTCACTAGAATTTAGCCAAGTACACTGTCTTTTGCTCCTAACCCCTTCATTCGCAAAAAAATCTGCCACCGCATTAGCTTCTCTATAGGCATGTGAGATATTTATATTATCAAATTTGGCTAAAGTCAAGATAGCACCATCAATCCATGACTTAATAGTCCACGAGGGGGGGGACCTACCTAAAAGACAATCAATAATATTTTTGGAATCCTCTTTAAGCCAAAGGTTTTTAAAATTTAGACTATGGGCCAAATTTATAATATGAAAAGCTCCAGCAGCCACAACCAAGTGATTGGTTTGAGATCCAAGGGGAGTGGCAGTAGCACCTAGAAAGTTGCCAAAGGGATCCCTTATGACTCCTCCGCAACCCGCCGCCCCCGGATTACCTTTTGTAGCTCCATCAAAGTTGGCTTTGACCCATCCATTAGGCGGAAAAGACCAACAAACTCCCTCTCTATTCTTCTTAGCTTGTTTAGGGGCACAGGGAAAATCAAGACTTATATTCCATTCCTTAGCAACCTTAAGATCATAGGATAAGTGAGCCACTTTCTCAGAGTTGCTAACCTTCTAGGAAATAGCATTGACATTTTCTTTCAAAAATCTAATTATTTTGTCAAAAACAATATCCATCGGAGCTTCTTTATCTCTGTAAATTCTGTTGGTTCATTCTTTCCAAAGACCCCAAGCAACATGAGGGAAAGAGAAATCCCACAAGTACCGAAGTATAGGATTGTGAGTCGAGGCTTTCCATTGAGAGAAGATATCTTCAATAGACAAGGGAAAAACCCAAGATAGTTGCGAGTAACAGATAATTTTTTCCCAAATTGAGACAACAAAAGGACAGTGAAGAAACATATGATGCACTGACTCTGCCTCCATCTTGCAAAGAAAACATCTATTAGGAATTTGAAAGCCATGCTTGCAGAGGTTATCAACCGTAAGCACCTTATTTTGGAGAAGGATCCAAAAAAAGATATTGATTTTAGGGACCAGATGTTTGAACCAAGCCTTCAACCAAAAGGGGGGAGAAGCTTGGAAAGAAGTGAACCTGGAAAAAGTAGACGAAACAGAATAATTGCAAGAGGGTTCATCACTCCAAACAAGATGATCTTCCGTCTGATCAGGGCAGAGTTTAACAGCCAACAAAGAAGATTGAATAGGAGCAAGAGCCTGACTAACAAGGCATAGATCCACCCATTTTCCATCCACACAATAGTCTTTCACAAATGAGCCAAAAAGAGCTTTGCAATTCTCAGCAACAACCATCTATCCTCCCAGAATCTTGTTTGGTTTTCGCTTCTAACCTACTAACCCACTCCAGATTCAACAAATTTTCTTTCATTAATCAAATTATTCCAGCAAGTTGAGCCTCTAGGAAGAAGATGGGATTCCTTCATAATTATAAGGGATCTATTACTCTCCAAATATTTTCTAGTTAGGATATCGGTCCATTCCCCTGAGGATGAAAATATTCTCCAAATTTGTTTAGCTAGAAGAATCTTGTTAACCATTCTGATTTTTCTAAGACCTAAACCTCCTGCCTTTTTTGGTCTGCACACTAGATTCCATCCTATTAGAGGCAGTCTTTTTTTTTCTTCAACACCTGACCAAAGAAATCTTTTTTGAATATTTTCAATAGCATTCACAAACTTAGCAAGAATTTTGAAGAGGCTCAGAGCATAAATCGGCAAATTCTGAAGAGTAGCTTTGAGGAGTTGAAGTTTACCCACTTGGCTTAACAGAGCTCTTTTTTAGCCAGCAAGCTTCTTACTGAACCTCTCAACCAACGAAATCCAAAAGGATTCTGAGGGTTTAAGGCTTAAGGGTAAGCCAAGATAGGTGGCAGGAAAAGACTCCACCCTGTAACCAAGGATTCTTGCAATTTGATTTTGTCTGTGAATAGGAGTGTTGAAGAAGAAAAGAATTTTGAAGAGGCTCAGAGCATAAATCAGAAAATTCTAAAGAGTAGCTTTGAGGAGTTGAAGTTTACCCGCTTGGCTTAACAAATCTCCTTTCCAGCTAGCAAGCTTCTTACTGAACCTCTCAACCAACGAAATCCAAAAGGATTCTGGGGGTTTAAGGCTTAAGGGTAAGCCAAGATAGGTGGCAGGCAAAGACTCCACCCTGCAACCAAGGATTCTTGCAATTTTATTTTGTCTATGAAAAAGAGTGTTGAAGAAGAAAAGAGAGCTTTTCTATTTATCATATGTTATCGTATGTCCTACACATATTCCAACAATGTGAAGAGTTCTTACACAAGACGCAATAACCGTACTCTAGGAAAAATTTCTACAATTTCTACCATGGCTTCAACTAAGTCCAACACACCTCCAATCCAAACCACAAATTCTAACTCATACCACAAAGTAGCACAATTCCAACAGCATCCTACAGTTATGATTGAAATAGTTATTATTTCTCTATAAAATGTAAGGAACTTTCTACAAGTGAATATAAAACCATAGTTCCAATAGGCTCTAGCTATTCAATGGTCTTTTGGCTTGGCAAAAATTCCCTTGGAATGATTTGAATTTGAAATAACAATTGATATGATCTTCCAAATGAGATACTTAATTTTCAAATAATTGTATCCATGAAATACTTCAAAATAACAAGAAATACCCAAATCTTGGAGGGCTCCCAAACAAAAATTAAGCATAAGATAGGATAATGCCACTAACACATAACTCAATTTGATCACATGGTGAGAAGAAAAGGAAAAACCCTTATGTGAATAAGTGTGACGATAATTCCATAGTAGAACCCCATGGCATTAACATAGAATCATCTTTAAGCTTTCAAAAGAACACAAGAGAAAGCACAAAATCCTCAAGATACACAAAAAGTAACCTACAAAATAAAGAAAGAAAAAGAAAATGAGCATAGAATATTTATGGTTGATATGAGATTGTAGATTGGTTAGGGGTGTTCCTCGATCAAACACCCCAAGTTAGAGAATTTTTAAGCTCAAACAAGGGGCTGTTGTGGTGAGACCACCTTCAACTAATATCAACGTTATGCTGACCTTTATACTGTGGTTTTGGCATTGATGTCTTGCATTGATGTCTTGTTACTTTGGTACATTCATGAAGGGCATGATACATCATGGTTTGGTTGATATTTTGGGTGACTATACATTAGCATTGATAAACTATTGAGACAAAATTATTTTATATGGATATGGGTCTTGACTTTACACTTGATGTATTTGAGGACACAAAGCATAATATGTGAAAAGGGAACTTTATAATGTTTTCATTGATTATTGCAAAGGCAGTTTCTAAGGTTTTATCACATTGGAAAAAGAAATAATTATTGTAGTCTTGGTTTGTAGCCTTGACCGACATATGGTTTTGAGCATTGGTCATTATGATGTTTTATCACATTCACATTCTTATGATTCTCAAATACTAACACAAAGATTATAGTGTTTGATGGCATTCATGCAATAAACAAGGTTATGATGCCGACACATTGTATTGTTATCATTTTCCCTAAATGATTATTAGTTTGGAAAACACAAGGTATCGTTTGAAGGATGAGCTAGGGCAGGAAAGGACTTAGAAGGTTAAGTTGTATGGCAGTAGGAAAGGATGGGGAAACGGTTTCAGGCAGATTTCTCCTTGTTATTCCAAGTGTGGACATGGAAAAAGTATCCCTTTTTGCTTGCTTGATATGGGAATAATTAACAAAAAATTGGACTTAATGAGGCCTTGATTTGGTGCTGTGAGGTGTTTTACACATCCACACTAGGTCTTGGACCCTTGAAAACTAAATAAAATGCATTTATTGATGTCTTGTAAAGGTGTTGTAAAGTGTTGTAAAGTGTTGTAAAAGACTTTCACACCTCTCTAGACTTAATGAGCCCATTTTCCCTTAATTCAAAAATGTAAAATATATTTAATGGCATTATCACATTAATCTAGAAGGCTTGTAAATTAAAATTGATCTTAATCTAGTGTTGTAATGTGTTTTACACATTCACATTAGATGTTGTGCCTTTCTAGGCTATGTGGACCTCATTTTAATGTTGTAAAGTGTATTTAATCACACTTTCACATTGAATTTTGTGTCCCAATCCCTAATTGATCTTTACATCATCATTAATAGGCCCCTATGACCCCATATTGTACATCCTGAGGCATAATTTGATGAAATAATTGACAAAGTCATCATATAAACCTGATTTCCTTACTTCCTGGCATTCCAACTAGAAAAATGATCCCTGTGGGACCCATTCGCCATTAGGGGCGAATCAGTCCCATCCAGGTGGGACTCATTTTCCCTTGATGGCAAATGAGTCCCATTTGAGTCATTTTCGGGGTTTGAGCGGGAAAAGTTGGATTTTAAGTTTTATTTTCCTTCATGTCAGCCTTAAGGACCACATTAACAGGAAAATTAGGTGAATTTCCTATAAATACAAGTCTCTAAACCCTAATTCATAATCATATTAAATCATTCATCATTTTTCTTCCACCTCAAGTCAAGCAAGCTATGGTTTTAGCATTCTAGGTCATCAAGATAGCATTTTTTAGATATTCAAGGGCAGATTCTTCATATTTTGCTATAAAAAATTAAGATCAATCATCATGGAAAGGTATTAACTCCATTACTTCATGCTTCATTACATTCTTTCTTCATTTTGGTTTAATTACCTAAAAAGGGGTTTGACCAAGGCAAACCCCCATGCCCTAACAATCAATATTTTCTCCTTCTCTCCTTGTGTGATTGCAGATTTTGGCATCTTGGAGGCTTGGAAATCATTAAAGGTCAAGTTGAAAAGTTTTTGAAGACATCTCCTCATTGACCAAGTCAAAATACCCACTAAAAGTCACTTTCAGACCCGAAAATTAGAGTTTCGGAAGCGGACACCTGTCAGGAACTAAAGTGCAGACCGAGGGCTTCTATTTCCACTTTCGAATTTTTAGAAATTTAGAAGTGGACTCATTTTCCATTAGTGGTGAATGAGTCCCACTTCCAAGCCTGAAAAGTGTTTTCTGGAGTTTTGGATACCCATTTTTCTGAAATGGGCTCTAGAACAGTTTCCTAGATCTCAGACTAATTCGCCCAGAATGGCAAATGAGTCCCTGTAGGCTAAATTTTTAGGATCAACAACATTTCAAAAGTCATTTCCAGTCTCCAACAAGTTCTCAGGTGCACACATTCAGTTTCATTCATTTCTATTACAACTTACTTTCATTTCTAGGCCTTTTTGCATTTCATAAATGTGTTTTCCAACAACTTGCATTTTCTTAGTTTTCACTTAATAATCAATATCTTTCTTTAGTTTTCTACATTTAGATCAGCTTATTTAGACATATTGCATCCACATTACATTAATCTTGAGTGTAGATATTTCCTATTTTGGCCCCATATCTCTCCTTTTAGGTGGAAAACCCTAGAAGAGTTAGAGAACCCTTGGATGCCAAAATCTTTGTCTCCACCAAGTGACATTGTTCTTCATTTCATTCTGAGTTATTTTCAAAATAGATAAATGGTATTTTTGTGAAAACCCTAGTCGGTTGTAGATATGAAAGTTGTTTTGTGCATAGAGGTCGATATGGGTCCTCGTATAATGTTTCTTTTGTGCAATACTTTAGTATATGAGAGTTTTTGAAAGGGTTTTGTGTTCAAGTTAGGGCTGTGTGTGGTCAAGTTATATCTGCTCATGGTTTTTGTCGAGTTGCTACTGCATTATGGTTTTTTCTTGCAAAGGTCTTTACATTGTTTCGACCTTGTCTTTCATACCATGAGGATTTGTTCATACATTCTTATATGGGCTTGTTTTGTTGGTTTATTCTTTAACCCATTTCAAGGGCATGGTTTTTGTGTCACAAATGTGCTGTTGTTTCCAACATGTAAAGCTAGGTTATATGATGCATCAAAGGTTTACTAGCTTTTTCACACATTCTCTGCTATCTATGAGGTATTCATTAAGGATTGTTTGCTAGACTTGTATGAGACATTGTATTCATTTTGTTTAACCAGTCTTTTCACTATGTCATGTCAGCCTTGTATTAGAATGTGTCAAATATGTTTATATTGTGCAATGTCGACCTTGGAAGAGGTTTTTATTACATATTTTATTTTGCACAAAATGTTTGAACAAAATTCCACGGTGATTGCAAAAGGATAGTTCTGAAAATTAGTTATACACCTGGAAATTTATTCCAAAGAAAGTTGATAGAAAATGCTATATTGAATTGTTATAAAAAGGTGACTCAACCACCTGGTTTTGGTTTTATGGAATATACAATGATATCCTATCCATTTTTGTGAGCAGAATGCTAAAATCTATTTTGTGAAATCTGTATGCAAAAAAAGTGAGAAGTAATTGATATATTTTGTGTTTTTGAAGGTTCTAGTTTTATGAATCTTTAAGACATAGGCTGTATTAGTGTTAAGTATTGTATTTTTATGCAATGAGATAGAGAAACCCTCTATAATCTATTTATTCATGATTGAGAATATGGTGTATAAGATCAAGCTAGTGAGACAAGTTTGATCTTTTGCCAGTGAGGATGTATTTTCCAGTGAGACATATTTTGTAGCCAGTGAGGCTTTGACAATGAGACATAAAAAGTAGCTAGTGAGGCTTTGTAAACAAGGAATTTTTATTAAGCTAGTGAGGCATTTTCCCGAGTGTTTTTTCATCCCTATGAGGGTTTTCCACTCATAAAAAATTGTTTCATGGTGTTCTCATTTTGTGTGATTTGATTATGCTCTTTTTCATTCAAAGTTTGAAGGCTTTACAAGCATGTTTTATTTGATGAATGATCAAATTTGGAATCTGCATTCCATATGTTCAAAATAATTGAAAGAGATTATTTGAATTAAGTTTAAATTTTTCATACCACTGATTCACCCCCCTCTCAGTGGTATTGTACTCCAACACAACATGCACCAAACACTTGTGTAGGTAGTTTGGAATGGACTTGTCCTACTTCCTTTGCCTCTTCCAACTCTAAGTTGGGTTGTGCCCCTCCTTTTTGGAATCTTGGCCATGATGTACTTCTCCACACCTCTTTTGAACTAAATTATGCCATGTCCCATCCACCTTCAATTTCTATATGTTGAATAGGAAAATTGAGGAGGGGGGGGTGAATCAGTTGTCATAGAATTAAACCTTTTAATAAATCACCAAAACTAATACTAAATACTGCTTAAATGAGTAATCATCAAATACCAATGCAGAAACTTAAATCCAACACATAAACACAATCACACCAGATTTATGTGGAAAACCCAATGAGCGGAAAACCACGGTGATGATTAACTCACACTATAGAGAATATCAAAACCGATTACAAAAAGGCTCACTTCCTGAAATAGGGACTCACTGTCTAGAACAAGGACTCACTATCCAATAGGGCTACAACCCAGAGGGATCATTGCCACATAATACAAAAGATGGACTTCTACCAAAATATAAAAGTTATGGCCCACTGCCAAAAGTGTGAACTGATGGAATACACCTTCCTTGTGCAGGATTCAGTTCCAAATGAAGTTTAGCATATGAAGTATTTCCTACACAATAGTTGCTCAACTAATCTGCACTGATCCACAACTGATAATGCATTTAGGCTCATATCTTCACATACCCCTTAATCCTTTTCACACTCATACCTTACACACCCACTTCTCGCTCACTCTCTCACCTCTACACTTCTTCACTTCAAAACATCTTATATATGATTCATGTAGTACATCATATTAAGTTGACTAGGATCTATACAAAACACCCCCAAGGTAGATTCAATATTCTTAATACATAACGTGTGCTAGGTCAGCCAAGATTGGGACCCAAACATAAAAGTTTCAAACAGTCAAACAACTTTTGAATACGATGTAACATCAAATTCTCATCATACTACCATAATTGTATTGTACAAAGTTAAACTATGTCATTGATAACTTATTGCTCCCAACACAAAACTTCTCAAGTTCTCGAATATAGTTTTCTAAGTGAATCATGATGACATAGTTAAGATATCAGAGACATAACTTGTCTTGCAATAGAATTCAGACCCAAAAACCAACACACCAGTTCACTAATAAAGAACGTATTTGATAGGGAATAGCTTCTGGTAAATGCCTCATACATTTGGTACTGTGTTGAAATTAATGACAACCATTTGATGCAATCCAATTTCCAACAATCTCTCCCTTTGTCATTGATGGCAACACAAGATGTGAAAATCCAACAACATCCTTTGTAGTTTTCTCCTTTTGCTGAGATGTGATGATTTTCATTTTTCACATGTTCTCTCTCCCCCTTTGACATCAATGGAAAATGAATATTTATCTCCCCCTTCAAAATTTTCTACAAAAATAGACTAAAAAAAATGATATTTAAAATGGTTCTTTACCTCAATCCTTCCACTCCTAAAATATCTCTTTGTATTTTTCTTTTAATTTCAGAAGAAATGTATTCTAGGAATCCACTGCCAATTTGATGTTTACACAAATAATATTGTTCATCACTAATGAATAAATTGTTTCCAAAAGAGTATCTGGGATAGTGATATTTTGTTCATTTTTATCAGCTTCTACCAGGAGACTGGAAAGTTGTTCCAATCTCAATTCAATTATCTCTTTGACTTTCCAAAATGCTTCCACAATACTGTCCCTCTATACCAGAATGTCTACAAGTTTAGATTGTAAGGAATTGATCCTTTTCTTCTATGCTCCATCCTTTTCATTAAGGATATTATATGTTTTTCCAATAGAATCTAGCTCAAGCTCAATAGCATCGATTTTTTCTTTGTAGTTTTTGATAGCAATAGGCCACTGGAGACAATACCTATACATACTATTTACACTTTTGATGCAAGTATTCAATTCATTTATGCTCTCAGTCAATCTCTTATGTGAATTTCCTCATCTTTCTTCCATAGCCAATTGAATCTCAAATTTTCTTTTGTTTCCCTTGGTGACAATACCTTTAGTCTTTCTTCAATTTTCTTAATCAATACTTCTAGTAAGACATTTGTCAATTCATTCAAATACATGTCATTATGAATTATATAATCATCCAAGGCATATGTGATCTCATCCTATTCATATGTTGGTCAGGACAACCAAACATCTCCAATATTCTTTAGTCCATCAGATCACACAAGAAACTTCAACACCTTCTATCTAGTAAAATCTTCTTCATCATCATCCGTTGATACCAGATCAATTTCCTCTATAATCTTTACTTCCTTTTCTTCTTTCTTCTCCTCTATCTTCAGCTTCTTTATTTCCAAAGGGGAACTTGAAATGATTCTTCTTGCTTTCCTCTTGCGGGAGGAAGAACCCGCCTCAAATGTTCCAACAGGATTGCAAACCATACCAAAACTCCATTCATTTTTTTTTTTCAAAGTATTATTTACAAATATTTTCCTTCTCTGCTAGACATTCCAGATACCAGTAGACCTGCTTACTAACTAGTACAACTGATTTCCACACAACATTCTCTTTCAATGGTAATGACTTTAGAAAATACATCATCAAACATATAACCAGAGATCCAAAACAAAAAGGGTAATTGTCATTCTTTGTCATAGTAATGTTCTCCATTAATTAATTCATCAATAACTCACACAAGTCAAAATCCTGATTCTTTTCAACCATTTGATGTGCAATGTAAACAATAATCACCGAAGTATAACCTTCCCTATTTCTAAAATAAATATTATATGAAATGCCATATGCCACATACCTTATCATAGGGTCGACTATGGTATGAATTTGAACTTCCCTTTGGTCTCATGTCACTCTAGTTAGGGCTTCAACCTCTTTGTTCTTTACTAACTTCTTTATTGGGACGGGTCCATCATTGCATAAGCCTATAATTACTGCAATTGATTCCTTTGTAATCCCATAGGGTTTTTCAAAGATCATCTGATCACCTTGAATTCTGCTTAGGACAAACTGTCAATGTCTACATCCAAAAAGTATGGAAATTCATTCCAAATGTCTAAACCCTTGTGTCCTAGACTCTTGAGCTTTTGTATTTTCTCAACTAAAAGCAATCCTTCAAAATTTCAAATCTTTTAATTGTTAAATTCATCGATTTGTAACTTAATTTTTGTAATTCATCACTACATGGATCAAATACCACCATTTCCTTTGACTCCATTGTTTCAGCTTTGTTCGTCGTACATTTGCTTGCCACAACCCTAACTCTGTATCTCTTAGTTGCACTTCACTCCTTAGCTCGTTCAATTCACAATGTGAAAAAGAATGACCACTCAACTTCTTTATTTAACTTGCCACTTTTAGGGTTTTATCACAAAAACTAATTTATTGCTTATGACATCATCATCAATACTTTATTCTGTCAGTACCTTTCCCTTAGCCAAATTTTCCAGATCAATTTTTAGATGATGAAGCCTTTGTGCCAGAACCTGGTACAGTAGACTCACTTCCACAATCTTCCTTTTCCTCCAAGTCATGGTTCTTTTCTTAAATTCATCTGATTTTTCCCTAATTTTGCATTTATTGGTTTTCAACTTTTGAGTTACCAAATACATTGTAAACCAAGAAGAGCTTCACAATTTTCCTGATTTTCTTTTTTTCTTCCAAAATTTTCTCCAATACCTTCAAAATAGAGATTCACATCACTTATCCTTGTGTCATGGCATGACACCTCATATATCGGGGGCTTGTTATATTTTTCTGACTACTCCCCCTAAAATCACTACTGGGTTCAATACTTGGAAGAGGTATCTGCATCGAATGCAAATACATGGTTGTTTAATTCATCCTTGTTCTTAGGTTCTTCCTTCTTCCTCCAAATTTTTTCCATTTCTATCCTTAATTCTTTGAGATCTACCTTGTTCACAGGCTTGATCTTCTATTCCGGATTAGTTTTCTTCCCAACTTTGCTCCTACAAAAATTTGAGATATTTCCTAGTTTGTTGCAAGTTTAGCACACAACATATCCTTGATCAAATGAATTTTCATTCATCCTTGATCTACACTAATTTTTCTTTTGTCTGAAGATATTGCATGTGTAACTGTAGCCTTGAAAATATTGAATCCTTCCACTAGTATTAAACTTATTCATCATCATTTGGCTTCTACATTCGGTAGCTCTATTTCCAAACTCGTTGCAAACATAGAATTTTCCAGTAAGGAATCCAATATTATGACTCATTTTATTCTGGTTCATCCTACTTCTGCATTATGTTGCTTTATGTCCAAACTTACTGCATGAGAAACAAATACCATTAAAAGATGGATACCTTTGAGCATTAGGTTGTCGGATGGGAAACCTTCCAATATTGTTCCTTCGGTTCTTGTTTTGATAAGTATTGCCTTGAAATTTCCTTTGATTGTCCACTTCGTTGAAAACTGGTTCAGTCTTTGAGCTTTTCCCTTCTTCAAGTCCTAGACCACCTTTACCCTTAGCAGGTTTTTGAGATGAAATCAACTCATCAAGCATTGTAGAACTTGTCTTGAACCTTTCTTCACGAGCTTTCGCTTTTTCCAGATCAACTCTTAAGGTTACTACTTCTTGTTCAATCTTATCAAATTTTTCTGTCTTCTAATTGATAATCTCTTTCAATCATCCTTCCTTGCCAATTTCAGATTTTCTTCCACACTTTTGCTTTCTTCAAGTTTCATTCTTAGATTCTAAACAGTCTCCTTTGCTTCCTTTAGTTCCTAGCTAACTTCTTTATGTTTCAATTTGAACTTTTGGATCTAATTCCTTAGTTTCTAAATGCATTCATCTACTTTCTTGAAATTTAATTTTAGATCTTCACTTTCAGACTCTGAAGTATTTATTCTTAATTATTCAACCAAGTCAGATCCCTTCACCATTTTGTTCAATCTACCAAGATCTCCTTCAAGCTATTGAAATCATTCCAAAGGATCAAGATCTGATACCAATTGTTGAGTAGGACAACTGAGAGGGGGGGTGAATCAATTGTCACAAAATTAAACCTTTTAATCAATCACCGAAACTAATACTAAATACTGCTGAAATAATTAATCATCAAATACCAATGTAGAAACTCAAATCCAACACATAAACACAGTAACACTAGATTTATGTGGAAAACCCAATGAGGGAAAAACTACAGTGAGGATTAACTCATGATATAGAGAATATCAAAACCGATTACAAAAAGGCTCACTGCTTGAAATAAGGACTCACTGTCCAAAACAAGGACTCATTGTCCAACAAGGTTACAACCTGAAAAGGGATCACTACCACATAGATACAAAAGATGGCTTTCTGCCAGAATATAAAAGTTATGGCTCACTTCCAAAAGTGTGAATTGATGGAATACACCTTCCTTGTGTAGGATTCAGTTCCAAATGAATTTCAGAATATGAAGTACTGCCTCACACGATAGTTGATCAACTAATCTGCATTGATCCACAACTAATAATGCATTTAGGCTTATATATTCACATACCCCTTAATCCTTTTCACACTCATACCTTACACACCCACTTCTTGCTCACTCTCTCACTTCTATACTTCTTCACTTCAAAACATCTTATATATGATTCATGTAGTACAACATATTAAGTCAGCTAGGATCTATACAAAACATCCCCAAAGTAGATTCAATCTTCTTAATACATAACGTGTGTCAGGTCGGCTAAGACTGGGACCCAAACATAAAAGCTTCAAATGGTCAAACAACTTTTGAATACGATGTAACATCAAATTCTCATCATACTATCATAATTGTAGTGTATAGAGTTAAACGAGTTGTCATTGATAACTTACTGCTCCCAACACAAAACTTCTCAAGTTCTCAAATATAGTTGTTTGAGTGAATCATGATGATATAGTTAAGATATCAGAGACATGTAGCTTTTCTTGCCGTAGAATTCAGACCCAAAAACTAGCACACTGGTTCACTAATAAAGAACATCTTTGATAGGGAATAACTTTTGATAAACGCCTCATACATTTGGTATTGTGTTGAAATTGATGACAACCATTTGATGCAATCCAATTTCCAACACTATCTCCATATTTTTCCCTACTATATCAATATTTTCACTTTCCTATGCGAGTGCTTTGTTTCCTCAAGACAAGAAACCTACCATCCCTCTTCCCTACTATTTCATCATCCTTATTGAATACCTACAATTTCACAACCCCTACTTCTACTACAGAAGTAGTACTCATCCACTATCTTCCTTCCAACTATGGCTTCACTATCCATATAAACTTCATGAATTCCATGTCAAATCACCTCAATAGTATAGCTTTTTTCTTACCATAACATACTACACACTATTTAGTTTCTCTTCATCTTTCTTAACAAGTGTTTGCACCACTGGGCACTCCTCAAGCTATTTTCCACCAGTTGACTCCTTTTCAACAAATTTTCTTAATATCACTACCCTACAAGTCTTTAAACATGGGCTTCTCCTACTTCCTTTCCACACGATCCTTTGCCACTTCAATCCATGCTTCTACCTAAAATTACACTATTTTCATGCACTCCACCAAGAAACTTCCACCCACATCTATTCGACTCTCCACCTTTTGTTACTAAATTTTAGAGGCGGTTCCAATTCCCACTCCATTTACCCACTCTTTTGAGTAGCACTCAATAGCACCTATTATGGCACAATCTTCTTCTCATTCTCAAATAGCACCTTATGTATTTTTCTCCTTTCCTTCTTTAAGTCTTCTCTTGAACAAGTTTCTAATGTCATTTCAATACCACTATAGTCTAAGAGCTATCTTTCTTAGGGAATCCTTTGCCTACCTCAAACCTTCTAACACTAATCATCATTAGTCAATCTATGAACCTTTTAATCACACTTTCACTATTTCAAAAGAAACTCTACCTCCATACTTTTTCCATTTTCATTGAATTTTTTACTAAAATATCTCTTGTTGTATTGCATCCTTCTTTATGACACAGCAATTGCAACCTCCACTTCCCTTATGTCTAATCGTCTAGGATATCCTTTGATATAATCACTTAGGACACCACCTCATACTCTTCCTTTGGATTCTTCAAAGGATTTAGCATATAATTCTTGCCATATTTGACAAAATTGTGGGTGTTTACCTAACCATCCTTTACTACTTCCCTATTTAAATTTCCAAAGCCTCCTCAAAAGGACATGTCAGCCTTCCATGTACATGATGTCACACCATTTCATTTTTGTATGCACCAATGTTAAAACTCGCCAAGTAAAACTCCTTAACCAAAATGTGGTGTCCCTTTTGTACCTAGCAATTGTAAAATTGTTTCAAATATCATATGTTGGTAACTGTCAATTTGTTGCAAATATTACAATGTCCTTACTATTTACCATATTGAGGTTAAGGACATATTTAGTTTTCTTATTTGGATAATATTCCATCTCCTCTAATCCTACTTAAAATTCAGAGTAGTAGGTTATAAATTATCTTCTTGATTTAGATTCTTGAGATGACTACTTGATAGGTATCATAATTTTGTTTTATAAATATCATATTACAACTTTAGGAGATATTCTTTAGGATATTCAACTCTTATTTTATGAAAACCATTTCATAGTCTTATCATATCTACTTTGTCCTTGGATCTTTGATTTCATTTTTCTTCACATGGGTTTGGATTACTTAAATTACCTTTGTGAATTGAGGCATATTCTATGTTTATATGGGAAAATTGTAGTATATTTCAAAGATAGGATGCATCTTAGACTAATTGGATGTTCATAGGTTACCATGGATCTCAAAGAATCAATGTTTCTCTAACTCAAATAGTTCTAATGTCACATAGAGATCATGAAATACAATGGTGTAGGCATGGACTAACTATTCATGTCCATGTTGTGATTGTGACCATTGGATGTAACAACCATATATACATCTCATGTACCCATGCCCTACCGTTGTGCTATCTCAACTCATAGGGAAAGCATTGACACATTGTAGCCCAAAACATTTGGCAGAGTTGGGGTGAAAAATAAGACCATGCATAGCATAGAAATTCCCATGCAAAAGTCTTGGGTTTGAAGGTTCGGCCCCATGAAACATAGAACAAAAATTAGGCTACCCTACAACTTCGCATTGCATGCATCTAACGGTTTTTGGGGCAGTAAAGAAACTTTCATGATGGTGAAATGGTTTCAAGTATTCAAAATCTAAGAGAGGTTGTTATTGATGGGCCTCACATGCACCTATAGGTTCAGATAGAACATTTGTATGTGCCACTTAATATGAGAAAAAATGCATCAAAGTTCAACATTTTTTTGCACTTAGGGATCTTAAGAGAAATCTTCAACATAGTGTAGTCCAAAATGTTCAAGAGAATTGGGGTGCAAAATAGGACTGTTACACCTAGTGTGTTATTAAATTTCTATTAGGACTTTCTCATAAGAATTTATTAGTATCTTAGGATAAAACTATATGAAATAACCTTGTATTTATACATATCTTAAGATTAAATCCAAAAATTAAAATATCACAAGCCAACATCAAATCATGGATTTGAAATCATTAAAATACCGCCAAAAACATATTTCAAAGATGGGTCCTAGGTCTAAGTGAGGACCCATTCGTCATGTGGTGAATGGGTCCTAGCTTACTTAACTAGGACACACTTCATGTCATGTGAAAATAGGATCCTAGGACCTAGTGAAGACCCATTCGCCATGTGGTGAATAGGTCCAAGGTCACTAACCTCAGACACACTTCAAGAAATATGAAATGTCATGTGAAAATAGGGTCCTAGGACCTAGTGAGGACCTATTCACCATGTGGCGAATGGGTCCTAGGTCACTAACCTAGGACACACACCTTGTAAAATTAAGTGTTTTGTAATATCATTTATGAATGTCGAGTTTTATTCCTCATAATTTATATTTAATTAGGCTTGGATTTGAATTAAAGGGGCCAATTAAGGTAAATTAACCTCAATTAATTAATAAAGCCCTAGATTAGTGTGAAAGTGTAAAGATACACTTTACAACACCCTAAATAAGGCACCATTAATTCCATTTAGTTTAAAAGGGCCCTAAACCTAATGTGAATGTGAAATAAACATTACAACATTAAATTAAGGCATAATTAGGCTCATTTTATTTATTAATTATTCCCAAATTAAGTGTGAAAAAGGGATACCTTTTCCTACACTACATTTTTCCCCCACTTTAGTGAGAGTATGACCCCATGTCAAACTCACACTAAAGTAGACATTCAAAACACTTATATATGCAACAATGAAAAGGATACACAATCATACATCAGAGACTGAAAAGAGCAAGCCTAGATTGTCCAATGCGATGTGGAACACATCTAGACTATTGGTTTTGTTTTGTCGCACACTAAATTTGGGGTAGTGGAACCTCAAGCTGTCCATTAGGTGAGTATCCCAAAAGGGTGGCAAATGAGAGAATCATTTTAGGCTCCCATGATACCATATCAAAGCTATCCTATTGAAAACTTCAATAAGGCACCACAATGCTAAGAAAGGCTCCATAGGAAAGCAAGGTGTGTTATGCTAGGTGGCCTTGAATTTAGGGTTTTGATCTCCATAAGGCTTAACAAGTTGTGTTATTCCAAACACCTATGAACATTAGGAAGGTTCCAAAGGAAAGCAAGGTGTGTTATGCTTGGTGGCCTTTATTAGGGTTGCATTCAACAAGTCGTGTTATGCTAAAAACTTATGAACAATAATTCTAGTAAAAGGTTTTTGTTCAAGGGGATTTTGCTTCATTTGTGTAAGGTCTTCTTCTTAGGGAACACCATGCTTAATATCTCCAAGAGAGGACAAGTCAAGAGTAAAATTTTCAAAACTTAGGGAATGCAGTGCATCACATCACCACTAAGAGGAAAATTGTACGTTAAGAAATATCGCACTCTTGGAGGACATCAAACCCAATGACACCACCAAGAAAAGGATGCATCACAAGAAAAAAGAAAATCACACCATGAAACATGAAAAATGTCGAAAGATATTATCAATATATGCTCCCACTTAAAAGTGGTTGCTAACACCATTACTGTGAGCAATTACTTTAAAGTAGCTAATGTTTAATCCTAAGACATGAGAGATTTCACAGAAAGCCCTATGTCAAGTCATATGTTTTTGAAATAAAGCTACTTCATGAAAAAGGAGAGAGGGGTTTCCCCCAAAAGTACATAAGGGATCTATAGATTAGGGGTCAATATATCTTTGCTACAATGTCGTTAGAGCTTGGAAATTTTATCATTCCCCAAATACTCATAGAACTAGAACAATGACACGTAAAGATCAAAAAAAAAGAAAAATCATTTCGGGTCACATGAAAGAGACCTAAATGTCTCAATGCCTTACGTCATCCCAAAAAGGAAAACACAAGACAAATGAAAAGATAAAATGTTTACGACATAGAGATGAATGTAGATACATATAGAGGAATGCACAAAAACAGAGAGATACATCAAACAAAACATCACAGGGGATCACATTACACACATGCAATCACATAAAGAAACATGAAAAGAAAACAATGCAAAAGACTAGTAAGGTACATGCAAGTCAACCTATAGCAGGTCATCTACATCCCAATCTTGGTCAGTGTATATGGAAGGTAGGAAACTAGCCAAAGGGACAACATCAAGAGCCAAAACTAGGACAAGACTAACTAAACCCTTGCCCCCACTAAGTGAAAGACAAGGATGAGCCAAGATAGATTATGAGAATGAGCTCCTTGCGATAAAGAGAATGATTTGCAATGAATGTATAACATGTAGTAGTGAGCATACTAAGATCCTACAACTATTACAGGGCAAGGAGCGAAGGTCATGCTATGCAATCATTTGATAACAATCGTAGACACTAAAAAATGTCCTAATCGATGCCATACACTTAAATCAGGTTTATTAACATCATTTCCTCTTTATCTATCCTCTTTTCACTTAATTGATTCAATTAGCCTAGCTAATTAATTAATTGCATCATTTTCGTCCATTTTGGCCTAATTAATTAAATTGGGTTAATTCATCTCCTTTCACACTAACACTTCATCTCATTAAATTAAATAGATCAAAATATTTAATTTAATATCCTAAGTCATCTTATTTAATTAAATAACCCTATGTTATTTAATTAAATATCGTATCATTTCCCTTCCCCTATTTATTAAATCATCTAATTTAATAAATATCTAATTCTTCTAATTCCCTAATTGCATAAATTAAACCTTGTTTAATTAGAAATTAAACTAATTATTCCTCTAATCAAAGGGAATATTTCCATGGAATATTCTTTATCCTTTTTGCACAATTTGTACTTTGTTTTAATTTGTAAATTAACCTTTTTCCTCACCCTAAAGGAATATTCCCTCTCCTCCAATAAACTCACTTATCTTCAAATGCAAGTTAACCCTTCAACCTCTTGAGCAAGTTACCTTTGACTTGTGTGAGGAGGTCAAAAGTGCATTTGTTTGAGTCAATTGTGAGCCCTTGATTACATCTTCATCTTGCATTCTCATCCATTGATGAGAATCCATGATCCATGCCTCTCATCTTCTTCACCATGAACCATTGATTAGGATTTTTTATCTCAACCATCCATTCCTCATTTTCTCTCCTATAAATAGATCACTATTTGGAGACAAATGGAACCATCTTTTATTGCAAACTTATGTTGTTAAATTTACTCACATACATACTCTCAATTTGCACACATTTAGCTTATTTCCAGTTTGTTTTAGTTGCATATTAGCTTAGAGCTTTCATTAATGGCTTCGATGCATCCATCTTAGTTTGTAAATAAATTAGGGGTTTCATCCTTTAGCTCATTTTTAGCTTAAATTAGCTAAGGTTAGCTTAGAAATTGCATAATTAGATCATTTATAGCATAAAATCATGTTTAATTATCTTTCATCATGTTCATTTTGTGCATAATTTAGGTTTTTCATACACCAAACACCATGGTTTCATCGATTCTCTTCCATATAATTGACTGAAACAAGCTCACTATCATGGGATTGGGAAAGGGTCATTAGTCCACATCAATGCGACACCAATTCCACAACAAGATAAAGTTTGAATAGATTAGAGTAGATGTTTTCTTTAAAGCTTTCATAAATTTAGCATGTTAGGTTTTTTGATAAAATGTTTACTTTCAATTTTGATTGATTGATCTTGTTGAGATTCGAGTACTGGTGGCTCTATTGTGCTTCGATTCTTCATGGGTCAAGCGTAATTCAACTCATAACTAGTATTTTCGCATCGACATTGTGGCACTAGAAGGAGGGAAAATTGATCGTTTAACCATTTTTTAGCTCAAAATCCATGTTCATGTTGTTTTGCAGGTTTTAGTGACACTTAAAACACAAACATCGATGCTATCTCAATAGCGTCACCATATAGTGATGCCCAAGAAATTTAATATAGCGATGCATATTTAATTGGCCGACCCCGATTTAAATATAGCAACGCATATTTAAATTTGAAGTATCGTGGATCGAAAATGACAACGCTCACCTTCACCAGACAGATGCTTTTAAAGTTCAAATCATGACGCACTCGTTTACAATGGCGCCCATCAAAACATCAACGCAATTGTGATCACTAGTCCTTTTGCAGAGCGGCGCTCAAATTCACCAGAGCAACGCCCAACTTTCAAATTGTGATGCCATCATGTGTAGATGCTCAACCAGGGTAAGAAACTTCACATTTTTTTTTGACATGTGACTTAATTTCTTTTGATTATCTAATCACTAATCGATGTCTTACTATGTTTTCATTGTTAGACTAATATCGTTTTGTAGGTTTTAAGGCATGGAGCGAAATTGAAGACCTCTTCTATCTAAACATTCTATAATTGTAACTAGCGTTCAAACACTTTGGGGCAATTAGAACCCAATTTCGTGCTTTTTTACTTTCAGTTTTAGGAAATGCACTAGTTTTCCATTGGGTTTAAAATGAACTTTCAAAGTTGGATAAAATGAACCCTCACATCACATCTTTCAATTGGGATTAAAATTGAACAAGGAAAACTCATCTTTCAATTGGTGCTCTAAAAATAACTCATCATTTCTTTGAGGCTTAAAACAGACTTGTGCTTTAATTGTCTTGCAATTTTCTTCACAATTTGTGTCATTCGAATGTGTATGCACTTATCTCATGCTTCATAGTGATATTGAGAATCAAAAGCATTTTAGTGACATTGGTTTTCTAAAAAATTACCTCCATCTTTCAATTTGGGTTTAAAATTGAACAACCATGCTAGTGTGAGAAAAGGCATAGTGGGTGTTCTCTCTTTGTGCATGCAAACAAATATGATTGAACAACGGATGTACTTACTCACTATTGTTCACCTTTAGAGGGAATGCCTTGTTGGGAAAAAGTACTCACCCCAAGGGAATGACCCAAGTGGTAATGACCATAAGCCAAGCTCTTCCAAACCACTATATAAATTTGTGGTTGCGATGAAAATTGTAATCAATGGGAAGCGGTGCATGATAGCTCTCCCCCAGTATCTTTATGATGCATAAATCCCTCATTATAAGGGTTGGGAGACCTCTCACAAGGATTTTATCATTTCACCCCCTAAACTAGATGCCCTTATTATGAACCTTTGTGTAGTAGCAAAAAATCGCTAATATTTGTTGATGTCAGGAGGTCGGACCTCTAAAGATGTCCCACATATTTACGGTTCTTAGTAGAGATGAAAAGTTTGTCATGGGAGATTCATGAGAACTTGAAGCTTGGATGACCCGTAGAAGTGAGTGTCGTGGAGGGGAGCCAGTGTGGTCAAGCTTCTAATCATCTGCTCTGAATAATCGCAACTAGAGAAATCCAAGTGGGATTACAACAAATATAGCCATTTCTATCCTAGGGTTGTAATGCTTGTGAGTCAATTTAACACTTTGCTTGATTTCAAAATGATCCAAAAACAAACAATCACTATCCAAAATTTCAAATGCTTTGGCTCAAATATGGACTTCTTGAGTTAGCCTTGATATTACTGCTTTTCCTAAGGATTTATCCTTAGTGATTTCTAAATATCTTGACATTAATCTCAAACCCATATTTACCAAAGACAACATAGGAAATTATGGCTTTAATCTCATGATTTTTCACGAAATGGACATTGTGAAAGTTATGATGTTTTTGACATAAACATCTAGTTTGAAAACATAATCAAAAGACAAGTGTTTGTGGTAAAATAAATTCATTTAAGCAAAGATAAATTGACAAATGAACCCCACATGACTATTTGGAGACTGATTGCTCCCATTGAACAACCTAATCTTCCAAGTGTTATAATTCAGCCAAACTTTGATCTCATAAACGGTGAACAAACAGATCTCATTAGCAGTTTGAGAACCTTCATTTTTTGAAAACAAGGAAACAAACTCATAGTGGAGAAACACAACAACCATTCTAGATGAAGAAGAGGAACACACTGATATTGAGGCTAGAAGGCCCCTATTACCACCACCTGTGTGGAAATAAATATCTTCCTTTCTTCTATACACTTAAACTGTTTCCCCATGATCTCAAGAAAAATTAGGATTCCTAAGCCAAAGTCTACCAGTCCTCATTTTAGACTTAGGCATCTCACTCCAAAAGCTCTTAAGAAACACCTTCGAGCAGTTCACACAAATAGAAACAAGTTGGTAGCAAATTTTTATAGATACGCTTCAAGGTATAGTCCATAATTGTTTTCATTTTTTAGGAGTCAAAATCTTGATGTTTTTCATGATACTCAACTCCTCTAAATGATCCATAAAATAGTGAAACTTCGTAGAGGAAAATCACCAGCATTCCCCTTCAGACGTAGGAATCGTAGAACAAAGTATAGTCAAAAGTGGGCATCCATATTCTACTGCAACTGTTACACTTTGTTGAGAAAATTTTATGCCCGAGCTAGGAGAGCCCGAATAGGCTTGAACATTTCAATCCATCCTCTCATTTTCTAGAACTTGAACATTTTAGAGGTCTACCATCATTTTCACTACCTTGATCTCAAGTTGAAACAAAGGTTCACTTTACCAAATGATCTCATGTAAAGTAAGGATCCCTAAATGAAGGTCAACTGGTCGTCACCATAAGCTTAGACATTATAGTACAAAAGCAATCAACAACCGCATTGGGGCACTCTACGAAAACATAAACAAGTTGTTGATAAACTTTTATGAATTCACATTGAGAAAATATCCTAACATGTACACATTCTTTACGATCCAGAACCCTCATCTTTTTGAAGATCAACAAGTTTTCTAAATCATTAAGTCTTTAGGATTTAAACATTTTAGAGGTCTAGCATCATTCTCATTACCTTGGTCTTGGAAAAATGAAAGGTTCACTTTAGGTCAACATTGGGTCCAACACTTCACTCACCCCTTCATCAAATTACATTCTTCACCTCATCTATGTTTGCAAAATTCAAATACACTAACACTTTGGGACTTAAAATATCAAACCAACTTGCTACCTTAGCTACTTTGTTTGTGAAATGTATCCTTTTCCATGCACTTAGTTGAGATAGTTATCATATGTGAACTAGTTTATCTTGAAGGTCACAAGTCTACCCTGAATATTTATAAGTTCATTATCATTATTTATTCCAACATCACTACATCAAACTTAAGTCAAAAAAGCGTTGTCCCAAATCACTTGCAAAGATCACTTCCCACATCACCCATCTTTTCATCCTACATTTTCATCATTTCTCCCAAAATACTTAGATCATCCCTTTTACCTAGGTTTGATTCAACTAGAGAGTACAAACATTACAAAATTCAACGCAACTCTCCCATAGCTGACACCAAATTTATGGTAAAGACGAGATCACAACACAAGAGAATCATGGAAAAAGAAAAAGTTACATTTACCTCAAATGATCCAAATCCTTTAGAATTTGATCCTAGAAGTCATGTTACACCATCACAACAACCATCATCTCCTTCAGGACCATATGAAATCAAAGATGTCACGAACAACCCATTTGAGCTCACTAGGGAGGAACTTTTAGAACATCAACTTTTTGAAAGTGTAACTCCTATCTCTCCAACATTTGTAGCACCAAGTTTCACAAAGGATTTCACAACTCCATCACAAGGGCTAAGTCAAACTTACATACCTAGTCTTGCAACTAGCCTTGCTAAAGATTTTGGTCACACCTTACCATTCAAAACTAATATACTTGTGGGCACTCTTGAAAATAATCCTCCACCTCCCACTACCACTTGGACACCTACCTTTGGTGATCCTCCCATTCCCGAAGATCCAAAATAGCTACACACTCTGCTTGAACTTCACTATTCCACCACCACTTCGACATTTCAGGGACAACTTTCTTCATCCACACCTATGAGTACCACAAGTATGCCTACCATCACATAGAGCGGTATAGACCAAAAATCTCAAAACAAAACACTAGGGCATGTCAATACCATATCACAAAATCCACCCTCAACATAAATAGGGACATCCTTATCAAACCCTCTGGTGGGTTCATCCATTCCATCTACCATTACAACATCATCCCCTATCAATCCACCTCAAAGAAATCCCTTGGTTACAAATTCTATCAATCCTAGGAGTACCTTGATCATGAACACTTTGTTTACATATTTTGCATAAGGAAATATTCAAAATATAGGACAAGGGAATCTTTTCAATCAATGGACTCAAGGTCCTAGTGTGTCATTTCCATTGAAAAATTTAATGACATCATCTTTTCCAACAACTCCGTTTTCTCTGCCAAATCAATCAAGACCTCAAACATACATTCCTCCACCTCAATCCACTATCTTACAAGGAATG
This sequence comes from Sequoia sempervirens, assembly GCA_007258455.2. Lineage (NCBI taxonomy): Eukaryota > Viridiplantae > Streptophyta > Pinopsida > Cupressales > Cupressaceae > Sequoia > Sequoia sempervirens. The sequence goes on along the minus strand of VDFB02000010.1, from coordinate 7,137,731 downwards.
TTAAACCAAGGGAATCCTCCACCTTTCGTGAGCAATCTGTTATCAACTCAAAACATCAGTATCCCTATTTCTTCACAGATGTCTCAACAACCACCTAATCCCACATTGCAAGCACATGCCATAGCTCTACAAAAAACACAACAAACCTACCAATAAGCAGTACAACAACAAGCACAACAAGCACAATAAACAACCTTAGTAACTCAACAAGCAGCCCTAGCACAACAACAACATCAAGCTCAACAAGCATCCTTAGCACAACAACAACATCAACCTCAACAAGAAGCCTTAGCACAACAACAACATCAAGCTCAGCAAGTAGCTTTAGCAGCACAACAAGCAACTTTATTAGCACAACAACAACAACAGGCCCAACAACAAGCTCAACAACAAGCCTTACTAGCTCAGTAGTATGCCCAACAATAGCAAAAAGGATCCTATTTTCCTCATACGAACATCATCAATCCAAACGCATCAGGGACATATTCATCACTTTCACAAAATCTTACACCTTCATACACCCCATATAACTCATCTCTTATCCCACCATATGTTCCTCCACCCAATCTGCAAGACGATCTCGCATCACAATTAAAAGAAATTTCACAAGAAATATAGGAATTTTGCATAGGAAAGACAAAGAAACCTCATACATAGAATTTTTGTCCTTACACATTTGATCAAAACATAGCAATGATACCATTCCCTCCTATTTTTGAAATCCCAAAATTTGACAGATACCGAGGAAGAGGAAGTCCTATGGATCATATCAGAGAATTCAATGTAATGTACATGGAAGTGGCTTACAATGATTCATATCTAATGTGCCTCTTTCCTCGAAGTTTAATAGGTACTGCTATGGATTGGTTCTCTCATTTTCCTCCTAGTATCAAATTTTTCCAAGAAATCACTGACAAATTCATCGATCACTTCTCCTTCAATCTTGACATGGACGTTAGTCTAGAAGAATTGTACAATCTCAAACAAAATCCAGGGGTTACAAGGATGGAGACAAAGAGCTAGTAAAAGAAAGTGGCCTCTTCCTGATGAACAAGTGGGAATCATCATAGCCAACCTTGATCTGAATCTATATTCCACTTGAAAATACAATGTATCACATCCTATGACGAGCTTGTTCCAAAAGCCCTTAACATTGAAAGAGCCTTAATCTCACAAGGAAACACTCAAGCTTACAAAGGCATACTTTGAACAGTTCAAATGAGAAACCTTGTGTATGGGCTAACAACAAAAATGTAACAAACAACGGTGTGATAGATGCTAAAGTCATACTCAGTGCTCCTAGACCCAACAACAATCAAATTGCTAACATCCAACCAACTATGTAAAAAATGGTACCACCTCAGAACAATCATATCAATAACACCAACGTGCAACCAAGGAAAACTGGTAATAGGAACAACTACCCCAAACGCAAGTACACATAGTTATCAGAACCTACTGAGACAATCATGAAGAAACTGGTAGAGTCAAATTTGATAACACTTCCTAACTTTGAAAACTACCAAGAACCACAAGAGAAGCCATCCTGGTATGACTTTCATAAAATCAAAGGACATAAAACAACAAACTGCATGAAACTTAAGAACATCATCCAAGATCTTATAGAGAATGACACCATATCTGTTGAGGTACCAACTGGAACCCAAGATCTCAAGATATACAAGACCCCTATGCTTGATCATAATAAAGCAAACAATAATGGCAAAGCTAAGGATTACCCTAATGTTCAACATACCTATTCCAATGTAGTTGCTTTGTATGATAGCGTTATCATTGTTGTCACCATCAAAGGAGCTAGTATGGAATGTGGAGTCACCACACGATGTGGCAAAATAATCATTCAAGGAGCTACCCCAGCTCAATCTAGGACACAACCTACTTTTCTTGCATCTAATCCTAGCAAGTAAAATCTTGTAGATCATCTTAAAAAGACCCCCACTCATATATCAATTTTACAGCTCCTGAAATTATCTCTTGCACGTAGGGAAATACGAGAAAAAGCCTTGTCTGAGTTATCTGTTCCCGAGAACATTGATACCGATCAATTTCGAGCTATGGTAGGACACATCACCAACTATCTTCTCACTTTGTCCAAACAAGATCTACCATCACAACCATCCCATAACTGTTGTAATGCCCCACTATGTGAGCCCTAAAGGACAACAAACACCCCACATTTTTTTTTTTTGAAAAGCAAAACATTGCATAAGATAAATTTGTACACAGTTTACATAGTAATCTACGTCCTCTGGGGTACACGAAATGATCATTATGAAATATAAACCTTTATCAAACGAGAGAAAGTAAAAGCCAAGAGTACATAATGATGATAAACAACCATTAAAGATCAAAACATAGAAATATGATACATCGTTTTATTCCCATTCAATTCATAGTTCCAATAATACAATTGTGGATTATATTTCCATAGATACAACACATCATAATTACATTAATACAATTACATAATGCTTCCCTCATAACAACGGTAAGAGTACTTCAAGTACAAGAACAATTACATCAATGAAGAATAAGGTACAAGGTGAGGATAATTCTTCAACAACATGAAGCTATGGAGACTCTGCATCCACTTCCGCATCGCGAACACAACCTGGGAACCCAATGGGGTTTGTAACACATTCCACCCGACTACGTGGACCCAAAGATCCACCCCCGTGCTAGGAGATGACAAGAAAGGACCCACAACCAAGACAGACAAGCAGAACGATCACAAGACCAACCACAAAGTCAACCAAAACATAACATACAACAATCTCAATGACCACTTTACAAGGTAACTGCTTCCAGAGGAAAACGAAGGAAAAACAAGGAATGTATCCAGCATAAAAATCACAAATGAATGCATGTGTGAGGCATGAACCATCTCGCCCAAAGTCATAACTTAAGGTAAAACAATTCATAAAACATAACACACCCATGAGAACTTAAAATAAGAATAGGATCAATGGAAACAAAAAGGTTGAATCATGGGAAAATTCAACATAAAATGGGTTTCCCATCACCTCTGGAAGCCTAACAACCTACCATCCATGACTATCGAACATGAAAGTAACTTAAACATTCGGGTTCCAATTATATTCAAAACAAGAGGAAAAACATGATCAACATGGAACCACAAACATGCATAAGGAATTAATCCCAAAGAGTATTCAAAATAATAATTACTATCCAAACATGCTCAAGATCAGCTATAAATGTCCATTCACTTAAACTTAGACACATACCAATCCTTCTAAGGATAATCTAGAGAATAATTAAATAATTAACTATATTTAAATGCATTTCCACCAGAAAATTCTTTTAATTAGATTAGCACTATGAAACCCTACAGTAAGTCGGCCATTAGATTTAAAATTCCTAGCCTATACATTACTTTAAAATAATTAACGTTAAAAATGAAACATATCTATTTGCTATTTCAAAATAATAAATTTAAATAAAGTGTAGCATATTTAGTTTACTTCAAATAAATAAATTTAATTAAAATGTAATATGTACATTTGTTTACTTTTAAACTTAATAGATTTTATTAAAATCTAACGTTTGACTCCACCCTCAATAAATCTAATCTAACTCCAACATAGACTATCACAATTCACAAACTAATCGTAAGGAATTTGTAAATAAATTTAACTTTAAGTAGTTGTAATTAAAACAAATTTTAAATGCACTTGAAAATAAACCTAATTTTAGGTGCATTTCAAAATAAATTTGATTTTAAATGTGTTTTGATAATAAACCTAATTTTTAAATGTATTTGAACACAAATCTCATTTCGACAACTTCACATATTGCGTAATAAAATTATAATAGATCACCTCAACATTTAATTATCTACAATATAAATAAATCAATTTTCTGCTTACTTAATTTACCAATTCTTTGCCTACAATTCACTTAATTTTCTCTAAGGTAGAAATGTATTCTTTCTTTATAAGCAATATATATCTATATAAAAGAAAATTAAATATAATTACTATTTTCTTTTAAACTTAATTTAATTTACTCACTTAATTTTCTAATTCTCTATAAAAGTAATTACTTCAACATTCAATCTTATAACAAGGAGAGATATTTATTCATTTTCATTACTCATATAAGTGCTAAATACTATCAATAAAAGACTATATTCCTCACATATAAAGAATATTTTCTTAAAAGAGAATTTAGAAGAAAACATCTAAAAAGGTGAGAATAGCAATTATAGATTAGAACAAATTGGAACTCTTAACATCTTGCATTCATTATTATAACATGCATTGTTCATTACCCATAAATGTCTAACCATTTATAGCTGTTATAAACAAATGTCCTATGTTTATACTATATAAATTCATTATTTCCACTTAGCATTGTTTAGTCTATCTAATAAACTATGAAATTTAATTATTAATATAACAATCCTAAATAACAATATCAATGAAATTTAAATATTAATATCATACCTTAAATAACAAAATCAATGAAATTTAAATATTATTATCACAACCTAAATAACAAAATCAAATAATTTGATAAAAATTGGGCCCTTCAAAGTAAATTGGAAGATTTGGGAGCTAAGGTTGTGGCGCTTGATAAGAAAGAGGTGGAATGAAGAGATTACGATGTCAACAAAGATACCCAGTACCAAGCTGGCAAGGACAAAAATGTTGAAATTGAGTTGGAGAAAATGAAAAATACTGTCAAAATTATTGCCGAGCAAAACAATCGTATGGCTAGACACAACGCCATCATCATCAACGCCATGACTAAGAAATTGGACAAAGCTCAACAAGGGTCTTTGGTGGTTGATCTGGAGGAAATCAACGAAAGAAACCAGGAGGAGGATGCTGGCATTTCTAAGAGAACCAGGGCCAATTTGAAGAGGAAGGCTCCTCCCACTCCACAAATGATTCAAACTTTTAAGAAGGGTGTTCAAGATATGCAGAACCTGGAGGCGGAGACAGAGTCTGTCCTGAAGACTCTGGGTTAATCGCGGCTAGTCTTTTGTTGGATTTTCTGTTGGCTTTTTTTGTCTGACCTTCCTGGTCTTTTGCGGGTGGCTGCTGCTTGTTCTGGTTTTTTCCTTTTGTGCAGCCGATTGTGTCTGTTGGACTTTTTTGTCCTTTCTTTTCTGTTGTAAACTTTGTGGTTTTGAGTCCCTGTAAAACATGTTTTACCCTTTATCAAAAACAAAATCAAATAATTTTATTCTTTCCTATTTTTGCACTTGGCATTATTTAATCTATCTAATAAACTATGAAGCATAAATATTAATATCACAACCTAAATAACAAAATCAAGATACTCTTCAATTTGATAATTTACCAAGAGGCTAAAACTATTTAAGGACCTGACCCTACACATATTTCCTGTAATTGTATGCTAAAATGAAGAGATTGAGTTGAGATAGATGTCAAATTTTGGTAAAGATGCCTACTCATAAAGGGGTTAGATTATGGTGATGAGGACAGGAAAGTGTCATAGAGAATAATGATGGGTATCACAAGTATAAGTTGGAACTCAACAGCACACCCATAACTACAATTAAAAGTATGACAATGATCTAAGTGGTTTCTGTTTATGCAACATCTGGGAACCAACAACGAACGCTATGCCCAGGTAGCAGGCTCTTATTCTTAGATAGAGATGTATCATAAACACATTTTTTGTTCAGTGAAGCAGAGCCAAATTTCATGAAAGGGTCTAAAAATGCAACTGGGGTTAGCTCCAAAGTATACTCTGGTGTTGCATACTTATTTAACGACGATGATGAAGTGGCAAAACAGAAGCCCAAGGCCGAGGTAAATAGAGGAGAATCAGGCATCTACAAAGTGAGGCTTGCACCAACGTAATCTCGAAACAAGAACTAGTGACAGCCATCCAGGAGACAAGGCTAAATATGATACACAGATAAGGCACGTCTGTTTGGCAGAATTCCTCAAAGAAATGTGAACTCACTTACAAGGCGCGAACACCTGATTGACGGCTGGGCTTAACCAGCACACTCTAAGCGTTGACCGCTTAGTGTTCTGGTGGGCCCACCTATTCTGTTCCGTTCTCCAACCCATTTCCATTCCAGTAAACACTCACCGTTATTTTGTAGACACTCGCGGTTAAAGCTAGCGGTCAGTAGTTCCCACGCGTGAAGAAAACCAAATTCAAATCTCAAACCTGTTCCCGCTCGTGAAGCAAACCAAATTCAAATTTCCAACACCATTGTCGTGCAACTGGGGAATATTAGTGGATGCCATAAAGTGTCGTGAGGGAGTTGCACTGTGTCACCGTATGCAACAAACAGGTCTCCAACCCAATCATTATACATTTTCCAGTGTATTCTCAGCCTATGCCAAAATGGGAGCGTTGGAAAAGGGTTTAGGTATCCAGCAAAAGCATAAAGAATAGGCGACTTTTATCAGATGTAGTTGGAAATAGTCTAGTAGGCATGTTTTCAAAATGTGGAAGCATAGACAAGGCTCGTGAGCTATTTAACCGAATGCATCAAAGAAATATGGTTTCATGGAATGCCATGATTGCAGGATATGCACCATATGGATCTTTTGAAAAGGCTTTAGAAACGTTTATTTCAAGCAAATGCAATTGGCAAGTGCGAAGCTAGCCTCTGCAACCTTTAGCGGCATCTTCCCAGCCTGCGCCAAAATGAGAGCTTTGGAGCAGCGTATGGGCATCCATCAAAACATAAAGGATAGATGATTGTGTCAGATGTAGTCGCTACTGCTCTGGTAAACGTGCATGCAAAAAGTGAAATCATAGACGAGGCACGTGAACTGTTCGACAAAATACCTCAAAGAAATATGACCTCTTTGACAACACATGCCTCAAAGAAATGTGATTTCATGGAATGCAGTAATTATAGGATATGCACAAAATTGAATTTCGCAAAAAAAATCTTCGAATTAATGAAGCACTGCATTCTCATGGAGGAGGACTTCTTAAAAAATTAGCAAGTGTTATTGAAAAAATTTAGCAGTATTTTAAAGCAGGTGGTCCCATGAAATTTGTAGTGCAGGTTAAGCTTCAAAGTTTAAGCTCTAAAATTTAAGAAAGTGGTGGTCTCATGAATTTTATTATTTTGTGTAACAAAGTATAGAAATATAAAATGATAAAAAGAAATAATTGGTGGGAATCTAAAAACTTTAAATTATTGACAAGTAGCAGAAAATTTCATAAGCTGGTTAAGGCAATTTCCAGCTCCACCCCAAATGCACTAGTTTAAAATTATGAACTAAAAAGTAGAGACTTCTAATTATTTAAAAATAGATTTTAATTACTCTTATATCATTTTTTGGCCTCATGGAACCCCTTGTTCCATAAAAATAGTTTTTCAAGCTCCTCCACAAGACCACAATCTTAGAATTATTTTACAACGATATTGTTTTTTGATTTGGATCTTAAAAGTGATGTGACTTTCTCAACCATCTATACAAATTTGGGCAAATGGTTTGAGGTTCAAATGATAAGGAGTTTAATAAAAGATAAAAGAATTAAAAGATCCCTAGATGTAGTTGGACTGAAGGCCATAAAATGGTACATGCATTTTGTGTACAAGACAAACCATATAAGACATAGAAGATATATGCAAAGTTGGAGAAAATGGCTTGGGAGATTAAGGTAGGAGGATATTTTCTAGATTCAAGACATTTACTTAGTGATGTGGACAAGGAGGAAAAATAATTATTTCTCTACCATGATGGTAAAAAGTTGGCAATTTTTAGGGCAGGGAGCCTAGCTCAATTGGCTAAAGCATCCTGTTGCAAGCAAGAGGTCACGAGGTCTAGTCTCCCCCCAAACCCATGGTACCAGAGGGCATGTCGCGCCAACACCATCAGTCATGTGAAAAAAGGTTTACCAAGCGCACTGCAGTTTATAGGGGGACGGATACCCATCCGATTCCTACAATCTAAAAAAAAAAAAGTTGGCAATTTTTTTTGGTTTGTAGATATGCCCCTCAAGAACAACTTTAGAGTTGTGAAGAACCTTCAAGTATGTGTTGATTGACACATTGCAATGAAATTAATCTCCTCAATTACTACAAGAGAAATTATTGTGAGAGATGCAAATTTTTTCCATGATTTTAAACATGGAGTTCTATGTTTTTAATGGAGATTATTGGTGACACTAAATGAAGTGATTTAAAAAATAGGCTCACGCTATAATACTGCGCACCATGTCATACCTAAACTAATATTGAAGGAGCAATTTTTTTTTTTTTTAGAAACTTAGATTTTGCTTTTGTTTTTTGTTTTGAGAATTTGACAATATAGACTATGACATTGGCTTCATAAAATTATATGCATAGAGTGCAATGTAGATCACTACTTATATATGCTTTAGGTATTTATCAAAGATTAATTTCATGGATATTTAATTGAATTGCTTTCATAAAATCAACATATATATGATACATGAAAAGTTGGAGGAGGTGGAGAACAAGTAAAAAATAAAAGGTGAGGAGCACTTCAAGTAAATGGAAAGATGCTTTACTAGCAGGAAATGGGAGAGGGATGCTCACAATTACTCGACATTTTGTATAATTCTTTTGTTTGGATTAATTATGTTATCTTTTGTCTATGTTAGGTTGACCATTTAATTGCAATAATACATTGGGCCCCTTCAAACAACAATATGCATTTTCATTGATACTTTTGAGCAATTGTCAATTTTCTACATAGTCCATGCAATAACAAGATCTTCTAGTCATGACATGACATTTTAAGTGGGCCCACTTTGTCTTTGGATGGATCATAAATAGAAAAAAGCATGAAGAGGTGGGTGAAGCCACAATAGTGGTTTACAATTCAAGTGAGGAAGGAAAACTCACAGAAAATGAATGCATGGCAAAAATATTAATTTTAGGGGTTCATACGAATATACTGGTTCGACCGAACCCATTAGGGGTTCGCTAGAACCTGGGTTCGGGCGAACACTTTTAATGCTTTCCCACCAAAAATGAAAACAAAATCCCTTATAAAAGGGGGGTTCGAATGAACCCTGGTTCAAGCGCACCCCTAGGGGTTCGCTCAAACCCCCCTTATTCCTCATCCCTCCTTTGAGACACCAAAAAACCCTAAATTTTTGCACTTCAGAGCTCGGGTTGATGATGAAAACGAAGGAATCTTCACAAACCCAATTGGAATCAGGTAGTCCTCGAAACAAGCTATCCAACGAATATAATCTTAGTATGTTTTGGTTTTATTATGTATTTGTTTTTTAAGTTTTATTAAACATAGGTTTTTCATCGAAAATGAAGGTCTATGTTCTGCACATGTGGAAAAATAGCAGATTATCAAAAAAAAAAATGAAAAATATGAGTGCACCAGATATTGAAGTCCTTGATCCAACCAAAAAGAAAAAATTGAATTTCGATATATACAAAAAAAGTTATGCGTTATACGGTCGCGCTATGTCTGAATTGTAATTGGTTTGACTTTGAAACTTGATTAAAGAAAAAATATTCAATAAAAAACTGTCTAACCAAGTGGAAGCACTAGATATCGGAGTCACAAATCTAAATTTGAAAGAATTAGAATTTTATCCTCCATGGAAAAAAAGCTATGCGTTATACGGTCTGCATCACTTTTTAAAAATGTTATTTTTTGAAAAAAACCAGTTTTCGTGGGAGATGGAAAAAGAAGTGTAAAATGATTCCAAAAATTTTAAAAAATATATTTTTAGAATCTACAAAAAAAATGTGATGAGACTCTAGTTTTCATTATCTTCAAATTTTTCACGGTTTGGCCGCTATAGCTACCCGAATGTGAAGATTTAGTTAAAAATAATAATTTCAGTGTCCAATTTGGCCAAAAATTGTAAACCACCATTGTGGGATCACCCAGGTGGTATTGTACTTAACACCTTATAAGCCACTAAAGCTAAGAGCTAATAGCTCATGAGAGTTAAGACAATTCATAATAAGAAATGCTTGTGGGTGCTCATTGGCCATTCAATGTATATGACATATGGTTCTAGCTATTTGATGAGCCAATCTTACATCATGATAATTCCCAGGTTGGATACCCATGAGTTACTCAATTTAAAATTACTTCAAATTTGGCCTTAATTCTCCTAAATAAATTTAGTAAACAAGGACTACACAAGCCAACAAACTCTAAAGTATTTCTAGGCTCAATCAAGCATTTTATTTATTATCAATGAAATGTCAATATCTTGACATGGGATTTGTAGGTAAATTTAACTACTTAGAGTTGAGTGTCTAATGAGGTAGGGACAAGGATAATGAAAAATCTAACCTTAAGGTTGCAAGTGGTCATGCCACCATTAAGGCTCTAGCCCTCCTGAGTTGACAAAGGTAGTTGTTGTAGGTGATAGCCAACATAAGTAAAGATGGAACTTCCCATATCAAATTCAAATATGATCTTCCCACACAAACATAATAATGAAATGTAGTAGTATGAACCAACTTCCAAAAGAAAATCAAGTGTCGTGAGGAGTGACCAAAATTGTGATAGGTGGCATGTTGCTATGAAGAAATTTTTTGTCATTGGATTTAATGCTCGTTTGGTGCAAGCCATGATGTTGACAATGATATTTTTCCTTTCTTTTCTCTACACTTCTTTCTTTTGATTAGATAGCTATAAATGTATTGAGCTCATATAATTTGGTGTGGGCCTTGATGTTTTAAAGTTTTGAGCCTAAGGGCTCCTATATTTATTTTTCTCTTGAGCCTTTATCATTATTAAGCGTGTTCCTTTTGGAAATTAAGCTATTCTTGTTATTTCTACTGCTTTCATTTGGTTTTCTCCTCCCCTATGTTTTCCATTTTCAATGTTCATGATACAGTGAATCCTTGCAATGTAGGAAGAAATCCTAAAAAAGTGTGTTAATAAGAGTGGATGAGATCACTATGATAGAAAGAACACTAGAAGGTGGGATAGATATTGAAGTATCAAAGGATAGATGTCTTCTATTAGAAGAGGAGGTAGAACATCTTAACTCGTGAGGGTCATCTAGGGACAAACTAGAGCTTGTGAGGTAATCGAGGTTGTAAGGGATAGTAATGGGATTGGTGGAACCCTAAAAAAATTTATGGTCCCTTTAATTTCATGGTCATATTTTTGCATGCCCATGTCTTGTCGCCATTAAGGTCTAGGGTTTAAGAGTCTTATTTACATTGGCACCCTTGGATATCCTTTAGCTTATTTTCTCTCATCGATCGGTTGCATTAGGTTACTGATTAATTAAGTGGTGTCTTATGGTTTCTATTGTCATTGTTCAACTGACCTCAACATCTAGGTCACCCAACGTGCCTAGGAAGTCCTTTTAAAAACAATTTATACTCACATGCCTTTTAGCATGACTTAAGTTTGTCGTTGGTGGTTTGTCACCCATCGCGTGTTCCTTCTAAATAATCTGTGTCCATCTTGCGATGAGTGATACATTGTATTTCTACCTACACTTGGTTCATCACCCATTCCGTTTCATTTCTACCACAGGAAAGCAACTCTCGATGAGCGATGTGGTTAAGTTTTAACCCATCGTTGACCTTATAAATATTGCCGGTTGCATCATGTTTTCCAAAAGGGAACCTGCGACCACCAATGGGTGAAGCTTCTCCCCATCGTGTGGGTTTAGTCTATCGCGAGTTAATATTGCTCGATGAAAAGGGAAGACGTGATGAGCGATGGCATTTAAACCTTTGGCTAAGATCCTCTCATGATCAAGATTGATGGCTGATATCTCATCACTAACGTCTAAGCTATTGCCTGATGAGATCCTAATGTAAAACAAGAAGATGCAATGAGCGATACTCATAGAATATGGAGAGATCAATGGTTCGAATTCAAATGGGAATGGCCAACTAAAGAAGTAATTGTTCACTCGCGCAAACCTTCTTGCGCCATTAATGGTCAATGTACTCAACTGAATTCATGTAAAAGGGTTTGTATTTGCATTTTTTCTCTCATTCTGACATTTGAGGAGTTGAAGAAGAGTTCAGAGCGAACATAGCCAAGGCCAAACAAAGTTGCAGAGAAGTTTTCCTGGGTAAGCCGTCATCAACTCCTACTGGTTTTTCTTGTTATTTTTTCAAGAACTAGCACATAAAATTAAAATGTCTAGGTTGTTTTCAAGAATGAATTAGGGTTCTTGGATTCTCTTGATTAAGTGTAGTTTTCTAATTGGGATAAAGGAAAAAGGGTAAAATTGTATTTTGAATTCAATTTTAAGTTGTCAAGAATAGAGTATCAATTCCAAAACCTAGTTTTAATTCAAACCTGTAAGCCCTTAAGAAGCCAAGATGAGCCAACCCGATGAGTCGTCATCTTCAAAACCCATACCTAAGAAGAAAAAACAGAAAGTCACCCATGACCCACCCTAAACATCAGAAGGAACTGAGAAGAAAAAGGGCCAACCTAAGGACTATGTTCATTTCATGGACAAGTTCCAACCGGTTGATGCCAAGGCAAGCAGTAGGAAAGCTACCGAGGAGGGAATACTAACCACCAATTTCAAGGACCTTGCAGCTAGAATTGATGACATTGTCACTTGTAGAGTAAAGGATTTTCCAATTCCTTGCAGATTGTCACTTGTAGAGTCATAGATATGAGAATGTTTCTGCTTAATATACAATGTACATAGAGATCTTATGAAGGAATGTTGTGAGTGCATTATGGGATTACCCTCCTGGGTCTTGCCAAGCCCAAAGTGCAAGAGGAAAGCTTGATTGCTTTCTCTCATTCATTGGCCAACCCCTTTTAGGTTGCTAGTCATTGGAATTGGAAAATCCATAGGATTCCTTGAAGATCTAGTTGGTATTTAAAAGAGAAAATAGGGATAACTGATTTACATATTATTAGGGTTGGTATTAGGGTGGGAATAGCAAGTTCTCACTAGAATGGGTGAAAAAATGGTGGAAGTGTCAAGTGTAGGAAGAATGGTCGAAAAATGGTAGAGGAAGAAGTATGGATAAGTAATAAAGGTGAGAGAGTAGAGGGAGCTAGGACAATGGGATTATATTAGGATTATATGGAAGGTGAAAATGAATGGGATGGCACTCTATGTTTGGGTCCATGTCAAGCATGGGGCAAGGAAGATCATTAAGATAAGGGAGTAGAAGTATGTTATGGGATAGAAGGAATAAAGGGTGGAGGAAGGGGAAAATAATGGACAAGGGAAGGCTATAAAAAATGTATAGATTCTAGGAGGAGAATTGTCAAGAGTCAATATGTACTCATTAGGAAAGTCTAGAATCAATGGATGTGTGTTGATTAATCATTCTTTGACTAGTTAATTAGTTAATATCTAGTCTTTAATTGCTTTGCAATCCACATAATGCCAAAATCACTAAATATCATGATTTTTTAGCCATGCATCTTGTTGGGAAGTCCTTGTTATAAGATAATTGAGTAGCTTAATTTGGGAAATAAGTTGAATGTGGTGGTTAAGCATGTAATTCTATAGATTTTGTAAGGTGAATACAATGTCCAAGCATGCTTTTTCATAGCTATGTAGTGGAGTTCATAGATGACCAATATTTTACTAATAGTATATATTGCTCATTTATGGCCCTATTCATCATTATGTGGTAGAAGTGCTCCCAAGGCAACTAGTGCAGCGGAGATGTATAATAATTATTTGACTTGTTTTCCATGGGTTTCATCAACACCAATAGAGGTGACATAGAAAGGTATTCTTTGATCTAACCAAAGGCCTTCTAACAAGACTCATCCCAATGAAAGCTAGTAATTTTCTTGAGGGGATAGGATAATGTATAACATTTATTGGCTAGTTGTGCAATGAACCTATGGATAGCCTAAATATTTCCTTGGAAGCTATGGAGTAATATTTCTCAATGGAGAGATTTCAATGATCATTACAAATTTAGTGGGATCCATCTCTATGTTATGCCTAGAGATGTCCAATGAAGCCTGATATATTACCTAATGTGGCGCCAAAGACTCATTTCTTTGAGTTGAGGCATACCTTGTATTCATGTAGCCATCAAAAGATTCTCTGGAGATGTAGGTGTGTATCCCTTCTTTTTTATTTACTCAAGATGGCATCTACATAATATTGCATGATTTAATGTAGCATTTCATGGAATATTACTATCATAACTCTTTGATAGGTAGCCCCAACATTTTTCAACCCAAATGACATGACCTAATAGCAAAAAGCACCCAAAGGAGTACTAAAAGCTATTTTATGCTAATCTTAATTAGAAATCTATATATAGTTGTAACTAGAAAAGCCATTCATGGCTATCAAAATATGCCCTTGATTGGTCTAATTTGTGACTAAAGTTGAGGAGTTTATCATGGATATCAAAAGATACTTTGTTGTAATCATATTGGATAGATGGAACTATAAATATTGGTGAGATAATCTTGACACATTGCAAGTGGATTCATCTTTCGTGCTATCTCTATGGACTAGTTCTTAAACCTACATCATCATATTGGAAGAAACTTGTGTGGGATTTTAAGACTAACCATATCCTAGGACCACACCTAGATGGCCACTATTGGCATTGGGTGTCTTTGTGACATTTAGACTACACTCTAGGATATGCAATCCTATGTCTCACCTTGGTCTATATAACCAAGAAGTTCTCTTTCTATTCTTAACTCATTCTCATTATATACTTGTATCCTTTAATATGATAGCATTATTCTCTCATATTTGATCTCTCTTGTGCTTTCACTGTAACTCCTAGCTCTTGGGTGGCTACATCTTCAACCAAATATTTCATGGTATAAAGCATTCTATGACATCTCATACATTAAACAATCATGAAAATGATAATCCCACATATTTTATTTAAAATTATTTGTAAAGACATTTGCGCATTCCTATCTATAAGTCATGAGATTGTCCATCCAAGTGAACTTCCGCATGCTATTCTTCTATATAAAATAATAAAAAAATAATCTTTAAGGTGTGTTTATTGACCATTTCTAAAATGTTTCACATTTTTGTATGTATCATTTGTAATAAAATTTATATATTTCTTATTTAGTATAATATGTGTAACAATTTGTTTATGATATTTTCAATTGTTGAGAAATGGTTCACTTCTCTTAAAACAATTTGAGTAATACAATAATTTAATCAAGGAAATTGTATTCCCTTGTCAAGTACTAACCAACTCATCAAATATTTCATTTATCATGAAATCAACAAATCTATGCTATCAATATAAAAGGTACATACGCCTAATCTATCATATGTGTTAAAATCACAACCATCATAAATATTCACTATTGCACTAGTTGTTTACTAGTGCACGTTGGAACAACTCTTCGGAAAGAAGTACACATTTCATATAATGGAATATATATTTGGAAAGGGTGTTTCCATCTTTCATTATCTTAATGTCCCCAAACCTTCCAATGACCTTGTCCAAATGGAGAAATCAACAATTTTATAAATATATCATCTCAATAAAGGTTTTAAGATATGATGATTAGCATTCAAGTGGACAATCTAGATCAATAAATGTTTTTTCTTACTCAAGTATATTATTTATGTGATATCCAATGAAAAGTAAGTGATATAATATAACTTTGAAATCTATATGAGATATAATAAAATTAGATTATTTTAAAAACTTTAATTGTCATGTATATGTAAATGATTATATGAAATGGGGCAATACTTTATTTTCTTGGAAATCAAAATTTCCAAACACTCTAGTTGTGAATTTTTCATCCATTATATTTTGGGTCTACAATAAAAATTTCAAAGGAACAACAAATAAAATAAACTCATTTGTTCTCTCTTCTAACTTAGAGAGGTATTGCTTCAATAAGAATTTTCATGTCATTTTTAGTACCTTGATGTGATATTGAGAACACATCTATGCCCCTCTAAATACAAGCCATAGATCTATACATGGAATCAAAATACAACCTCTTACAAGTTGGTATATAATGATAATACAACAAATGCTCCTTGTTCAATTCTTTAGTGTATAGTCTAATAAGAATCCTCATATGATTGAGAGACTCTTCCCTAATTGTTCTAGGATTGTTTCACATAAAATTTTATCAATTGAGCAATCTCTCCATGTTCTCTCTTGCTTTAACAACAAAAATAAGAAAAAATGTGTTATGAAATTTTCTATTAAACATACAATTCATAATTTTAATAAATCCAAATTTATACTATGAAATATGATAGATAGGTACCTAAAAATCTTTGGAGTCATCAATTAATTAACAAACCAAGGCTACACTACTTTCAAACTTATTAACTTTCTTCAAAATATTATCTAGGAAATAGGTATCAATTAAAATCAAGGTAAATAATGTAGCCACATGAACACTAGAAGATATCAAGGAATTCTTTAAATATTTACATAAAGTTGGATGATAGTCATTAGCGATTCATTTAGCATCTTAGAATTTTTCCCAAATTAGTGTCTTCCACTACAGTATGAGATATGAAATGAAACTTAAAATTAATATCATTAAATATTTTTTTAGAGAATCATAAATGCATAAAATTAATTTGTATAGATTTATAAACATCAACTTGCTAATAAATCACAACCCGTAGCTTAAATAATCTCTCATCCATTGTTGCACATGAGGATCATGTATTGTTTCAAACTTAATAGCTATATTCATATATGTTTTATGGGAAAATTGAAGACTAATTTGCATATAGTATGAAAGTTGATCTATCATTGGCATATCCCAATTACATATTGAAGTTAGAATAAATAACTTTATATACCAAGTAAACTCAAAATAAAAAGATAAGACATGTATTATTATGACTTAAAAAATTATTTTATTTTCAAATTAGATTATGATAGTAATAAACTCTACGATATATAGCTTACTTGATCAAAGCCTCCCTATAGGGTATGAGCTCATCAATTATTCCAAAACTATAAAAAATATCATCAACAATGACATAGTGAGATATTGTTGCTATAAATTCATACTCATATAATCCACATGTATAGAAAAAATAATATTTCACATGAATGCCTAAAGAAACTTAGTTTCTTCACAATCACCTCATCCCACCATCTAAATATTTGTATCACTACAAATATATAGCTCACTACCATAAGCTTTTAATGAGTTTAAACTTGAATCACTATTTTGAGGCTAAATTAATGAGCATGCATGTCATGAATGATAGATTGAATGCTTTTATTGTACTTTTGATTCTATTCCTTTTCAATCTTCTAGAAAATATCGTTGAGTTAATTCTTACACAAAATTAATAAAAAATTTGATATTAACTATCACAAAGAATTTAGATATAGTTGTACTACTTGACCAATTGTTTGAGTTCATTTTGCTAGCGAGACTACAAGCTATTGAAATCCACTATTGCTTGTTCTAAATCTTTTTGCTCCATACACTTGGCACCCTAAAAGAAAGATTATCAATTGAATTTTCTTTCTATTTCAGAAAAGGTTGTTAGGGGTTACTTATAGATTCCCTCCAACAACATCCAAGCATTTGTGTCTTATATAAATATTTGGATAGAGTTTCATGCCTCCCATCTGGCTACTCTACATCTCCATGGGTATCTCATAACATATTCCACCTATAAGAAATAGAGAGTTATGATGTCATTTGGTTGTTAACACACAATATGAATTTGAATAAAAATAGAATAATAAAAGGAGAGTTTGTATGCTTGCCTCTACTCGAATTTGGATTTTGTCTTTTAATTCATTACTCTTTTCAAGTGCTTGTATTAAATATCTAGAGGCAAATGCTTTAGCCTCTCATGATATTCTCTCACAAAAAGAAATCTTAGAGGCTAGATACAAACACAATATGATTCTTATTTTGCTTTCAGATTATTTTGTAAGGAAAATGAATTTCCCTTTTGATCCTTGAAGTTGTGAAATACATCTGTTTAAGAAAAGACATCTCTAGAAACAAAAAAATTCTATGTCCATATTTACCTATTGCTAGACTTGAAAAATAATATGAAAACTTTAATAAAAAATTAACATTTACTTGAAAACATAAGGTATTCATTCACATGAAGAATTTGAAACCCAATGCAATAGTGTTGAGATCAAGAGTGTCATTTTCTCTCCCAAGTAATGCTTTTTTCACTCCAATATCTAATCGTGTGGCAAGCATAACACATTTAATTAGAAAATATAATGTATTACATACATAACTAGTATTTTTTTAGCAGTGGAGGAGGAGATCATAACTTATAGGGTGAAAAGGGTATATACATACTTGTATATATAATTCAAAATTGCTTTTATTTCTTCTTCAAAATGACTCGATTCTAAGAGGATGCTGGGGAAGATTGCAGAGAGTGGCTTCACACCTGCCAATTTCATTTGCTTGAATGCTTCTAAAGCCCTGTAAAAAAAAACCATTTTGTGCCTATCCTGCAATCGTGGCATTCTACGAAACCACATTTGTTTGACGCATTTTGTCGAACAGTTCACGAGCGTTGTCTATGATTTCACTTTTTGCATACACGTTTACCAGAGCAGTAGCAACTACAACATCTCACACAATTCCTCTATCCTTTAAGCTTTGACGGATGCCCATACGCTGATCCAAAGCTCTCATTTTGGCACAAGCTGGGAGGATGCCGCTAAAGGTTGCAGAGGCTGGCTTCACACTTAACAATTGCATTTGCTTGAGATAAACGTTTCTAAAGCCTTTTCAAGTAATCTTTTTGTACGTATCCTGCAATCATGGCATTCCATGAAACCGCATTTCTTTGACGCATTCAGTTAAACAGCTCTCACGAGCCTTGTCTATGCCTCCACATTTTGAAAGCATGCCTACCAGACTATTTCCAATCACATCTGATAAAAGTCGCCTATTCTTTATGCTTTTGCTGGATACCTAAACCCTTTTCCAACGCTCCCATTTTGGCACAGGCTGAGAATACGCTGGCAAATGTATAATGATCAGATGGAGACCTGTTTGCTGCATACAGTGAAACAGTGCAACTCCCTGAGGACACTTTATGGCATCCACTAATATTCCCCAGCTGCGTGGGAATAGTGTTTGAGATTTCAATTTGGTTTGCTTCATACGCGGGAACAGGTTTGAGATTTGAATTTGGTTTTCTTCACGCGCGGGAACTGCTGACCGCTAGCTTTAACCGCGATGTCTACACCGTAACGGTGAGTGTTTAGTGGAACGGAAATGGATTGGAGAACGGAGCAGATCAGGTGGGCCCACCAGAACACTCTAAGCGGTCAACGCTTAGAGTGTGCTGGTTAAGCCAGCCCCTGATTGACAGAATCCCTCAAGAAATATGATCTCAAGGAATGCAATGATTGCAGGATATGCACAAAATGGATTTTGTAAGGAAACTCTCAAAATCTTTTAATTAATGAAGCACCCTGCAGCACACCCTTATGTAGTAAGCTTTGCATGTGTAGGAGGTGCGCGCAGGCATGTAGAAGTGGTGGATGAGGGATGCACAAACCTCACAAGACAGCAACCCTTATTGCATACATAAATAGCCGATCATTAGGAGTGCAAGTTTACCTTTAAGCCTGTAACAGGACACGACAAGCAACTGCTTGATAGAATGCCTCGCATATATGTCATCTCATGGAGGGAAATGAATGCAGGACGTGTACAATATGGATTTATTGAAAAGGCTTTAGAAACTTTCAAGCAAATGCAATTGGCAGGTGACGCCAAGAGTACCGGGGAAGTTATTTAAACTTTCAAACTTCCTATTATGCTCAAGCGCTGCGGCTGAAACAGGTTGACAAAGGAATCAGAGAGATTATTTAAACCTCTACAACATTCAATCTTCAAGTATTGCAGATGTGACAGGATGCTAACGAAATCAGGAAGGTGAATGGCACTCCTACAGTCTTCTATGTTACGCAGAAAGTGGAAGCATAGACAAGGCTTGTGAATTTGGTGACAGTAATGTTCATTTAATAAACATACTATACAACTATTGTGATAACTTAAATTTCATACTGCAGCACGCCAAAATGGAGGAGTGAAAAGTCAATACCAGGAAGGAAGAGTTTGGAGGGCGACTGCTGATTTCCCAACCTTGCCAGCAAGATCCCCTGTTTTTACATGTATGCAGATATGGTGCAAAGACAAGGCTCGTGAACTGTTTTGGCAGTGTCTGAAGAGAGAGGTGTCTCTCTGACTGTTGCGCGCCCCCCGCTGCAACTATCTCCTTTCCAGATGTAAGCTAGGGGTCAATCCCCCCAAACCAAACACGTCACCCCCTGTTTTACAGAAAATCCCCTCCAACTGTTGTGCATGCAAGGATGTGGGCGGTAGATTAGGCACGTAATCTGCCTAGCAGAGCATGTGTCAAAGAATGGGTGTATTCCCTCTTTCTTTACTCTTCTCTTCATTTTTTAACCTAAGCCCCCTGAAGCTTCTCATTCGTTTACTCTAACTCCTTCCTCAATCAAGGATAGACAGAGGTTATTCACTTTGTTAGTTGGAGTTTAGTCTGCAAACAAGTCCAACGAATGATCATAAATGCATATCCATGCTTGCACTACTCTAATTTAGAGTTCCCAATAGTATGCATTAAGCTCTAAAGAAACTTCTTTTCAAAACAATATAGTTTATCATCCCATATTTATATATATAAGAAATATACTTACATATATTCTTCCTCAATACATAACATAAAACATTCACTAACATATCAATAATAATATATTAACATTTATAACTTTAAAAAAAAATATCTAACTAATATTTCCTTGCCTTAACATAATAAAGAGGAATAATCATAGTATATTTTTCATAAAACATAGTTTTTGTGCTATAATTAAAAGCACAAATCAAAGTATCTAACTTAAGGTTAGTTAAAATAGCATAATCAATTTTTCCAAAATGGAGTATGATATAAAGTTATTTTAGAATGCATAAGAAATTGAAACTCAATTTAAGAGTTGAACATTGATGGAAAAAGGGGCTAAATAGGGTGAGGTAAATATCATTAAGTCTAAAGATGGTAAGAAGAGGTGGGTGTAATTTGCACCATTTTGGTCATATTCTAGTCTCTCTACATCATCATTAGACTACCTGGATATCGACCCATACAATTTGGGCACTTATATACCTTAGGAATGATAATCAATATAAAAGTTAGGCACCATTCCCAATGATTGACATTATGGGACCTATACTTGTAGTTCTTGCTTGTCTCACATTTATACATATGAAATAAAACCAAATTGCTAATTCCAGGATAGTTTGATAAATATTTATCTCAAAGTAAGTGGGATATAAAGTTGAGATGATGTACTATGTAGGTTTGAATTAATTGTTAACACAATTCACAATATTTATGTTCATTCTCAATAATAGGTAAAATCGAGGCTTTCCATACAAACCATTCAAATAATTCAAGCCATTTAAAAGATATAAATGATTGTATATATTGATAACAATAATATATAATATATACCTAATATTAGGAATTGACACATAGTGTTATAAGGTCTATAAATGTTTATGATAATAATATCAAGATCACTTTCCCCACCTATTAAACTCTACATGCCATCATTTATTTATATGAATGTATAAAAATATAATTATATAATTATATATATATATATTAAAACTCCTTGCATTATTAACCATGTTCCAAAATACATTCTTAACTGGAGACTATACAAAGTAGTATATATATAGATATATTATGAATGCCAAGCAAATGTAAATGGAAAATTTGAACATTCAATCGATATATCAACCAATCATTTAAATTATTTAATACAGTCAACGTAATAATATGAAAGGAACACATTAATTAACCAATTTACTTGTACTGAAAAAGGGAAACAAGACCTCACAAATCACAAATAAACAACTCACTCACACATCACGAAGGGGCCAAAAGTGGAGGGGTACTACATCCTCCCCCCCGTAGCTTCGACTTACTCCTGGAATTCGCAGGATGAAACAAAAGATATACAGTCATAAGCACATCAACACAATGAACTAACAAATAAGACAAATAATTAAAACAACATCAACTATGCTTTACACCTTGAGGTGATCATTCATAAAAAGAAGGTCAAAAGAGTATTGGTTGATGGAGGCATTGGTCTAAACATTTGTACCTTTCAATTGATCAGACATCTAGGCTATTCATAAGATACTATTGAGAAGACAAAGAATACCACCATCAGAGCAAATGAAAACCAAGAATGGATATCACAAGGAATCATATCACTTCCAATCCAGGTGGGACCTCTTATTACAAAAACTACATGCCAAGTACTTGATCTTGATCTTCCCTATAACATACTACTTGGTCGACCTTGGATCCATGCTTTGAAATCCATAGCCTCAACCTGTCATTAGTGTGTGAAGTTTCCTTTTGAGGGTAGAGAAATCACTATCCATGGAGATCCTAAGCCTTTCTACTACTGCAAGAGCCTTGAGTCCAAGTTTTATAAGATCCCACAAATACCCAAAAATGATGAAGGACCTACACCATGAAGCTCATTTGTTGACCCATCATCTCTAGCCTCTACCTCAACATCCCAAGTACCAATTGTGAACAACATACCCAATGTCAAAGCAGTAATCCAAGATGATGGTTGTGGACGCTACAAAATATTGAAATAAACCTTTCTCTTAGGGGAGTTACCTATTTCTCCTCAAACACATGAGAAACCTACATCTAGCATCAAAGAACCAGAAATAATCAAGATGACAACTACTACCTTCACCAAATGGGGAGACCTGAATCAAGAAGACATCAATGTGAAATATATCTCTAAAATTCTCTATCAAGATGAACGACCTATTCCTGTTCTTGTTCTTCCCATGGAAAATGACAATAAAGGTCTACAACTAATGCAGAATTGGGGATATATCAAGAATGAGAAGCTAGGACATAATGATAATGGTTTACTAGAACCCATCGTTCCTGAGAAATGACTAAAGAATCTTGGCTTAGGTTGTACTACTAGCAAGGTCACACTTATTGGCAAAGGTATTGCTGCTAAATGAGTTGAGGCTTCCTCCTGGTCACCTAAATCACGTGATACTACCTTAGATGACTTTCCTCATGATGTTGCTAACCTATTTGAGAACAACACCCTCTTCATGATATGAAAAGCATCCTTTATCTCAAAAAACCAACCAACTGAAATACGCCTAGTATACCCGCAACTCATTGGCATAGATCAACAAGGACCATCGGTTCTAGATTTATTCAAAAATGATGAAGTGATCTCAAAATCCATGGGACTCCGAGACAAATTATCATGGGTAGATCACAAATTAGGCTTTGACATAGAGCTCAATATAGGGGCATACTATGGGGAGGCGATTGAATCCTTCAGTCACAAAATAAATGAAATGCAACTAACTTGCAGATCCTTGAGTGAAAACCACCTAGTGGCACATTCTGATCCCAAAATAATATAAAAAAGGATGCATCCAATGGCGAAAACCTCTTTGAGGTGCTCAAGGATGAAGGATTCAATCTCCCCCTTAGTGTAATGCATCCAAAAAAGTCAGCAGTACTAGCAGAAAAGGCTACTCCTGTCAATGTGGGAACAAAAGAAGAACCTAAGATCACCTTCTATGTTGAATCCTTGTTAGATGAAGAACATAAGAACCTTGCAACATTCCTTAAAGAGAGAAGAGCTAAATTTGCATGGTCATACACAAATATTCCATGGCTTGATTCATAAGTGGTTGTACATCACTTAGCAGTTTATCCCGATGCCAAACCATTCAAGCAAAAATTAAGGAAGATGCACCCTCAAATAGCACTCTTGGTTAAACTGGAACTACAAAAGCTTCTTGACGTTGGATTCATCCGACCGATAGATTATCCTGAGTAGGTTTCAAGACTGGTACTAGTCTCAAAACCCACTAGGGGCATCAAAATATGCACTGATTTCAGAGAGATCTAAACAAGGCATGTTTGAACCTGATCATTTCCCTCTTCCAAACATTGATCTCATTGTGGATTTAACAGCTAGATATGAAATGTTGTCGCTCATGGATGGCTTTTCAGGCTACAATCAAATCATAATCACCGAAGAAGATCAACATAAAACTTCCTTTACTTGTCCATGGGGAACCTACTATTGGAATGTAATGCCATTTGGGTTGAAGAATGCAGGAGCTACCTATCAAAGAGAAATGACCCTCATCTTTCATGACATGATCCATAAAATAGTTGAAGATTATGTGGACAATATTTTGGAAAAATCAAAGAAGAGAAGTGAGCCCATACAAGTCTTAGGACCTATCTTTGAAAAGTTGGAACAATACAAGGAATGACTAAATCCAAAAAAGTGTGTTCGAGGTCACATCAGGGAAACTTCTTGGCTTCATTGTTTCACAAAGAGATAGAAATTGATCTAGCAAAGGTAAAAGACATCCTAGACATGGAACCACCACAAACATTGAAACAAATGAGAGGATTACAAGGAAGGTTGCAGTCCATCAGAAGGTTCATAGCTCAGCTATCAGATAAGATTCATCCCTTTTCACATCTTCTCCATAAAGGGATAACTTACAAATGGGATGAAAAATGTGATAAAGCTTTCAAGCATATCAAGGATTATCTACTAACACCTCCAGTGCTCATGCCACTGATACCAAAAAAGCCACTGTTCCTGTACATCTCAGCAACACCAACAACATTAGGAGCTCTTTTGGCACAAAATGATGAGAATGACAAGAAAAGAGCCATATACTACATCAATAGAACCTTGGTAGGCTATGAGAAGAACTATTTACCCATTGAGAAAGCATGCCTAGTGGTAGTTTTCACTTCACAAAAGTTCAGGCATTACATGTTGTCACACCAAATCAAGCTCATCGCAAAGATTGATCCATTAAAATATTTGTTATCTAAAGAAACTCTCACAGGACGAATGGCTAAATGGGTAATGATCTTGACAGAGTTTGACATAGAGTATGTAGAGCGCAAGGCAATCAAAGGACAAGTGATAGAAATCCAACTAGCAGAAGCACCCATCTATGATGAGAACCCTTTGATATATGAGTTTCCTGACGAATTAGTGTTCCTTATTAATCTCACAACTCGGTGGAAGATGTACTTTGATGGATCGTTCACCCAACATAGATTAGGAGTTGACATTATTTTCATCACCCCCAAGGTGATTGCATCCCAAAATCTTATAGGCTATCATTCCCATGTACCAATAACATTTTTGAGTATGAAGCCTTGATCACAGGTCTCAGGATAGCAATTCAGTTGTAAATACAAGAGATGAAAGTCTATGGAGACTCACACACTGGTTATCAACCAAGTCAATGACGACTATCAAAACAAAGATGAAAAGCACACTCCTTACAATAAGATGGTGGAGAATCTCAAAGATCTTTTTATAGACATAACTTTTGAGTAGATTCCTCACATGAAAAATAGAGCAGCAGATGCCATGGCAACAATTGGGTCACTATTAGACATGTCGAACAACATTCTTCAATGTGAATTCTTTGTAGAACAACTTCTCATACCAACTTTTGAAATCCATGAATTTGAATTTGCGTGTGTCATTGTTGGTCCTGGATCCCCTTGGTACCATGACATTTTTACTTACCTTAACAAAGGAACCCTTCCATCAGACATCACCCCAAACCTTAAATAGACCTTTGTCAAAAAGGCATCTCGATTTGTGATCCTAGGTGATACCCTTTACTGCCGAAGCATCGAAGGGAAATTACTACAATCTATTAACCAAGAGGAAGCCTTAATTACCTTAACAAAAGTACACAATGGCATATGTGGGTCCCATTCTAGCGGTATGACATTAGCTAAGAAACTATTGAGGATGGGGTAGTATTGGCCAACCATGGAAAAATGAGCTCATCAGTATGTACGAAAATGAATCCAATGTCAACAACATGGGGATCTGATTCATGCTCCAGCTCAAGAGTTACAACCCATGATCACACCATGGCCTTTTTCGTAGTGGGGACTTAACCTCATAGGAAAAATCACTCCAACCTCATCCAATGGCCATAAGTTTATCATAACCACCACCGAGTACTTTACTAAGTGGGTTGAAGCCATTCCTATGACCTACATAACGGGAAAGTATATAGCTAAGTTTATCCTGAATTACCTAATTTTCTATTATGGTGTACCACAAACCCTCATCTCCGACAATGGAATCCCATGGGTATGTGCAGGATCATGATGGGCCAAAAAGTGGCAATATGATGGGTATGTGGCTGACGACTTTTTTTTTACCCAAAAATGATGAAATGAAAAGGGTTTTTAAAGGAGATTCTCAGCTTTCCACCAATATAAATTATGCTTTACTTTGAATTTAATAAGTAATTATAATTCATTTTCTATTCGAATTACAACTAAAGTCTTTATTGATAGGCTAATTGAAAAACATCTATAGCTTTCAAATGGTATCACATTTTTTGAATCCAAAACATGTGTCACATTCTATGCTTTGCATACTATAGGATTAAAAAAAGAAAAATTGAATTTCATGAAGTTTTGACCAAGTTAAGGTGGTTAGACATATGAGTTTTTATATTTTAAAAATTTGTAATAAAAATTCATAATTAATTATTTACTTTGGAATTTTTTTTAAAAAAATATGCATCACATTGGGACATGAGTCCTCTACTTATATCTAAAATATTTTTTAAAAAAATTATCATTTTATTGTGGTTAGGGTGGTCAGACAGACACCTACTTCTTATTTTTTCCCTGAAATTTAAGTACTACTGCATTGAAATTTCAAATTTTCACCAAATAGATTTTTTTTTTAAACAAACCTAGTATTTTAGAAACCATATTCAATATTCTAGAAATTCTATTCTTACATATTTTTGAAATAATATAGATAAATTATTTAAATTTTTACGTCAAGTTGCCTAACTTTGATTTTTCAGAATTTTTTGCCACTTAAGGGCCTGTTTTTTCCATGATCACCCTGCACATACCCCCATTCAAAAATCAAGATGTGAAAGAGTTGTGCCAAAGATTCAATATCCAACACCGATTCTCTACACCGTACTATCCCTAAGGAAATGACCAAGCAGAAGCAACGAACAAAACTATCCTAAAAAATCCTAAAGAAAACAGTTACTGAAGTTGGTCGGTATTGGCATTTGCAGCTAAATCCTACTCTTTGGGCTTATCAAACCAGTATCTGCACACCTACAAGAGCAAACCCTTTCTCCCTAGTCTATGGATCAGAAGCCATCTTTCATATTGAGGTTGAGCTCTTATCATTGTGAGTGTCACTAAAGAATCTGATAACTGAGGAAGAGTACAGAGTGTTTGAGCTGAATGAGCTAGAATTCCTAGATGAACGTCGTCTTGATGCCCCTAATCACTTGCAATTGTATCAAAACTGACTAAAACAGAGCTATAACAAGAGAATCAAATTTCAGTCATTCCAGGTATTCGAACTTGTCTTAAAGCAAAATTAGAAGAACATGCCAGATCAAGACAACAAAGGAAAGTTTGAGCCTAACTGGTTGGGTCCCTTTGTCATCACAACAAGCTACGAATCAAGATCATACCAACTATCAACCCCTGAAGGTGAACCTTTGCAGGAGCCAATCAATAACTTGCATCTCAAAAAAAATTATGCCTAAACATGAAGGGTGTAAATCAAAAAATACAAAAAAATCATAAAAGATCAAAATCCAAAAAAATGAGAAAAAGAATTGAAAAAAGTAAAGAAAAAAATCATCCTCTAGTGAAAACCACTTCAATGGCACTTTGGGCAAGTACCTTGGTGAAAACCTACAAATAGGTGCCTTGCGTAAATCAAGCATCTCCATCACCTCAAAGCAGGCGTCTAATCTGGCATCAGGATCGTAGATCACACAATCACTATGGATTAGGCAACTGCAATATCTATCACACATCCTCTAAGGTCACTATCACCTCCCCTGTCGGAAGGTGGAAGGATGAGGTCTCGCTGTGCCATCTCTCGCATAGAGTTGTCATCATAGCCAAATGTTTCCTCACAACAGGTGCATACACAATGTACCACAATCTGATCTCTCCTAGGTGCTCTTGGTGCAACTCTAACAAATCACCCAATCTCTCCAGTACTGTGGGCCTGTCCTCTCTTGACATCAGCAGTGGGAAGACCTCTTGAACTCACAAAGCCCACGACTTCAGGAAATCATCAAAAAATTGAAGTTATTTGGAATTTTTGTCTTAGAAATCATAAATGCGTCACTATATTCAAATCTCAAACAGTGACGCTCGATGCATTTTAAAATTTAAATTGAAAAATGTGTCACCATACAAGATGGCATCGCTATTTATAATTTGGCATGACCCAACCCTAGCTTTCAAATCAACAAGTGTGTCGCTATTTAAAAATGTGTCGCCATTAAAAAATTGGAACCCTAAAATCAAATCTAGAAAAATGTCACCCTAGACATATGCATCGCTATATATCATTTGGGCATTGCCGATTGAAGTTTGGGTGTCACTATATAGCGATGCCCCCAAATTCTAAATTTTAATAAATACATCAAAATTTCAAATTTCAAATCAAGTTTCGAATCACATATCACTGGTCCTGCTCCTAGAAGTTGTTGGAACTCGCAAACTCAATCATAAATGTGTCGGGGAAGCTCATGGCGCGCCATTTCATCAAAGAGTCAGAGCTCAATTTTCAAGAATTCCCTAAGTGTGAATGCACAAATGAATTGAAAATAACCCTTCTTAACATATTTAAGCTAGAAAATTAGGGTTTTTTGTTGTAATTTAACCTTAATGATGGGGTTTATTATCATTTTCACCAATTTTCCAATTTGGACCTAATTTTGCATCTTTTTTTGCATTTTTGGCATTATTTAAGCATTCTAGAACCTTTTTAGACCCTTTGAGCAACTTTTGAACCTTAATCAAGAAATGAACCCAAAATTCAAAATTTCCTCTCGATTTCTCGAGGGGGCAGGGAGTTAGTTTTATCCTTCCACTGGGCATCTAAAAAATAAAAAATAAATTATTTTTTGATTTGGGTAGTATTTTTCATTTGAAAGACATTGTTCTTTGAACCAAAGTAGCAGGTACCTCGCTTCAAAGAGGGGAAAAATGTAGACACTAAAAAATGTCCTAATTGATGCCATACACTTAAATCAGGTTTATTAACATCATTTCCCTTTTATATATTCTCTTTTCACTTAATTGATTCAATTAGCCTAGCTAATTAACTAATTGCATCATTTTCATCCATTTTGGCCTAATTAATTAAATTTGGTTAATTCATCTCTTTTCACACTAATGTACTTCATCTCATTAAATTAAATAGATCAAAATATTTAATTTAATCTCCTAAGTCATCTTATTTAATTAAATAACCCTATGTTATTGTAATCAAGGGAAAAATAGATTATTGTTAGAGGGGTTAGCACAATAACATCAAAATCCCAATGAAATAACAAAGCACAAAGGAAATAAAATGAAAACAAAAGAAACAATGTTACCCTAAGTCTTCATCTTCCATGGTTGACCTTTGTTACACCTCCTAGCTTGCAGTAAATAAAGATGCCCTCAGATTTCAAGTGAGCAACTATGACAAGTGCCTAAGCCCTATGCAAGTGTTGAAGGATTTGCATGAAAAAAAAGTGACTTCACAATAAGCTAAATGACAAATGACTGTTAAAATGATAACCCTAAGTTGACAGAAAATAGACATGGACCAGAGACAGACAAATAAGAACAAAATTTCCCTTTTATAAAAATTGCAATTTCGAATGTGTGGCCAGGATGAGAAGATGAAAAATACCCTAAAATCCAGGGTTAAGATTGAATGTTGCAATACGAATTAGGGTTAGGTCAAAATTAGGGCAATGACTAGAAATGAAGGGCCAAGATTGAATTATAAGATAATTCAATCAAGGGTCGAAATTAAATGAGATGTCAAAAGAAAAGAATTAATTTGGAAGATAAGACTGGCACAGAAAAAGAGGCCGCTGGAGAAATTAAATAATAACATTTATTTACCCCAGGTGACCAGTGAATAATTAAATAATAAAGATATTATTTAATTATAGGAGAATGTGACAAAATGAACTATTTCAAATTAAATAATAATTTAATTCAAAATTCAAGAGGGTGGAATAAATTAACTTTATTTAATTTGATGAGAGAAGAGTTTAATGAATAATTAAATAATTAAAATAATTATTTAATTATAGTAGAAAATGGACAAAAATCAAATAAATTAGAATCTATTTAATTTTGGAGAGAAGAGGACCTAATTAGTGACGTAATTAAATAAATAAAATTTATTTATTTAATAATCAAGAGGAATAAATGACAGAAGGGGAATTAAATAAAATTAAGAAATTTATTTAATTAAAGGGGGACCTAGGTAATTAATGACGTATTAGATAAATAAATAAAATTTATTTATTTAATAATCATGAGGAATAAATGACATGAATTAATTAAGTAATTATGAATTATTTAATCAATAGTCGAATGTGGACCAAGGACACAATTAAACAACTTAATTATGCTAGGACAAAAGTGGTAAAAATGAAGCTTGCAGGCCTAGGTCATTTTTAGGTGTCTACATTTTGCCCCTCTTTGTCGTAATGTTGCTTGTCACATTGTGACAAAGAAAATAAGTCCAAAATATGCCCCAGCGAGGGTACGGAGTATCATTGCCCCCTCGGAAAATTTTCAAATTTTGGGTCGGCGCTAGAAAAATTTGCAAAGGGTCCCAATAAATCAATTTGATGATCAGAAAAACAACGGCGCAGTCGGTTTCGGATTTCGACATGTTTAAAGCGACTTACGGGGAGGTCTAAGGTGTTCAAATGAGCCTCCAGTATTGACTTTGGTTGAAAAATGTCATTTTGACCTTATAAATAGGTTGATAAAGGGGTAAAAGTCAATTCACTTTCACTATTCACTTTGCGAATCCTGAGAGCTCAGAGCAAAAGGCGCAGCAGCGACGATGGTTATTCCAGTGTCAGAGCACCGCGGAGAGATCGTGAGGACCTTCAGATGGCCAGAGGGCTCAGAGCCAGCGGTATGTACCCTAATCCCACTTTGTCATTTTATCGTTTTACACGTTTTTTAATGCTTTCTATGGTAGTCAACGAATGCGCCGCGACACATATGCGTTCGTGTAAGCCTCAATTGCTTTCGCGTTCGACGCATTTGATGCGTCGCGACGCAAGTTCCTAGAATAAACGAGCCGCACCGGTGGTTTGCGCCGCATTTGACAATTCGTGCGACGCAAGTGACTGAAAAAGTCGCATTTGACTGCTAAAGTGCCGCAATCGTTATTTCGCGACGCAAACGCTTATTTGAATGTCGCAATTGCAATGCCGTGCCGCATTCGCAATGTTGCGATGCAACCGCATAATTTCGTGACGCAAACGTCATATAGAGACACATTTTCCTTATCCTGTCGCATTTGATATGGAGAACGACGCATTTGTTTTTTCGCGACGCAATTGCTTTTTTGCACCACATTTTCCTGTTTCTTTAATTTTAACTTGCTTTGATGCTTTCATGCCCTTAGTTGTTGTCCATGATGATTACAGTTGTTCAAAAAGGTGCTAATGCATTGTTCGTCTTTTTGCAGAGGCAGCTTGCCCCTATTTATACTAGAGAGAGCAGACCGACCACCTTTCGGTTTGCCGATCAGCTGGGCCCACGAGAGCGGCGACGATTGATGCGCTTGGGTCTATTTTATGCTGTGTTCATGCCCGCCATTCGGGCGAATAGGGGTTTGTTGACGGCCTTGTGCAAGCGGTGGCATTCCGAGACCTGTTCCTTCCACCTGCCGACAGGTGAGGCTACGATTACCTTGGAGGACGTCTACCGTATTCTTTGGATTCCTATTCGAGGGGAGCGGATTGTGTACGATCCACGTCATGGTGAGCAAACCTTTCGGGCGTACTACCAGGATCAGGGTGCCAGACTCGGTATTCAGGGTTACGAGATCCATTGGGATTTCCTGGCGGAGCACTACAGTCGCTTTGATGCATTCCTGGCGACTCTGATTGCTGGCATTTTGGTTCCTGACCAACGAGGACACGGATTTCCGATTGGTTGGGGGGACATCCTGGTCGGCATGAGGCAAGATAGGATAGTTTACGCGTGGTGTCCCTTCCTGCTAGGGACGCTATATCACCAGCTGCACGATGTGGTATACAGGAGAGGAGAGAGTATCTCTTGTGGGACCACCTTTATGATGATCTGGGCATGGGAGCACATTGCCATATTCCGCCTTCCTATTGACAGACCACAGCTTGCCGCGGGGATGCCCTACTCCTATTATTATGCCGGCGCATTACAACAGACCCACATGGGCGAGACAGGATGGTGGCGGCATCAGATCGATACCATGGTGACGTTCATCTGGAGGCCGTACAGGGATTGTGAGGAATGGGATGATGAGGCCGATCATCTGAGCTTCTGTAGACAGTACAGGTACTTGATTGGTAGGACAGTATAGACATCCTTGATTATTGAGATGTACCTACCGCAGCGTGTATTGAGACAGTTTGGTGAGCAGCAGGATGTACCCGTGGGGACGGCAGAGTATGCCAGATCTTCCTGAGAGTATGCATGGGGACCGGCCATCCCAGTGGCATTTTCCACATAGCAGATAGATGGACTAGTAGCCCAGGCCTGGGGTTGGGGAGGCGGAGCAGCGGATCCAGGTACCACACCAGCTTATGACCTATGGTGGCAAGCACGCAGACCCGTGCCATTGACAGATCCTGACGGGCCAGCACCAGTTGACAGGTGGTCAGTAATTTCGCGAGTGCCACGAGCCAGACGAGGGGGCAGAGGCAGAGATGGGGGCAGAGGCAGAGGTAGAGGCAGGGGCAGGGATGGAGATGGAGGGAGGGGTGGTGATGGAGGGAGGGACGGAGGCAGGGGTGGTGATGGAGATGGAGGGAGAGGTGGAGACAGAGGCCATGGTGGAGATGACGGTGGAGATGGCAGGAGGCGACGACAGGACGGACAGGTACCAGGTCGTAGGGTGTGACAGCGGGTGGCGAGGGTAGCGTTGGATGCTATCCCTAAGGTTGGGGAGGAGGGAGAGGGTGAGGAGTAGCCCAGACAGGAGGGAGGGGGCGAGGAGAGACAGGAGGAGGAGAGGGTGGTGGGTGGACAGGAGGATACGGCCGCGATGGAGGTGGAGATGAGAGAGCAGGAGATGGAGGTGGGAGAGCAAGAGGTGGAGGTGGGAGAGCAGCCCAGACAGGAGGAGGGAGTGGCTGGACAGGAGG
Organism: Sequoia sempervirens; assembly: GCA_007258455.2. Lineage (NCBI taxonomy): Eukaryota > Viridiplantae > Streptophyta > Pinopsida > Cupressales > Cupressaceae > Sequoia > Sequoia sempervirens. Next base: position 7,104,513 of record VDFB02000010.1, on the reverse strand, counting down.
AGGAGGTGGCAGGGCAGGATGATGATGATGATGATGAGGAGGATGATGCCATAGGTGAGGCCGAGCGACTCCTGAGATGGCGGATGGTGGAGGGGGAGGAGGAGATACCATCCACAGAGTTTCCACCAGATGCTACAGCTAATCAGAGAGTGGCCGATCTTCAGCAGAGGTTAGACGCCAGCCTGGCACAAGTTAGGTCCCTATAGTCAGCATTGGAGGTAGCCCGTGTAGAGCGGGATCAGGCGGTGATCCACTAGCAGGATGCGGCGCGATGGTGCACAGAGTTTGCGGCCCTATGCACAGGACCTGCAGGGGACATGGCTCGAGAGCTTGCCAGGGTGAGCACTAGGTTGGGGCAATACATGATGCTTTATGAGCAGGTAGTGCTGCTAAAGCAGCGGGATCCTACCTTGTCCCGATCACAGACGAGGACAGGCAGTGGGCATAGATCGGGCAGTGGCAGTGGTACCAGGAGCCATACCAGTGTCGGGGGGTCGACTTCCACAGGACACACGTCAGGCCACAAGTCACACCATTCCCGCAGGCATACTCCGAGTCCTCATTCAGGGCATAGTCATGGTTTCATTGGTTCAGTGCAGAGGTCAGGCCAGGTACAGCCGCCAGTTACAGATCCTTCCATCACTCAGAGTCCAGCCGCAGTGACCTCACAGGTGTTTACTACTGTTGAGATGATGCCTTCACTCAGTATTCCGTCAGCGTCACAGACACAGGCCACTACAGGACCATCCCTTGTTTCAGCGCCCGTGACAGAGTTGTCTCCGCCACATTCTTCGCCCCGAGGGGGTGATGAGAGCCTTCCCTAGGGCATATTTGTATTGTGACACACTATATTATTTGAGCCTGCGAGCTCCATTTTTGGGATATGCATTGACTCTATCCTGTGACATTGTATATTTTTGAGATGATTCTATATGATGATGCAGTGTTGATGTGGCCTATATGTGTTATGTGATGTTCTATGCATTATGTCTTATGACATGTATGATGCTTAATTTATGATGCCATTTATGTACTATGATGTCTATGTTGTGATTTTTGATGTCATGATGATGCAATGCTTATGTATATGATTATGTTACTGATGTGCATGATGTATTTATGTAAAAGATGCAATGATGATGATTATGTTAATGCAATGCTTGTGATTATGTATATGATGTAATGCCATGTATGATATTATTTAATACCATGGATGATGTATGTATGGACCTAATGCAATGGATATACTATGTATGCACTTATGTTTTTGGATGTCACAGGATATCATCGCAGGATGGACGAGAGAAGATGGCGGGACTGATGAGAGAAGATGATCAGACGCAAGAGGAGAAGACATAAGACCCATAAGAAGACACAAATCCTTCAAAACTTTACTGTAGGACTTTTAATATTTGTTGCTCTTTAATCATCATTGGGCAAACTGTTGTAATGGCCAACAAACACCATGATATGACATAGATCAAGGTGTGCAAGGTCGTACCATTATCTAAGATGAACAGTCACAGACAAGGATGATCATGACTCACACTAGGAGCGTGCTTGCCCCAGTCTTGTTGTCATAATCAACCATAAGCAGAAAAAGACAAGGACAACTCATGAAACGTCGCTGCTTCTCTAAATCCTGTTTCTAGGATCTCCTTGAGAAACGAATGACATGATTGCCAAAATACAAAAATAAAGTCTCTATCATGATATGTCGTTGCTTTTCTAAATCCCCGAATCAGGACCTCGCTGAGAAGCTAGTAGTCATGCGTGTCAATTGTCATGCTACGTCGCTGCTTCTCTAAATCCTGCTTAGTGGGATCTCACTGAAAAACTAATAACATGATAAAGATGAAAAGACAACTGTCAAGTGTTTGCCAAGTGCATCTAGATATCCATTGTTCTGATGTCAAGATGCCATGTTTGATAATGTCGAGATGTCCCAATGTTTTAAAGTTTTGAGGACCTTGAAAAATGTCGAGACTTGGTGAATTCAGGAAGGACTCATCCTGAATAATGCCGATGTCGGGGGGAATTTGATCCCTAATGGTCGTAAAGGGGGCCCCCGAAATAATGACGATGCCTAGGAAGGACACATCCTAAGGCATAAATGACAGAGTTGGTTCTTCAGAAGGACATATCTGAAGAATACTGATGTCATGAAGAGTGATCCTTAGATGTCAAGGGAATCACTCAAAGTGTCGAATGACGATGACGACGCCTAGGAAGGACACATCCTAAGGCGTAAATGACAAAGGTTATCTTTCAGAAGGACTCATCTAAAGATTAACCAAAATTTGACAGTTTGAACGGTGTATGATGATGATTTGACTTGTTTTGACCGAGGTTGACCTGTGTTGGACTATATGCCGATATTGCCTTGACGACATGAGTGGTATGAGATTGTTATGCCGAATAGAATGATTGTTTTACTCTGTTTTAGGAGTTTTCCCCCATATGGAGAAATGATTGAAGACTGCTGATGTGTGTGCCAGTGTAGTGCTATGAACCCTAATGGACTGACCTAGTGCGGCCTCGGGGGCTCATCGATAGATGGCCTTGCCTACGTCATACACTCAGAGACCTCGTAGTTCGACACGACCAATGACTTTGTCTTGATGACCAAAGATTGCGCCATTATTTAGTTTGACAAACCTAAAAGGACTAACCTAATGTCTCGAGGACTCAAGTATGAGTCTTGCCTACGTAACAAATGCACAGAGACAACGTAGTTCGGACAAATGACAAAGACTGATTTGAGATGCTTGACTTTGACTAGAAATGATGATATGTCAGTGTTCTTCAAGTGGCCACATGATTTTGTTTGGTTTTCTTCAGGACGTTTTACGATTTTTAGATCTTTGTTCAGGCCATTTTGCAATATTTTTGGTCTTCTTTCAGGACTTTTTATGATGTTTTTTGTCTTTTTTTAGGACATTTTATGATGTTTTTTTTTCTTTTTTTTTTTCTTTTTCAGGACATTTTATGATGTGTTTGTCTTTTTTCAGGACATTTTATGATGTTTTTGTCTTTTTTTAGGACATTTTATGATGTTTTTGTCTTTTTTTAGGGACATCCACTGCAGTTGCATGGTAAACATTTTGCCCCCAGTCAGGTTTAAGACTTAGCCATTTGCAAGGAATACAGATAGGACGTTGCTGACTTGCTGGACAGACAGTCATTAGGACTTGATGTCAATCATTCATCGACTATGATAGGTAGAGTAGGATGTGATGGCGGTTTGCGGAATAGCGGCAAAGATACCTTTCATCCTAAGCCAAGTTTAGACCAAGTGACAGTAGATGGCAGAGCAATGATTGCTTACGCATGGTGCCTGTTTCCCAGGTTTTCACCATGATGCATGTCCAAAGCGCCTGTTTGCCAGGTTTTCACCGTTGGACGAATTATTTTTCTCTTTACTATTTTCATGATTTTTTGATTTTTTTGGTGTCACCAAGACGCCTATTTGCCAGGTTTTCATCAAGGTGACGATTTTTTTTGTATTTTATGGATTTCAGCTCCATCTTCTGATGCTATGCGTAGAACTTTCGGAGATGTAAACTGTTGATGGGCTCAGTCAACTGTTCCCCATCTAGAGTTGCCAATTGATATGCTCCAGAACCAAAAGAAGATATGATAATGTATGGACCCAGCCAGTTTGGTTCAAATTTTCTTGGCTTTTCTCTGTCTTCTTGGTTCTTAGGGTTCCGCATGAGAACCAGGTTGCCAATGTTGAACTTTCTGACCATAACCTTTTTATTGTAGCTGCGACAAAGGCGGTTTTGATATGCTTGGAGGTGATTCAGGGAGTTTTGTTTTCACTCGTCTAGCATTTCCAGCTCGTGCAAGCGTGATTGTCGGTATTCCTCTTCATTAGTTAGACCCTTCAAAGAGACTCGTAGTGAAGGAATTTTGACCTCAATGGGTAAGATGGCTTCAGCGCCAAAGACCAGGGCGAATGGGGTGGCTCCCGTAGGCGTATGAATGCTAGTTCGGTAAGCCCACAGAGCAGGGTTAAGTTGTATGTGCCAATCGCGGCCAGCGTCATTGATAGTCTTTTTAAGAATCTTGACAATGGTTTTATTCGACGCCTCAGCTTGGTCGTTTCCTTGGGGGTAATATGGGGATGAAAAGTGGTGTTGGATATGGAATCGCTCACATAACACACGGACGTCTTGGTTTTTGAACGGACGTCCGTTGTCAGTGATGATGGACTGTGGAAGGCCATACCAGAAAATGATGTAGTTGAGGATAAACTTTGATATTTGTTTGCCAATAATGTATGTCAACGGGATGGCTTCAATCCACTTTTGAAGTACTTACGGTGATGATGAATTTATGGCCGTTGGATGAGGTTGGATGAATCTTACCACGAGGTCGAGTCCCCACGAGCGGCCAATGAGAAGCGATTGGCCGTTCTTGTCTGAGCATGGACCAAATCACTATGAATCTGACACTTGCGACAAGTTCTGACATATTCGAGTGCATCTTTTTCCATTGTTGGCCAATAATACCCAAGTCTCGTTAGTTTCTTAGCCAGAGTAGGACCGCTCGAATGAGATCCGCATATACCGTCGTGCACTTCTCGTAAGGTCGTACATGCTTCGTCGGTGTCAAGACATCTAAGGAGGGTACTATCGAAACCACGGCGGTATAGGGTGTCACTGATGATGGCATACCTTGCAGATTTCCTAATGAAGGACTTTCTTTGGTTATTAGATAGGTTTGGTGGAAGGGTTTGAGTCTTTAGTAGTCATAAATGTCCTGATACCAAGGAGAGTTGGGACCAACAAGTTCGCAAACCATTTTCGACTTTGGGATATCATATGCCAGTATCAATAGTTGTTCTACTAGGAACTCAAATTGTGACACATTTTTAGGGATGTCCAAGAGAGAACTAATAGTAGCCATTGCGTCCGCTACCTTATTCTGTGCCTTGGGGATTTGTTCAAAGGACACTGATTGGAAGTATGTTAAGAAACTATCCACCATCCTCTTGTAAGGAAGCAACTTTTCATCCTTTGTTTCATAGTCGCCATTTACTTGGTTGATTATTAGCTGGGAGTCTCTGAATACAAGCAATGTCTGAATTTTCCATTTGATTGCCAACTTGAGACCTATAACTAGTGCTTCGTATTCGGCAATGTTATTTGTACAAGGGAAAGCGATTCGAAATGACTTAGGAATTGAATCCCCTTGTGGTGTGATGAACAAGATTCCACCGCCTGAGCCATGACCCGTGTGTGACCCATCAAAATACAGCTTCCATGGTGTTGCAGGTTCCGTATGAAAAATGGACTCGTCAAGAAAATCAGTTACCAATGGATGAGAGACTTGGATTGGTGCATCTGCCAGTTGATCTGCTATTACTTTCCCTTTTATTGCCTTGCGTTCAACATACTGTATGTCATACTCACTTAAGATCATGACCCATTTTTCCAATCGGCCTGTTAATGCTGCTTGACTTAATAGGTATTTCAATGGGTCAATCTTGGCAACCAGTTGTGTCTGATGATTGAGCATATAATGCCTTAGTTTTTGGGCTGCAAAGACAACTACGAGGCATGCACATTCAATGTATGTGTAATTCAGCTCATAACCTATCAGTGTGCGGCTGATGTAGTAGATTGCTCTTTCTTTCCCTTCATGATCATTTTGGGCCAGTAATGCCCCCAGTGCTGAACTAGTGGTCGAGATGTATAGAATTAATGGCTTTCCATGAATAGGCGACATGAGGACTGGTGTTGATAGAAGGTAATCTTTGATTTGCTGGAAGGCCTGTTGACATTTATCTGTCCATACAAAGGGGATACCTTTGCGCAACAGGTACTGGAATGGGTGGCACTTATCTGCCAATTGGGCTATGAAACAGAGAATAGATTGTACTCTGCCTTGCAGAGTTCGGAGTTCACTGATCCCTCTGGGTGGAGGCATGTCGATGATTGCCTTGACCTTTGCCGGATCAACTTCTATGCCTCGTCGAGAAACTATGTACCCTAACAGTTTTCCTGATGTGACCCCAAAAACACACTTCTTAGGGTTTAGTCAAACTTTGTACTCTTCCAATCTCTTGAGAATTTTGTCGAGAACCTTCAAATGATCCTTCCTAGTTGTTGATTTGGCCAATAGGTCATCTACATAGTCTTCCATTATATTGTGCATCATATCATGGAAGATCGTGGTCATAGCCCTTTGGTATGTGGCACCTGCATTTTTGAGACCAAAGGGCATGACGTTCCAACAATATGTACCCCATGGGCATGTGAATGCTGTTTTGTGTTGATCCTCAGGAGCAATACGTATTTGATTATAACAAGAGAAACCATCCATGAGGGATAGCATCTCATGTCCTGCAGTTAGGTCGACTATGATGTCAATGTTGGGCAAAGGAAAGTCATCCTTTGGACATGCTTTGTTTAGGTCCCGAAAATCTGTACATACCCGAATTAGTCCATTTGGCTTTGTCACCGGCACTAGGTTGGAAATCCATTCAGCATAATCTATAGACCTTATGAATCCGGCATCCAATAGTTTCTTTAACTCGGCCTTAACCAATAGAGCAACTTGAGGGTGCATTTTGCGCAACTTCTTCTTGACTGGTTTAGCATTAGGTACTAGTGGCAGATGATGTAGAACCAGTTTGGGGTCCAATCCTGGCATGTCAGCGTAGGACCATGCAAAGTTTATTTTCCGTTCTGCAAAGAATTTATGAAATTCCGATTTCTCTTCATCTGTCAATGATGCGGCAAATAGGACCATCTTAGGGTCCTCTGCAGTTGAAATGTTATCCTCTATGGTGTCCTCAATAAGCATGGCTGATTTCTCTTGTTGCACAAGGAGAAAGTCCAGTCCTCCATCTTTGGGCGCCTCGGAGAGGTTTTCACCCACAGATACGTCCTTTGTTTTTACTATTTTATCGTCAAGAGGTGCCTTTCAGTTTTCACCTAGAGACGTTTCATTTTTTACTTTATTTTTACTTTTGCGACTAGAGGACTGAACAGTCTCGCCGAAGTATGCCATGCAGTCTAAATCAATGGAAAATCCTGATTTGTGGTCCCCACTGGGTATGCCTTCATGTAATCCCATGAATTCGGCGATTGCTTCATCATTTTGGAATGTGTCCAAAACTGGCGGTCCTTGTTGGTCCCAATCGACTAGTTCAGGGTAAATTAAAGAGATGCCATCGTCAAGGCTAGTGAACTGAGGTGAGGATGCAGATAGCATGCAGATGGATTCGGTAATGTTGTAGATGAGGTTATCATCGTCCCACTCGACATCGGACTCTATCCAGTATTCTCCTTCACTAGTGTCATATTCGTTGTCATAATAAGGAGTGAAGGTTTTAGAGCCCTGGCTATCAATATCCTCTGACATTTCGGATAGATTAGACAGAGGGGGGTCAGAGGATGGTTGTTGTGTGTCATGGGAAGCGGTAGTAGGATTTTGACTATTTGGTGCCTGCTCAATTTTGAAGGTTTTCCAAAATCGTTGTTCAGAGTTCAGTTCCCCTGGTTCGACAAACAAATCATCAAGACAACAGTCACTTAGGGATCGTTCGGAGCCAAATTCCCACTCGTGGGAATCTGTTTCGCTTAGGGTTTCCCTAGTAGTCTCGACACTTTTTGAAGCATGTATTCGCGTATTTGAAAGTATAGAGGTACGTCGATCGTCATTGTTGAGTGATCCAAACCCTAAACCAAGATACTTCAGAATTTGAAAAACTTCTATGGGTTCCCTTCGACCAGTTTTATTTTTTCCAAGGTCACTGGTACCATCGTAGCCTTTAGCCTTCATGAAGTCATAACCTTTGCCATATATCTGAACTGGTAATGGGGGTAATGTGATAGTATCCTTATAGAGCCAACCTGTGATGTCAGCAAGGTCTTCCTCACTCATATCTCCCCACTTGATAAAAACTGTATTCGGTGGAACTTTGAAGGTTTCCTGAGGTTCCATTCTGAAATATGGCCGACCATAGTCCTTGGGAGATCTAGGCATTGTTGTTATGCTGTATGCGGTGTGCAATTTGAATTCTCCGCAGCCGAGGTCCTGGATTTTGACAGTTGGTTTAGTCCTGGTGTTGGTGGAAGGTGGTGATATGTCAGAAGACGTGGATGGAGCGGATGTGGAAGGGTCGATGTCCTTGGATGACAAGGAGCCAGGTGCTTCTCGGTTAATAGGTACTCAGTTTTCGGAGATACCCCTTAAATTGGTACAATATTGGAAAGGGTCGGGGTCTCCGTATATGGTGACTTCTGCACCTTCAAAAGGGAACTTGAGGCATTGGTGGTATGTTGACGAAACAGCCTTTAAAGCGTGGATCCATGGACGGCCAAGTAAAATGTTATATGGTAGTTCCAAATCCAGGACCTGGCAAGTGGTGTCTACAATGATCAGTCCCACTCTGATAGGGAGAGAGATAACACCCCTTGAAGAGCGTTCCTCGTTATCGTATGCTTTGATCACTATGCTTTTCGTTGGGTCTACGCACGCATCAGAGAATCCAAGAGCCTTAACCAACTTGAGGGAGCATATATTCAACCCTGCTCCACCATCTATTAAAACCCATCTAACCTTGTGCTTGTGGACAAAAACTTCTATGTGTAATGCGTCATTGTGGTTGGTTTTAGATGATGAGTAATCCTGATCCGAGAAGGTGACATGGTGCGGCGTGGTGAGATATCCCACCATAGTTTCAAACTGATTGACATCGATGTCCTTAGGGACCGACGACTCTAAGAGAGTTTTGTCTAGGATTTCTTTGTGTGCCGGAGAGATGCGAAGCAGCTCAAGGATAGATATTTGCGCAAGAGTCTTTCCTAGTTGGTCAATGAGATTGAACTCGCTTTTGGGTTTCCACTGTTGTGGGGTTGAGACAGGTTTTGGTTGTTTAGCAGGTTGTGGTTGTTCAGCTGACGGGCCCGGTATAGAGATCTTGGTTTGTCTAGGGGGAGGTGGACCAGCTATAGTGACCTTGCCACTTCGCGTAGTAGCATTACACTGTGGTGCTCTCTTGATCGTGATGGTATTGATGTACCCATCGTCAATTCTGACATTATTTATTATTGGTCCACTAGAATAATCGTACTTGGCTCGGGCGAAGTTAGCTTGGTTGTGTGGACTTGAAGTGGAAGCATTATGAGAATCATGATCCTACAGTGGATTCTTGTGGATAGTATGATCCGAGTTGGAGGTGAATTGCGATCCACCTACCTCGATGGTGCGATTGTCAATGAGGTCTTGGATTATGTTTTTCAGTTGTCGGCAGTTGGAGGTTGTATGCCCTTTGACTCGATGGTATTCGCAATGTGCATTGTCATTCCACCATGCTGGTTTGAACTGTCCTGGGTCATATGGTTTTATTTCTGTAAGTGTGATGACCCCATGTTGGATACATTTCTTAAGGACTTCTTCAATGGGTTCACCCAAATGAGTATATGTGCGACCCCTAGGGAATTGTCTCATCTAACGATATTGGCCCTAATTGTTTTGACCATTTTGACTATTTGAAGAAGTATTGGGAGGAGGTGTTAATGTCGTTGTTGGTCTATTTTGTTGTGGAACCCCTTTTAGGGCCAATACAGGACCTACAGTGTTTGCAGTCTTGGCATCAACGACACCATCATTTGTGACATGCTTATTCTTAACCCAATATTTGTTTTTGTCCGCGGGTGGGTTGGTGTTTGTGTTTTTGGAACCATATCTCAATTCTCCCTTTGCGATAAGGGCTTTCTCAATTTGGACCCCCTTTTCGATCAATTCTGTAAAGTTTGTGCAACAATGTATTTGCAGTGCGAATTTGAGGGGTCCTAGAAGTGTTTGGACAAACATGTCAACTTTTTCCCTTTCGGGGATGTCAATGTGACATCTACTAGCGAGACTTCTCCATTTTTGAAAGAACGGGATGAATGTCTCACCCGACTCTTCTTGTGTGAGATTGCACAAGCTAGTGATAGAGGTGTCTATGTCAATGTTGTATGTGTAATTTCTTATGAACTTTTGTTTAAGCTCATCCCATGTCCGGATATCTTTTTGGGTTGCGAACCATTCAAGGGCTTGACCCGCCAGACTTTTGGAAAAAAGTCTCATCAAGTATGTGGGTTCGTAGGCGATATCCATACAGTTGGTGGCGAATTCGCGAACATGTTCAATGGGATTTGTCTTGCCTCTATATTTTGTGAAGTTTGGTGACACATATCCTGGTGGGAATGCAGGTATATATAGACTTGTGTCAAATGGATATGCATCCAGGTCGTATGATATTTCTGATTTCTTGCCTGAAATGTACATATTTTGGATAGTTTTCTCCATATCCCTCATTCTTGCTTTGAGTTCATCTATGGTAGGGTCGTTTATGTTTTCGGGTGTTGGATTGCCTGGTACACCATGTGTTCCTGCCTGGTGTGCATGAGTGTTGGTGTATTGTGGTGGTATGGAGTGTTGCGGTATGTATGATGTGTGTTGTTGGTATTGGAAGTTGTGATTAGGTGCATGTTGATGAGTATGAACGTTGGATGAATATGTTGGTATGTGTCCCCCACCCATGTGTGTCATTATTTGAGGGATGTGGTGGCCATGACTATTATAGTGTGTCAATGATGTCATGGGTTGTGTTATTTGTCCCCCTTGTGTAAATTGTTGATTTTGAACAAGGGGGACGTTTGTGTTTGTACCTTGGGAGGTAATGATATTTGACTGTGTTGTTGTGTTAACGTTTTGTTGTTGTCCTTTAATAAAGATACGTCCTGTGGCTCCTCCCAAAGGATTTTGTGAAGTACTACTGAACGGATTTGTCGAAGTTGTGTTCATGGTAGTAGATGTAGTTGTCAAAGGGGGATTGTGGTGACTTGATGATGCCCCCGTGGTATTTACCGTTGCAGTAAAAAGAGGATTGGAATAATTTTCCCATGTTGTTGAGGAGCCAAGAGTGGTTCCATCCGATTGGGGTAGTGTTGTGGATGTTGTAGATGATTGTGATCCCCCAATGGATGTAGCATTTACTGTGTTGGAGGTGTTTGGGATGTTGGGAGTGGTATTTATTGTCGTTGTGGTCTCTAATGAAGTGTTGCTCGTATTATTCGAAAATTGACCACTATGTGACATGTTATGTGTGTTATTGGCATTAGGGTCATGAAGTGTCAAATTTAGCGTGTTAGCATCAAATCCTGGTGGTAACTTAGCTCCCTCACTCAAGAGCATGGCTACAAATCTGTCTCTGTCCTGACGAGCTATTGCTTCAGCCATCTGATAGGCCTCTGGGTCTTGTGTCAATGCCTCTATGTGTTCTTGAAGTAGTTGACCATTTTCATCTCTTTGCAAGTAGAGGTCGAATGTACTGTTTGACGAGGCTTGCGTTGTTGTTGGAGGTTGATTGTCTAGATTGGTAAATGGGTCGTACAAGGTCCAGCTTGAGTCATATGGAGGATTGTTGGGGTCTTGCCTAAAGTTTTCCATTTGTCTTTTTTGTTTTTGAAGTCTGGTTTCAACCATAAATGAGATTGGTCAAATAGGAATGAGAGCCTAAATGCAAGTATGACACTATGTGAAGTCTAAGGTTCAAGATGAAAGCTAGAATGACTAATATTTTTGTATTTTTGTGAATAAGGTATGCAATGTGGATGCAATGTGGATGCAATGTAAGACGGGGTTATCTAAGCACTTCTAAGCTTGGACTTTGTTTTCAATTTGGACTGCTAAAGGACTTTGTTGTTAATGACAAGTTGACAAGATGACTAGTGAGTCTTCCTAACTAGACTTTTGAGTTGGAAGAAATCTCACAAAAGAGGACAATGACTAAAAGAATGTTTGATAACTGGGTCCAAAAGGGTCTAATTTCGAAAACAATGATTTTTCCAAGGGGTGCTTAAGATTTGCCTACTCCTAAGTATGCAAGATATGAGCCTAGGGACAACATAATGTTGAATGTATGACACTTAAATGGGGTGAGGTATGAAACCTAAGGTGATCAATGCAAGCTAAGAGACAAAACTTTGAGCAACTTCAAATTAGGTTTCTGACAGAATCTTCTTGATAACAGAGTTTGACGAATGGTTGACAGTTTGGAGGTCTCTGGTTTCGACTGTGAAGTTTTAAAATTTTGACAAGCAAATGCGTCTCAGTTTGGCAATTGCGTCACGGTTTAGTAGATGCGGTTCAATTTTTTACTTGCGGCTTTTTGACTGTCAGATGTGACTCGGTTTAGCATATGCGGCTTTCAGATTGACAGATGCGTCGCGACGCCTACAAATGCGGCGTTCCAAGTCTCAGATGAGGTTTATCAGAGCAGTTGCGTTGCAGGATGTCAGTTGCGGTTCGACAAATATGAAAGTTTTGTTTCAAAGTGATTTTCGTGTTATGTTGATGGAAGTTTTGATCTTTTCGATGAATGTTTTGTTTGAACTATGACAAAACCAGAATGCGCTTGACAAACACAGCGTTTTAAGGGGTAACCAAACACACATGAGATAAGCACAATCCTAAAAAGGCCACTAGGCCAAAGGTTTGTATACTTGATATAGCCCACCAGTTATACCCCGGATTGGTGATGAACACCTTTCCTTCTCGAGAGCGGATAGCTTAGAATTTTGGTGGCATTGGCTCCCCTCCACGGCTCATTAACGTCATTCGAGCACACCAAATTCGAATTCATTGGGTAGTGACATCCCAAGAATTGCTATCTCTACTCAAGGGGATCAGTAGTGAGTAATCTTCGGGCATGATACTGTACCCTGCACTATATCAAGCAACAGCCAATAGAACGGTTGGACACTAAGACAAAAGGATTTTAATTCGGGCATTCCGTTCGTGGGGCGTGATCCATGCGGCGAGAGTCCCCTTTCGGATCCATCTCGTTGGAACTACGCTCGTGATTCTTGGGCTTTCCCCAAGAACCCACTTTTCTATACCGGCTGGAAGTCCCTCGGTGTTAGGGTGCTACCGGTCTGAGTCGTCCTGGGGTGAGTACTTTTTCCCACCAGAACAGGCCCAAGTTCTAGAGTCAGTAACCGTTTCTCTTACACCCAGGATCGCACGAATGCACAAGGGGAGAGGATACTCTGATATACCGAATCGTGAAGGGTAATATAACATAAAAGAATGGGTCTGGTTTTCTGATCACACGGTTTTCACCAAGTGAGAGCATACTCACCTACCACTCCACAAGCACAATCAAGCATAAAAGACATTATTCTTTTTATAAGCACCAAAACAAATGTTTGCTAATCTAGAAATAAACAAGCACAATGTTTGTTTCTTCCTTCTTTGACATGCGAATCTGCAAACAATGAATTAGTAGTCTTTTTGAAACAATGGTCTTCGACATACGAATGGGGATCGCCACATGCTACAAGAGAGGATTAGTAACAAAATCTAATCTAACCAACATGCAGGAATAAAAATAGAATACAGAAAAATAGAAAGTTCAAGAACCAGAAACCAGAAAAACCCGAAATCCAAAAATTAGAACCTCAAAA